>VXBT01010974.1:937367-1174375 GCA_013400235.1 Oriolus oriolus
TTTTAAACTGTTTCTGAGGGTGAGGAAAGAGGACAAGTGAGGAATTCGTTTTTTTTATTGTTGAAGGGCAATCTATTCTTTTCCTTCCAGCCCTGCTAGTTCTGAATCCAACCTGAGCCCCGAGATGATAATAGACAGCTTTCACATGCAAATATGTCAATTTACTTCCACAATAGCGAACCACTGAGGGCTGAAAGGGAAGCCACTGCAACGCTGACAGTTACATTGTTCCAAAACCACTCTGCTCCTCAAATTCAGGGAAGGAAGTCTAATCAAAGGCCATTCAACCACAGGACTTGCCTTCCTCATCTTCTTGATGCTTCTCATCTTTCTCAAATCTTTCCTCATAGTAAAATCACTGACACGCTCACCTGGACAGTTCCATCTTACCATATTACATCAAACTGGCAGAGCTGAGGATGTTTTTTCCACAGCCTGAGAAATGACTTTAACCTTCTCACTCAGTGGTGTCACTGGAGCAAACAGAAATGGAGGGCAGGGACATGCATTTATCTCCATGGCTTCCTTCTGACGGTAGGGAGATGCATTTCAAGAAGACAGGCAAGCTCTGTCTTCGGAATGCTTTACTTTTAGAGGTTATTTACAAACTAAATGCAATCTTTTCTCCGCACACATGTAAATAGAAATGGATAGAATGCTCTTCATAGACTATGATAATAAAATCTTTGACTCCTTTCCTGAAAATAATTTTGCTCTTTAATGGGCTTGCAAATATAAAGTAGGAAAGAGAAGTTCCTGTTTTAGACTGTTCAGTTTGACCCCCTCAGACAAGCTGAGATGAAATGACAATTTTCTCTGATGCAGTGAGAGCTCATCACAGCACAAAAGTCTTTCTCAGCTCTAGAAGCAGACTGGCAGCATGAATGTGGCAACCAAGCTAGACACTCATGCCTGGTGGTGTGGAAGTGTTTCTAGGTCTAACGTGTTGGGCCAAGACAGCAGAAAGGGGCTGTGCTCAACATATCTGATTAGTCTGATTATTATTATATCACTGATATATTATCATTATATCACTGATTAATCAGTGATTAGCAGGGCTGGAGCAGGTCTGTGCCCATCCAATCCCCTCCAAAGGTGAACTGCTCAGGAAAGGGCAGGAATGGAGAAAAGAGGAAAAAGAACTTCTAGGAGCTCTACAATGTCTGGTGTTGCAATGCAAGTCCTAAAGCAGACAGTCCTTAATGCTCTTAGCGGGATTTTATTTGTGTGTTTCAGAGATCTTTGCTTGTGTAGGGAAACCTCTTGCCTATAGTAAACTTCAGAGTTAAGGAAGACACAAAGAAGAAGGCTGCCTTTACTGTTACTCTCAAGCCAGTGCTCAAAATAGCTTACACAATAATAAGCAAAATACAGAGTCAGCCTTAGTTTCCCACAGTGTAAGTAAACCCTGCTGATGGAGGGTTTTACAGCAATGCCTGTGGGTATCCATTCTGCCTGTGCATTGAACATGTCTTTGTGGATGCACCTTGAAGCGAGGTCAGCAGCCAGCCCTCCTCTGGGAGGTTTGGTTAATATGCGACAATAAAAACACAAGAGAACCCGTTTTGATTTCAGCTGTGGTCTTTTGTTACTGCATCTTGAAAACAAATCTAAAGCTTTCAAAGTCTTGAGTTAAGCCCTCTGGGAATTTTTTCTCAATAGTTGCAATAGGAGAGCAGGCAAACCTCTTAGATCAGAGTGTCCCTCTGGGGTCTCTGCACTGGAGAACTGTAGAAGGGGAAAGTAGCTTCTAGCTGCTTTTATGGTGTCCAAGTACCCACAGAAACCAGGAAGCTGTTTTGTTATGTCAGATGTTGGCAAGCAGGAGTATGACTTGTCATTTTTAAAAAGGCAGCTATTGAACAGGGGTGGATTTCAACAGTGTGAAAAAAATCTCACCTTTATTCACACAGGAGCAGACTTATTGTCATCAGTGAAGGTCTTATTTCCCCCTACCTGAAGAGTCTTTTTTGCTGTGAGAGAGAAAATATTTGAGAGTCAAAGTGGTTTAGAATGTGATTTCCTGGTGGCCAGCTCTAACAGTTTCCAATCATCCATCACATGATTATGTTTTCCTTTATTGCAGTATATTTATTTGAAAGTTTCTTTATGCTGAATTTTTGAGTCGAATGGCCTTTTTTAATGTAGATCACAGTGTATCTACCATCTATGTATGGGAAATCTTCAGTATGATAAGTAGTTTATAACCGTTCCTCATCTAAGAAAATCCTATTTCTAACGATCTAAAACACCTTTAAGCCACAAACTTTTTCAAATCCAAACTTTCTGCCATTTTCCTCTGGCCTGAGATCCACAAAATACCTGTAGATTCTTTGTTATATGTGTAAGGGAACTAGTAGCAGTTTGCCTGAGTCTGAATGTAACATAAGCAAACTTACCACAATACTTGAAACCATCCTCTACTTCTGGAGGATTTCTTCTGTCTTAGTTGGTATGGATTGTGCAATTTCTACAAACTCATTTTTTTAATTTAAAAAGTGAGTTGTTTAAAAAAAAAAAGATTTGCTGCCAGTTAATTACCAGGAAATGGAGAAGCATGTGCTACCTGCCGCAATTAATTAGTCTACTGGTGGTTTCCTTGATCACATAAGCCTGTATTCTAATTATATGGAGACAATATCTGCCATGAAGCATTAGTATCCAACCACTGAGATACATATTCACTACCACGGATTTTATCTGCTGGGTCAGCTGTCAGAAACACAGATGGTGAAGACCCATGAAGTGATCTTGTCCTATCCTCCTGGTTAGCACTGATTTTCTCACCTTTAAGGACTCTGTCCAGCCTGCACTCAAGCGATTAAGGAAGGGAAAAAGGACCTTTCACAGTTTCAGACGGAAGAAGTGCATCTTACTTTGTGGGCCACGACCTTCTAGCTATGCAGTTCATGGGCAGTTTATCAGTGCTGAAAACACTGTAATAATCCTACAGCAAAGAAAATAGAGTGTTCCACACAGAATCTGGGAGAGGCAAAGCTTTCCAAATGTGAGATTAAATGTGGTGGTGCTTACTACAGGCAGACATATTGCTGTCATGTTAAATATTTGTGTGTTGGCTCAGGGAGCAGAAGGCAGAAATCTAAAGTAAATACATTTTGATTTATTTTTCAGATCTCACAGATTTTAAGTTAGCATTATGATTTCAAAACAGGTAAGGACCTTTTGTCTAGGTAAGTCTTTTGTCTAGGGGACTGATCATAATAAAAGCAAAATGAAATTGAGTGTAAGACTCCAGAAGTTAAATAAGCAAATTGAAAGTTTAAAAATATTTAAGTTCTGCTTTTTGATAGAGGCTGGATTATGCTGTTTTTTGCCTCCTCTCATTTAACTTTTCAGCTCATGCTGACAATAGGGTTCAGTATCCATCTTCTAAGCTGACATAATTATGTCAATCAGATAAACAAGACATGTCATTGTTGTGTTTTGGGAAGCAGAGGGGAAGTATCCTTGTAAATACAAGGCCCAAATTATTTTTCCAAAGCCAGTACATTTTGTCCCACAGGGGGACAAAAACAAGCAAAAAAAAACCACCCAAAACAAATGAAAAAAGCTCTCCTTGCTTCAAATGCCACTAGTCAGTAGAGCTACTGGCTGTAATGGTAATCGCTCCTGCCTGGAAACTGATAAAGTATTTAAGGACAGGAGCTGAATAAAACTGAAATTTATTTTTCATTGCCTTTCAACCAGAATGAGTGTCTGTGCATTTATCAGATGCTGGGTACTCTTACTCTGGCCATATCAGTTCCAAAGAAAAGCTGAAGTTGGTGCAATAAACAAAAGCAGCCCTAAGATGGTGAGCTGCTCTCAGTCCTTTGGGTGTCACAGAGTTTTTCTTTCATAGGTTCTCACTGATGTTGGATTTAACCTCTTGAATGTCTATAATGAGGATCTTTTGATCATTTAACTGGAGAATAGAATCAGCTTCTGTCTTAAATCTGACTCTTAAGAGCCTTTAAGTGATGCTTGGTCGGTTCATAGAATCACAGAATGTTTTGGGTAGGAAGACACCTTAAAGATCTTCTAGTTCCAACCCCCAGCCATGACAGGGACACCTTCCATTAGACCAGGCTTCTCCAAGTCCTGTCCAGCCTGGTCTTGAGCATTTCCAAGAATGTGGTGTCAACTACTCCACTTGGCAAGCTGTTCCAGTGCCTCATCAGCCGTGCAAGGAAGAATTTCTTCCTAATGTCTAATCTAAACCTAACCCCTTGTTCTATCACCCCATGCCCTTGTAAAAAGTCCCTCTCCAGCTTTGTTGTAGCCCCCTTTAGGTACCGAAAGGTTGTATAAATTCTCCCCAGAGCCTTCTCGTCTCCAGGGTGAAAAGCCCCAGCTCTTTCAGCCTGTCTTCATAGGAGAGGTGCTCCAGTCCCCTGAGCATCTTCATGGCCCTCCTTTGGACTCACTCCAACAGGTCCACAACCTTATGCTGGGGGGCCCATATCTCTATCTTTCTTCATTTTTGGCTATTTCAGTCCTACTAACTTCTTCAGCCATGACTTAATTTCCATCCTTAATCTATTATATCTTTTATGGTATTGGACTCTGGTCTTATTCCCCATTGTTTTATTTTTAACTCTCGACTTGTGGCTCGTGCTCTGATTCCTGTATAGCTTTATGGCTGCCTTTGGTCTTCATATCTTTCCATTCTTCACGTTTTTCTAAATTTAGAAGGGAATATAGAAGTGTTAGTTCTGAAGCCTCAGTTGCATTGCGACTGTATGGATTGGCACTTTCCTCTCCTTGCCTTGCTGGGTATTCTTCTTTTTTTTTGTGCATTTGAGAATAATCCAGGAGGATACAGCTGATAGCCCAAATCTGCTGTCAGCTGTGTCAGGAAAACAAGGATGAGGAGTGAATGAAAAATAAACCCCTTGAAGCCTCTGAGGTTGCCTTTACTTTTAGTCTGAAGATTTTAAAGGAGAAGAAATAAAGCAGAGATTTCAAGGGGAGATCAGAAAGGCAGTTTTAAATCAGAGAAGGAAATACAGACTAAGTGATGTGGTGTTCTGCTAAAGGTCTTAGCAGTGGCTGGTAGTTTTCTTGGAGAAACTTGGCCAGATGATAGTCAGATTTGACTAAAGCATGGATAAATTGATCTGTTTCATTCATAATATTTCTGAAGTACTTAAGGGAATTGTATCTTAACATGTTTAGTCCTTCAGAGATAGTTCAAGTAGCCCTAAAATTAGTCAAATCTACTTCTACCACTGTGAGCGATAAAACATCTGAATATTTGTGTGTAACTTCTGTGTAATGTGTCTGTTTAAATGATGAGATTGCTGTTTAAATTTTGACAGTGGGTCTGAATGGTTATTCAAGTGTCCTCATACTAAGGAGGTTGCAATTGGAAGTCACTATAACTTTTTAGGTCAGTATATGTGAGCAGATTTCCATTCCTAAAAAGTGTCCAGTCGGAAGTGAAATTATAGGTAATTTTCAGGGATTTAATTAGACAAGAGCAGGGCCAGAAGTCATTCCTTTGGGGACCACACACCAAGGGGTGGGAAACATAGGTTCTTTGACACCAAAGCTATGTATTTTTGTTAGCATATCATTCTACTTCATAGCAAAAAGCTGATCTGCAAGTACCCTGTGGGGTCTCAAGCAGAGTGCTGGGTAGGCATAATGCTGCTTTGTTGGCATTAGTTGGAATTTTATGTTGGAGGAGCAGAGGTCTTGCACACAGCCAGCTTCACTATGCTGACCCATGTGCTTTTAAGCAGGCAAGTAATTTCAACAGATATATCAGTTTAGAAGGCTATCCTTTCCTGAATCTCCCAGGCTTTCTGTTACTGCTTCCCTAGTTCAGTTAATGGGAGCTCTCCACAATTTCTCCCATGCAAGGTCAGGAAGGTTAAGTTACTCCTCATTTGCCTCAGGAGAAAACCCTGTCTAGCTGTGTGCACAAGAATAAATTCAATGTGCTTGGGGAAGTTTGTAGGCATGGAGTTCATCTGTCAGGGAATGACTTTTAGCCACACTATTGTGTGATCTTGCAGCCTCTGCACGTTGCCTGTACGGGGTGTATGTGGGGAATGATGCCTCAGATGCTGAAGAGGCTGATCAAAACTTGGGCCCAATGTATGAAAGAGCTAATTAGCAAGGGGCAGCAGTGTGGACGGGACTGTTCCCATTGATGAATAATGAATTCTATAACTGTATTTGGCTTGGAAAAGTAAGCTGGGTTGTGGCAGGTTTTTTGTTGTAGATATATCCCTTATGTGATATAAACCTGAGGCTATCATTCATGGAGCATTTTTTATTATATTTATTATTGTGACATTTATACAAAGCTTAACCATGTTCACATGCTAAACTCCCACTAAATTCATGAACGTTGAATGAGACTCAGTTGCTTATAATTCCATGACTGCAACACAAAATTGAGTTTGTAAATATTCTCTCTACAGCATATGCACATCACAGTGGAAATGATTGAACCAGGACCTCTTGGGACACTTGTTCTTAGGCTTTTGGCCACTTTGAATTGCTTTTAGAACAGGTTCTTTAGCATCCTCTTTTCTCATCCTTCCTTACCCATCTTTACTTTTCCTTTTTTTTTTGTTTAGTGCTTAGGCATTGGAACAGGCTGCCAGGGCTAATTAGAAACATGCAGGCAAGAAATTTACCTGCCGTTCAGAGCTCTTTTGTTCCCACTTGGAACAGGCTCACTAGCCAGAAATAGCTGCTGCTGTTGCAAGGATGCAATGTTACTCAGGTGTTGCTACATGAAGGGGAAAACAGTACCTGCAGTAAATAAAACAGCATGAAAGATGAATGTTGTTAGGTCAGTTATTCTGACCCCCAGGCAGTTTTTGCACATTGCTCTGCTGAACCCTAGATTTTTGAACTCTACTAGATTTTAGAGATTGAATTTACTTTAAGGTACCCAGGCTTAAAAGCTTAATGTGCTTAAAAGCGCATCCCTAGGAGGAAGATTAAGATTATTCCTGTAATATTCTTAAATCCCACCCACTATTTTTTGAGAGATCCAGGCTCCCAGAAGGAGCTGAAGCACAACCAAATACTTCAACAATAATTGTAGGAATTGCTACGCACAGTTTCATTCACATGTTTATCTACTTACGTTGCTGGTGCCTTTGGACAGGGAGCTTGTCATGGTTTTAAAATAAATAAAGCTGTCCTGTTTGTGATATGAGCTTCCCTGCTGGGCAGGAATGCATGAGTCAGCTGATGACCAGTTCAGGACTTTTCTACAGAAAGGTTGCCTGCTGCTGGAAACTGTCATGATATTAATGGATTCATTTCAGTGAAGTTTCCTGAACAAATGAATGCTTTACTGGAACTGTCACTAGGGAGACATGAAAGATGAAAAAAGCAAAGGGAACTGCGTATGGTGAAGCAGTGGAAAGAAAAGAAGAAACAGCACAGCTGTGTAGAGCTTCTTTCAAATTCTGTGCTTTCTCAAAGATTAGACCTATTTGTGCCTGTCAGTTGGATTTGGTCCCATACATAAAATTAATTTTGAAGCTGTTTTCAAAGAAATCTTAAGGTTCTAGTTAGTTGAAATGACCTCAAAATATTGAGACACAATGCTTCTAATTTTACCTCCTGGAGTTTACTGAAGAGGTATTTGTAGACACAGCCAAATACACAGGGGACAAGGATCTAGACTTCCTCAGTTGAACTATCCAGGGAACAGTAGTTTTGAAAATGCTAATAGTGCCTTGAATTGTATCATTAGAATATATTCTATTCTAACAGATCAAACAGTATTTAACAAGTAACATTTATTTTCTCATTAACATGCACTTGAACTTAGATGGAGTACAGTCTAAGTACAGTCTATGTGCATGTACTCTTGCTCCAACAGGATAAAATGCTTTCTTTAGAATAAAAGATGAAATGGCCAGCATAACATGTAGTCCTGCTAGTGAAAGAAAACAGTCTATTGCTTCAAGGTTTCATACTCTGTCACCTCAGTGTACAAGAGCTTGTGTTTTTAAGCTCTTTCATCTGCATTTTGCATCCCTTCATCCAGGTACAACTAGAAATGCAACTATCTTGTCACCTGTTGGTGTTACCAGCACAGCTCTGTAAGAGAACATCCACCATGTTACTGCTATATGTGTAGGTATTGTATGTACCTGTAAGACTAAAATGCAAGTTGATATTTGAAGTACTGATGTTAATGTGCTCTTAAAACTATGCAACTTGCCTTGTTGTTCAGATTTGCTCTTGGCAGTTTAATGATACCGTTGCATCTTTGAGGAAAAACAAGCAAAGTCGTCCGATGTGTGATTTCTCTCTCCAAGTGTTATGATTGTTAGGTTTTTCTCCCTTAAGGAACTGCTTTAAGTCAAATTTTAAAAATTAGTCTTCTGAGGCAGTAGGGCTCAAGAGGATGATAATACCACGTGGTGGTTTATTGCACAGGGTCAGCAGTTCAAGTTCACCCACCCCAGCTCATTGTCTAAACACATTAAAGAAAATGGAGTGTCTCTGCTCCTCCAGCTAACTCATAAAATATGCATCCACCTCACCATAGCTGCTAATTGTCTCCCTCCTGGTTGTCAAACTCGGTAGAGAGGTTGAGAGGTGAGGGAGACTATGAAAAATGAATTACACTCCCCTGCTTGTAACAATCTCATTAAAGCGTGTTAGCCAGGATTTAGGTGTATGTAGGGAAGGGAAATCCTTCACTATTGTTGCCTTTACGCCAGCAGTCAATATTGGTCTCTTGATTTGTTAGACTAGTTTGCCTGTAGGTGTACTATACTAAACAAATATAAATATATTACTTTTCCTATGGAAGAGAACTAGTTAATGGGAATAGCTGAATGGTGCTGCATTGAGATCAAGCATAAATGATGTGTTTGTCCATATGACTGGGCAGTGGTGCAGGTTCTGGAATCTTGTGGTCAGCGTGGGTGAGGAAACCACTCAGAGGCAAATATTCAGGTTAATGGTGTGAGGTCTCAGTGTTCTGCCCTGCAACAGAAGAAATGCTTTCCGAATTACTCTGGTTTCAGACCAGACCAAGAGGGTTCATCTTATTACAGCAAAACTAAATATTTGTGAGAAGTTTGTGGCAGGCCTGAGTAGGAAAAATTTGGTGTAAGAATGGAACAGAATATTGCTGTACTGGTCAAACAAAAGATTTATCTATTCAGTACTCTCTTTTTAGCTGTAGCAGTACAAAGTGGTTACAAATCAGCAAGAACGGGGTGAACATTCAGTGCTTCTTAGCCCTGTTGCTTTCCAGACCTCTGATTTCTTTTAGAACGTAACTCCTACTTTTCAGTGCATTTACTAATCCCTAATGATTTTTTTGGGAACAGTTCTCTATTTGGCACACATCCAGTTTGGCTTCTTTTGTCCAGGAGTTTCACAGATCTGCTACCTTTAGTAAACCACATTTTTCTTTGCCTTGGACATGGCTCCTAGGATCCCTGTTTGGTTCCTGTTAGTTCTTGTGGTGGAAGAGACAAGGAACACTCAGTCTTAATACCTCTTCTTTGTATATCACTCCTGATCTATGTATTAAACCCCTCCCAGGCCATTTTGTTTTTCAGACTGACAGTCCTTTAAAGAGAGGTTTTGGCAGATGCAAGCAGATCTCAGATCCTGTTTAGTTTCTCTCATGCACTCTTCACTGCATGCTCTCTGTGTTCCTCTGCCTCTCTGCAGCTGCATCCTGTGAGAGGAGGCAAGATGGTTTGAAGCACATGCATCAAATATGAAGCCTTGACTTTTGCTTCACCACTGAGGGTTAAAACTATTGAATATCTACTAAGCAGCCTTTACTCGAATTCTTTTCTCCCCGGGTAGATGGGTTATTCCATTAGTATTTCAGACAGGCTAGGATTTTTTCTTAGCTGGACCTCTGCATGCATTTCCATAATCAAATAGATGAAGACACTGGTTTGGAAGTCAGAGCCTTCAGATCCTGATGTGACTGCTAAGCCAAGCAGAAGCGATCTGACACTGAGATTCCTGAGCTTTCAGTCACAAGCAGGTTTCTGTCACTTGGCACTGGAGGAAGCAATGGGAAGAGTGCCAAACGTTTGGGGGCACTGGAGGTTTGGAAAGTAGTCAGGATTCAGGCTTTAGGAATGGAGAGAAAATTGCCCAGAATGTGGGATAGTTTTTGTCATGTCCCATTTCTGTCCTCATTCACACTGACCACAAAGGTCTTCAGGGGATCTATATCCCACCAATCTAAAAACATCCTACCCGAAGGAATCTTGTCTTTGTTGTCATGGGACAATGATCTGGTTAAAAAAATTAAAAAAAAGAGTTTTTAATTCTCTGCTGTTTTTCGTAGGGGAAAGATCAGGTGCTGCTTAGCTTTCAGCGTTTATTTAAAGAGTTGTGGCATGATAGTCAGCCTTTTAATTTAACTATGAAATGGCTAATCTGTGCTTACTCAAGCAAGAAAGAATCTCTGGCATTACTGTTTGAATTCATAATAATGCTTCACCTTATGATTTTTGTCTCTCAGTCACTTGAGATGACCTCCTATGCTGCAGTCTGGTGCTTTTCTAGCCAGAAAAGGTGATTTCCTCCTCAGATCCTTAGATGTAAATTGGAGTGAAGAACTTAGAAACTCTTTGAATAGCATTAGTCTTGCAGAGGCATCTCTGCTTCTTGACAGGCATCAGCAGTGAGGTGGGTGGAAACACCTCTATTTTTTTTTAATTCAAGTTGAGTGGAGAAAATGCTGCCCCCAGCCCCCTCTTCCCAGTCTAGAAGTGAGCAGCACAGTGAGTGAAACTCAGTGAAGCTGCTACACTCTGCCAACTGGCAGCAGACCCAGAAGACTTATGCAATTAGTGAAGTTTCTTCTGAGTCATCTCCTCTGCTCTCACATACCCAGCACCTGGTGTCTCTGTTTTGCGAGCTACTGCAGCCACAAGGACAGTGTGGGTTCATTTGCTGAACTGGACAGGCTGAGGAGGAGGCAAAGTTTGAAGCCAGTAAGATTTAGGCATTCTTCCTAAATCATTCATCTCCACCTGTGCACCCAATCTCTGTGATTGCAAAGACAGGTGGGGTACCCTGTGCATACAAAAACTTGGCAGCTTCATGCCCTGTTGCAGCAACTGTACTGGTAAATCTTTGGACACTTGAAACATGAGAAAATGCACATAGCAGAGAAACTCCATCCCTCAGCCATGCACCATCTGTTGATGGCGGTGGATTTGTATTTTCTAGGTGTGACAACTGTAGCACATTAATAGACTAGAAAGTAAAATAGCTTCCTGAGGATATCGTTGTGGAAACTTTTGGTTCATTTTCATCCAATTTCTCCATTAGAATATAGAATTTTCCAGTAATTTTCACTAGGGTATGCCTTTTTTGGATCCAAGAGCAGTCATCGAAAGTTTTCTTTAATGAGCTTTCTAGACCAAATACGTTTTTTGTGTCAATTGCTCAAGTGTATCGCCTGAGGCTAAGTTACCTTGCCTGGAAAGTATTTGCAAGAGACAGAACATAAGTAAGAAAGAATGCTAAAAAAAGCCTAGAAATGTTGAATAAGGCAGGGGGAGTAAAATGAAAGGGCACATCAAGGGCATACAAGGATATATTTGGCACTAGGCATTTCACAAATAACATCAAACAAGGAATGGATCAGAAGGCAATATTGTCCAGACCAACAAGGACCGGTTTTTACAAGGATGAGTTGTTTGCAGGGAGCTGCCAAATGGCTTGCTTATTCAAATTGGATTAAATGGTTCAAATTCCCATGACTACTGAATCTCCCTTGAAAAACTGAAGGAGCCACTTAGAATCTTCTCAAGGGCTGTCCTTGCCCTGAGTAAATTTGCTTTCAATCCATGTCCAGTCAGTCCTTTGGCAGTATATGCAAAATGAACCAATGTATCTGCTTTAAACCATAAATGTTGAAGGCTTCAGGTTCCTGAGGGGTGTCTGTGTTTGAATGTTTGATATATCTTCTGATAAAGTCTTGATCCCTTGGAAAGAGGAGAATCTGCTCATGGTCCAAAGTTTGAGTTTAGGTGGCATTATCCAGACATTCTGGGGTGTAAGAAGAACCAGAAAAGCCTTGGTAGCTGTTCTGCATGGCTATATGAAAAATCACTTTATAGGCAACTGATTATATTAGGAGAGGGCTGCACACAAACAAAATCAAATTCACCTTTTGTTTTTTAACGCTTTTATCTAGTATTATCTCAATTCCCCAGAACCAGTTCTGTCACTAATGGATTTTTTGCTTTTCATTTCCTTTCAGAGTTTTTTTTTTGACTGATTGAGGTTTAATATCTCCATATTTCTACATAAAATTTGCCATAAAAACATTTATATATCTGTACCAACTACATACGCAGTTCAGATTCTTCTTTCATAACTTCCACTGTAAGTAACCTCTAGGCACAGCAGTGCCTGCAAGCTATAGCTACCAAACTGGAAGAAATGTTATTTGGCTGCACCTCTCATCTCTTATCAAAGCAGTATGAATTTAAAGGCCATCTCATTACTGTTTTCAGGGTTCAGCAGGCATGTAGCAAGAATAAAGATCAGTTTTTTTAAAACAATCTAATTCTCCACCTGATTGCTCTTCGTGCTTAATTTGTGCACACAGCATAATAATGTTATTAAGGGTAATCAGTACTGCTGTTGTTACTCAGGCAGAGAAAGGCTACTGCACTATTGAGCAGCTCTTCACATAGAAGTCATGTGAAATAATATAGCCCATAGAATATTCCTGTGCTATTACAATCACTGATGAAAAGCTCAGGTTAAAACTCCTAGGATCTGCCAGAACACACAATTATTAATTATAAGGTATGGTACATATAGCTATGGGCAAAACCTTTATTAGAAACCAGTGCCTTGTGTCAGGATCTAATTTGCCCATAATTGGTACTGTGTGTCCCTGATTTATGCCAATACAGGTAATGATTTAACATGTAAAAGTGAGATGAAATAGCAAAGTAAATCTCTTGGAATGAAGGACCGTGTGAAAAATCTGTAATTAATGTAATTTACTTGTCATATGGTGCTTTCTATCTGCACTGATTACACTAGGACACATAGCACAGTCAATGTAGGTAAATAATACTAACAGAATAGATAAAAATGCCCACTTTTCATTTGAAGTTTTACAAGGTTTTTATTCTTCAAATTGACTGAGTATTATTATAACATTTCATTTCAGAAAGAAACTCAGGAAATTGTAGAGAGAAAAATGTTTTCTTCAGCAGATTTCCATTTGCTCTGTATTTTAATCAAACTTTTTTTATTATTTTAATTTTTTGTCTCTTAGCAAAAATCCAATGGAATTGAAAAATCATTCTAAATTTTAAAAATGTTTTGGTAAAATGTAGTCATTACCAATATCATATATGAACTGTGTAACAAAAAAATAGGAAAGTAAACAGAAATATGACATTGCCCAAATACAGTCTTCTCATCTGTTTTGTAGCTTGTGATGAGTTTAGCTGTATGATGCAAGCTGTAGCAGTCTAGCAAACCTTATATCTAGGTAATAATGCCCAGCCTTTTTTATTTGCTAGTGTTATTAAAGCAGTGAACATCAAGGGTGGTATTCAGGCCTCCTTATTACTGGTGTTTGATATAGCAAAGACATGTAGAACTGTCTAATTTGGTAATTCTAAACTTTGTTTTAAGGTAAACTTTTTTCACACATTCTAATTGTTAAAAGATGGTTAAAATTCATGCAAAATGTGATAGAGAGCATATTGTTATGGGCAGGTTCACTCAGGAAAGTAATGCAGTCCTGTGTTGACTTCAAACTGAGGAGTATTAGGCAGGTAACCATCAAAGACTACTTTCCCCATCATTAGAAGTGCCTGCTTTAAGCAAACCTTTCTGATGGTGAGTTGTGCAGTCTTTTCTGGCTCCGCAGGGCTGCTACAGCCAAAGGCACTCATGCATGCACTCTTGTTCCCAGATCTTCACAAGGTGAAATAACAGCCCCTAAACCCGCTATCTTCTTATTCATACTTGTCTTTGCAATGACCGTGCCTAACCCACACCACATATGCATCAGATCCCAAAGATCTGTCTGGAGAAGCAGCTGCCTATCTGAGCACCTGGAGACCTTTCATCCCTCCTTGATCTCTCAGCTGTGGTGGGACCGATGTGGGGCAAGAAGGGTGCCTTACTGAGATACAGGGTCAAAAAGCAGCTGCTTAGCAGCTGCCACGGTGAACCCTGCTGGAAGTGCTCTGCGGAGTTAACAGTGCACAGCAGAGGATGTTAGCACTGTTAGTCTTACAGAGGTTATCTCTCATAACCAAGGGTCAAATGTAAACCCTAAAATAACAAAAATGTGACCAATACAGTGGCTGATTGTTCATAAATACAATACTTCTCTTTATTATAAATTGAGAGATCAGACAAAAATGCATCTCCCCAGTGAGGGACCCGCAAGCAATTTGGATCTGTGTGAAAGAAGGTTTGGTGGGAGCTATTAGGCTTATGCCATATTTATTTCCTGAAGATAAATGTGGTCAGACTGTTCATCTGAACAATCTAGAAACTCTCTCTGAAATGGCAGGGTCATCTGACAGACCACTACATGGTGTGTGTGCCAGAAATCCTGCCTGATAAGACTGGATCTTTATATACGGGCTCCCTGTGTAAGCATTAAAGTCAAGAAAAGAGCAGATAATGCACTGGTACTGGCACCTGCAGTGCTAGGATGGATTTAAAAAAAAAAAAAGAAAAGTAAATACAAAAAAGAAAACCAAATCCAAACAAAACAAACAAAAACCGCTCAAACCAAACCAAAAAAGGAGTACTATTCCTAACAAGCTACAGTTTCTATGCATGAAACAAAAATCAATATGCCCTTTAAACAGGCACAAGCTTAGTGGTACTATTAAAGGAAGTAGGAAAAAGAGTCCCCAGTTTCTTATATTTTGCGATTACTGAATAAGACACTTCAGGAAACTGCATCCACAAGCAGAAAAGTGTTATTTCAGTCTGTGCCATGCCTGCTGCTCTGCTGTGCCTGATAATTTAGGGCAATAAAGTTGTCAGATCTCATAGTCTTAGTTCAGCTGCTGTGTCCACAATCATTCCTCCTCTGAACTCAGCTGGTGGGACTGCCACTGGGGGCCCAGCTTGGATATTTCTGCTAGGCTTTTTCTTCTGGATTTAGGGGCCAGAGTGTCAAGAGCTTGGTGCCATGAAGGAGTTTAAGCTTCTTCTCAGGAAATAAGATAGGGCTCCCTGTCGTTTCTCTCTAGGCTCTTCAGATTACAGGTTTCTCCCAGACCTGAGGCCTGGATTATCCAGGCTGAGCCTAGGTTTCTCACAAGTCTGCAAGCTTGATTCTGTTAAGTGTTGGGAAAGCTGTACCGCATTGTCTGAGGGATCTGCCTTGTGCAAGCTCACAGAGCCATCAGTTGTTTTTAATGTTGGCCATTTGGCTGTGCTCTTCCCGGGGAATGCTGTGAGCATTCATGTGTTGCATATCTGGAAACAGGATTACACTAGCACAAAGCACAGCCTAAACAAGGTGTCTACAGCACTATGTGTAGCGTAAACACGGTATGAAAATTCTTGTTCCTGTAGTGGTTACAACCTGCAAAGAAAGAGAACAAATGATGGAAAAGGAAGGACAGATACTAAAAATTACTTGACTTTACACAGAAGTTCTCTCTCTGGCAGTAGACGTTTTCGAGGTCAGAGTCCAGTGGGTTAGTTTCAAGACTACAATTCATAGAATCATAGAATATGCTGAGCTGGAAGGGACCCATCAGGATCATCGAGTCCAGCTCCTAGCCCTGCACAGGACACCCCAAGAGTCACACCACATGCCTGAGAGCATTGTCCAAATGCTTCTGGAGGTCAGACAGGCTTGGTGCTGTGACCACTTCCCTGGGGAGCCTGTTTCAGTGCCCAGCCACCCTCTGGGTGAAAAAGTTTTTCTTGATATCCAGCTTAAACCCATCCTCACTCAGCCTCATGTCATTTCCTTGAGTCCTGTCTCTGAGTGAAGAGTGAAGAGGTCAGTACCCACCCCTCTATTTATCCTCATGACGATGTTAAAGATCCCAAAGAGGTCTCCCCTCCATCTCCTCTTCTCCAAGCTGAATAAACCAGTTGTTCCTACTGAATTCGTACATCATTCTCTAGAGAGCCACTGCTCCCTTTGGTGTGTTGTAACAAATAGGAAATTTTCTGATAGCAGCCTGAGCTCGAATTCCAACTGTTTTTTGTGGAAGGCACTGTTTGGGCCCATGGTTGTCTTTTCTTTTTTTTTATCTCATCAAGAATAGTATAATCATCCTTCTACTTTCTTCTTCCTGCTCCTCATTTTCAAAACCTGTCATTACTACTTTAGTTTATCAAAGTGGTTAGGCCCAGAGAATTCCTCCCATCAGAAATGAGTTCCAAGCTCTCTCTGCACTATATTTTGCTTGCTCAGCACAGTTTAAAACCCATTTTTAGTATTTCTGTCCCAGGTAAAAGAGTTGAAGGGTGGAGGTGGGTGGGTCCATAAAAGCGCAAAAAAGAACAGGTTGAAATATGATCATATTAGGAAACTGCAGTTTTGGAGGGAATCACAAGGTAGTGTTATAGGAGTCTGATGTGCCTGGTGGGAACAATCTGAACTTATTTGTTCAAGTTCAAACTATTCTATTTGGACGTTAGCTGTCTTTAATGGAAAGCACACCAACTGATTATCTGGTATAAATCTGCATAATTTGCCATTATATATAACATATTTAATTTACTTCAGGCTAAAACTTTCAATCTATTCCCATTTACACATTTTACAAAAAGCAGGAGGAGGGCACTTGGGCCATATGTGTGCACACCTCTTCCACACCTCTGGGTTCCCGTGCTTCCGGGTAGCAACTCTTAGCAGGCAAAATGTCCTGGGGGTGTGGGGAAGTGTTTAACGTCCAGCCAAAACATCTGCTGCTGCTGCTGCTGCTTTGAAGGTTGCAGGTAGAATCCTGCTACGGCAGGCAATGTTTGAACTTCTGGGTTGGGTGTGAATGCAGACAGGATTTTAGCAGGAGAATTAGCAGGATATATCCATCTACAGTCCTGCCCAGGCTGGGCAACACACAGAGACTCCCCTAAGTGTGCCAACTAATGGTACTGAAGAGGAGGATGAGTATGGAAGAAGCCTCTTTGAAAACACACTGGTCACTTTTCACAGCATTCATCACAAGGTATTGATACCTTCTGTAGGCTGAGTTTGTCATGAGAGATCAGAGTAGCAGTGAAAGCAATGAAAAATGTGTTGTCTGGGTACAATATGACACTAACAGCTCTTGTCTAGCTCTGATTTCTGAACTGATTCTAGTGGTAAGCTACAGGGAAATGTCTCCATTTTAAGAGTATTCATGTTTGGATCACTTTTATGGAAGCTGTGGCTTTGATGCATTTTTGCTGTTTTCATTTCTGTGATAATTTTGTATATACTGTTCTAATCATCTCATGTCTGACATATTTTAGATTTTAGTTTCAGATTGAATCTCTACACATACTCATGTACGATTACTCAGTCTTATGAAAGTATGAGTGAGAAAAAAATGCTGTCTCTGGATTGACAGCAGTCATTATATCTGTTAGCAAAGATAGATAATATCTTATAATGGATGAAGAAGACCAAAAATCTGTCAGGTGTTCACGACAAGAGCAGAGACAAAAAAGGGTGTTTGTCTACCCACAGAATTTCTTCCCCTCTTTTAGTAGGAATAAACCAAGGCTTTTCCAGTAGGGTTTTTTTGGAGGAGGGAGAAGGAAAAATGGAAACAAAATTTTAAAATGGCAGGAAAAAACTCAAGGAAAAAACCACACTTATAGATGTGTGTGTGCATATATATATATATATATATATATATGCACACACACATCTATATGTAGTCAATACCAGTCAAAGAGACTCCTTTGTGATTACAGCTTTGCCTGAGTATAAGGAATTCCAAACTCAGGATTGTTTCTCTGCTTGATGCTAGTCTATGGATTTCTTCAAGAAGCTGACATGAGTACATTTTTCAAGAAATTCAGTATTGGATCTGGAGGTGTAGGGAGGAGAAAACAGAACCAAACCGTTTTTTTGCTAAAGTTTATGTTTTGACTAACTACTTCTGTGAGGGAAAAAAAAAAATACTGGAAAAAATATTCAAACTTACTGTAGTTCCAACAGCTCTATTCAATACATGTTTGGTATTCTTTCACATTATAAGGCAATTGGAATTTTTATTTGAAATATCTTCCACACATGTTTTTGTTTTTCACCGATTTCTCATGCTCCCCAGAGTTTTTCATAGGTGACACATTAGGATTGAGAGCAGCTGTGATGCTGACAATACATTGAGTTGAAGAACAGTGAGGTCTGGTCATATTTTCTGTTGCTGAGAATATGCTACACTTTATAATCCACATTAATTAGGTAACCACTCCAAAACGTAGGAGCTAAGCAAAATGTCTCGATCCTCATTTTAAATCAGTAACTAAAGTTGTGGTGTCAGGACTGTCATCAACAAACCCATGTTTAATTCACAGGACCATATAAGACAGAAGCCGAGCTCCAGATCCATCGTGAAGGAAATTGCATTAACTATGGTGAAGATATTGACAGTCATCATGATGGAAGTGCTATGTAGCCTAATTTTTCAGGTTCCGAAAAATTAACTGGCAGCTAAATTAGATTTGCCTTCAACAATAGCCAGGTGGAACAGAAAACTGCAGGAAGAAGGAAAGACTTGAAAGCGACCTATAGCACAGACAGGACCACCAGTGTAACATACCAGGATAGAAAAAATTAAGACTGAATTTGGAAGACTGTGCCATGATAAATATCTTCTGTAAAGCATTCTTCCCTCTAGAACCATGGTCTGGTTTTCATTTTTGTGCTTTCATTTTTGTTTTTTTGGCATTATTGCTTTGTGTAGATTGTTGGTCCACCAGGGATATAAGTAGGGCTCGGGAGATACTGGTTGAATTTCTGGTCTTGAACTTTCAGTGTGAATTTTAGAGTGCGATTTTTGTACTTCCAATTCCTGAATGTAATAAAACTGAAATTTCTCTACTTCATCGTGACATTGAGGTTAAATACATCTAATAGCTTTGGGATGCTCAGATATTTGGGTGGTAATACCCATAACAGTGACTACCACAGAGAACTACACTAGTATCAGCTACCTCAGTTCACCCCCGCCTCAATATTTGATTCAGCTGGTTGAGTTTTGGAATTTTATTATGTCATGATACATTAAAGTAAAAACTGATCACCTGCCCTCTTTTCCTCATGGATGTTCCTGCCTAATAAATTCATGTACCATTCATGATTCTTACCAGTTTCAAAAACTTCTAAAACAGAAATATTGTTTCAATCAGTGCAAAATGAAGCAGACCCCCCTACACTTTTACTGTATCATTTTTTACTTGGAGATGGAAGGGCAATTTGCATTTTTATATTCTTTTCTCGCAACCCTTTGATTTGGGATCAAGATTAGTCATTCGATATAACCTGGCTTGTCCTGTCAAATATCTCTGGTCTAGGATTAAATCCAACAATGTCACATAATAAGGGGGATGGGGGGAAAACCCCAAACCCTTAAATAATTTAAACTCATTACTCTACTAATCCTTTCATTCTGCTAGGCTCCCTGGAGGTATATTAGGAGGTAATTGAAAACACTTTAATACGCTGAAAAGACATTTGAGACTAATGTAGGCAGCCCCTGGTAACTCTCTACTTCTTTGGTTGTTTAGTAATAAGGAAGATCGTCTCAGTAAAAGGCAAACCCCCCCAACATGTTAAAACGAAACAAAAACACCTGGAGATAATAATGTGCATTTACTGTCAATAAGCACTAAAGGCACTTCATGGTGTCTTTATTGTAATGAGAATTTGCTGAGGAATAAGAGCATATGTAGGGTGGGGGAGTGAAGTATCCGATGTTTAATGCAGGGCACTGACACAGGGATGCCCCAGAATCCAGTCTCCAGCTCTGTTGCCCTATGCACAGCCCTGTATGATACCTCTGGGAGTCTGGCTGGTTTACCTTGTGGAAAGTGCTGTCACCATGTCTTTAACTCACAGAGCTTTGATTAATTATTGCTTTTAAATGATTCAGAAAACCTTGGATAAAGTTGCCATAGAAGTTGAAAGTGTTGTTATTGCTTCAAAATTCTACAGTAGGAAAGGTGTTTAAATATCGATTCTGATAGGTAGTGCATTGGTACTGGATTGCAGTGTGCCTGTAAAGCACTTTGTATTAAGGACAGTATAAAACTTCACTTTCCCAAGGAGAATCCAGGGAGGAATTATTTTAGTTTTTACTTCTAGTTAATAATGTATTTGACACTTGGCAGGCTATGTTTGTGGATGGGTGATCTTTAGAGAATCATTGGACACTGTAGTGTGTGAGAACTGTGATTTTCTGTTTGCAATCAATTTATGATTCAAAGAGACAGCTTCATCCTACCTATAAATTTATTCCTATGGCTGTGCTGCCTCTGCCAATTCACTAATGAAGTCTGCTCCAAGACAGTTGAGCTCTTCTTGTTTTGAAAGCAATACTTGAGTAAATAAAGCTTTCCTATTTTTTGTAAAATTCTCAGCCAAGGCACTGGACAGAACAGGGAGTCAGTGTTGGGTTAGAGAGGCTTTGGCTTCTAAAACATGTGATTTTAAACCTTGTCTTGGAGACTGGCACTCAAAAAATGGTTGTTATGGGAAGACTGGCCAGTGGCTTACTCAAAAGGAGTGTGGCTTGGCTTCAGTCCTGGGACATTTGTGCACCCAGGTTCCATGGGCTGTCTTTGCAAACCTGAAAGGACTACAAGATTTTTCAGGCTCAGGTCTCGCTTCTCATCCAAAAGCGGCCGGTTGGTACAGCAGGCCAGCAAAGAGCAGGGAACACTTTATGTCCTTATACATCCTTACATCATCACCACTAACTAACTCTGACGGCTTTAAAACTCTGCCACTTAGTGTTGCAGAAGGTAAAGCGGCTGAGTTATATACAGTGACAGGCTTAGAAATTTATTTATGTAGGATCTCTCTTGTGCCACTTGTGATTTACACAATAACATCTGTTATTTACAGATGTTAATACATTAAGATATTACTATGTGTTCAAGCAGGATTATTGTGAGCATTCACAAAGACTGAACATCTCCCTAAAATGAACTGCTGCTCCTAAATCATGGGGAAAAATATTAATTCCTTATTATGCTGATATATAGGGAGAAGTCAAGTTCCATTGGTCAAATACTTTTAGAGACAGGAGTGGCTCCCAATTCACTGCCTCTGCATTCCCATGTAGAAGCCTAGACAAATGGAGCCACCACTTGTTTTCCTGCTCCATGCCCATCGATTATCACTCAGTTTACTTCTACTTCACCCACATTGTTCCTTGTAGCAAAGGAAGGAAAATGCAAACCTGATAGACTTGGTTCTGCCCTGGCCCTTGCAGTGCTGCTTCTTACTGCGAGGAAAGAACCAGTACCCACCTTTGTCAACTAGATTGGCACAAATATCTGTGGCGGTGAGATAAAACAAGATTTTCATGTAGCTTGCCAGTGACCAGAAAATAGGACCCAGTAAGTGATTTCCATTGGCTTTCCTTAATGATTAACTTCCTTTATATTCACAGTCATGAAACTGTTTCCCAAAAACCCTCTGGTGTGTTTAGAGCCTCATTCATGCATGTTTCCATTGTAAGGAAGAGTGTACAGCACAGCACAGGTCCCCAGCATGTCACAGATGCAGCCAGCTCTGTGTAACATGTCCGGGGCAATCACAGCAATCTCTTTTGAAAAGTATTTAAATGCTATTTATTTTGAAATGTTATTTAATAGCTGTTAGGTAGGTAAGATCCAAGTCTTTGCAATTCATTTACTCCAGGTAAGCCCCCCATCTCCTAATAAAATTACCCACTATGACAATTAAGGAGCTCTCATTTTGTAAGTGTAGGCTCTCACATAAAATAATGGTTTTATTCCTGTTTTGATTTCAGCAGCATTAACAAGTTTTATGCCACATGAGGACCTACCCCCCTCATTGTAATGCTGATGAAGGCTGATCATATTTCTCTGCTGCAATTTCAACGACTGTAAAAAAGAAAAATTTCAACAACTGTAAAAAAGAAAAAGTGATAATAATAATAATAATGATATTGACTTGTGTACCTTAGAGGGATTTTGAAGGGATTAGTAGAGTTTATAATATGCTCTGAAATTGATGCTCTAAGTGCTGTTAGGAAGCTGCTTCCTGACAGCTTGACATATTTTCAGACAGTAGCAGAGCAGCTGTATTGAGCCATTGAGCAAACAATCCCATATAAAACATCTAAATAATAGAATTTACCAAAAAAAACCCTATCAAAAGCCCTTCTCCTTTTTGTGGTGTGCTGAGATCCATTTCATATGTCTAATACATCATTCATTGGCCTGGACTTCCAGCTGGAATGCACTGGTGAAGAGCTGAGATATTGGCCTCCCTGCTGTATCAGTGCTGAGCACTGTTGCTATGCACAGTACGGGCTGTGCTGAGACCCTGGCAGGTATTCCTCTGCAGAAAATGCTCAGCCTAAACCAGCTCTTTCTTGTCTCTGTTTAAATCTACAGTAGCATTATGAAAATGAAGAAAGATAGTGTGCTTTGCATCAGTGTGACTGGGATATGACCCAGATTCATAAATAAGCTTGCAGAAATTCAGTAATAATTTAATCGTCCACCTCTGTGGCTAGTGAGGAATTGCCTTGCCATGACAGGGAGATGAAAATTCATAACTTCTGAACAGTGTACCAGATGACAGAGTTTGCTGTTACCAAGAGCTATTCTATGCCATTGCTTAGCAGCCTCAAAATTCCACTGTCCCTGTAGTCATGACATCGTTTAATTTCAAAATTTGCATGTAGTTCCCATCAAAGAAATAAAAATCTGAAGTTCTACTTTAGTTTTCTGAAATTTAGCCAACAACTTGAAGATTGCACATAGTTTTTTGAGATTGAGTTTAATAAGTCATTTCACTACTTTCAACTTTTTATAATTCTAAAATGCAGTCAAAATTGTAGATGCAATATTACTCTGAATTTAAAAATACGATAGAAAAATAAAATAATAAAAACCCATAATTTTTAAAAATTTTGCTTCTAGTTATTCTTGAGTTGATGCATCAAGTAAAACATAACACAAATTTATGAACTAGGCAATTGTTGAAATATACAGTATGTAGGTATTGTCATCCCCTCTTCTTAGCCCACTTTGGCTGAAACCCAATTATTTCAGATCTACTGTAAGAATTTTATAACCTCAGCTACTCTAATTTCCACTTGGGCTAGACATCCCAGGAGCAAAGAGATGCAACTGGCTAATTTCAGTCCCTCAGTGTCTTGTTTCTTCCTCACAGTAAGCTGGCATCTGATGCTGGGGAATGTGTACATACATATACATATATAAAACTTTTTGCTGTGAAAGTCTGATTTTTTCGCGTCTTCATTTATTTCGTTAGACCTGCTTCGGAGAAGACTGTCAAACCCTTAAAAGGATACATTTCTATCGAGGAGAACTGTGCTCCTCATAACATTTCTTTTGCAGAAAGGAGCTGGCTGGAAGCCACTGTTTCACAGGCCTTGTGTAGATGTGAGCTGTTCTGTGGGGGGTACAGAACAGTGTAGGTGGACTCTGATAATGGACGTTTTGGCAAGATGTGTGAGGTGCTTTACTTATTCAATTAGGGATTTTTGCTTTAATAATGTACTGCTATTCTATAGCACCCATGCTGCAGGGTGCTCACAAAGCTACCATGCAAAAATATTAGCTGGTGCAGGGAATAGCTGTAGCCTTCTGCTCAGTTTCATGTCCCATGGAGAACATACCATGAGTCAATTCTATGCACTGCATTACCTGCCAGCAAATTTCTGAATGTGCTTCTGGGACCTGAGTAGCATCTCTGAGAAGCTGAGACCTGGCTGCCTTGGAAGTGGCTTTTTTTATCCCCATCTCCATCAGGATAGTCATGCAGGATGTTCTTTTTGGCTTGTTCAGGAGCTGAAATTTGAAGTACCTTGGAACAAAATTTTTTTCTCAATGCACCATGCTACTTCAGATTTTCACTTGAGCAGAGTCTTGTCTCCTGCCTCCAGGACTCGTCTCTCAGAAACAGTGGTGTTTGTCCAGGCATCTTGCAAAACTTGCAAGGATTTTGTTGAGATTGATGACAAGGTCAGGAGATACTATTTTTGTCTTTTGAAGTACAAATGTAAAAGGCAGATTCTAGTTGTCTGGAAGAATGCATCAAAATGTATGACCAAGTAGGCACATGAAGATACAGCTGGGTAAAAGGTACGTATAAACAAGTTTATCAGGAAAGCTTGAGTGCATTCGGTGTTTTTTGAACTTCACAGAAGTTGCCAATGTGTTTTTGTTTTTTTTAGTAACTGCTTATAAATATATGATCCTAATATGATGGCAACGGTCATTAAAAATATAATGAGGAACTTTGCCTGTGGGGTTAAAGGGAACTTTTAGGCTACTGTACGAATTATTGGTCTACTATACATGGCTTTCCTGAAAACTGATTTATCTCTCCAAAATCTTAAAGAATTTTATTAGTTGCTCTTTTGTCAATTAAACAGTTAGAATTTTGTTTTGCTGTAATTTTTTGTTTTACAGAATCCTCAGTTGACATTAGTGCATTTAATCTTTTTCCTGTAAATTGAGGGATAGTGTGTACTAAAAATTTATTTATGCTTTTTGAAATGCAACAAAACTTTTAGCCATTATTGCAATAATATTGTATAGATTTCAAGTCTAAAGATAAAAGGCACACCCAAGTATTGTCATCCTATTTGTTGAGAATCAGATCATACAACTTCTCTTATCCAAAGAGAGCTAAATTAGGGGTAATTAAGAGCATGAATGATGAAAAGCAAAAATTAGATTAATTAACACTCTTTAAAAACCTGAACTAAGGATGTTATCGCTATTTTAAATAGAAGTATTATAGGGATAAAATCCTATGATATTGAAGTAGAGTATGTGGCTATGTACTTCAGGAAACAATTGTGATTTGGCAACAGCAATGGACCAGATGAGCTTTATTAATAAGTTTCATACAGTAATGATTGACATACAGAGCATCCCAATTAGTGTCTCCTGTATGGAGTAAAAATTTAAAAAAAAATCCCCTTTCCCATCCCAGAAGTTCTCCATTATTTTTTTATCTTTTGGCTCCAAGCTCATAACTACTAAGTTATAGCCTTTGATATAAAGCACCAGTTGACAGTGATAAGTAGAATTTTTCATTTATACACAGGAAATCTGGAATTATGTTGTGTAACAGCTGAGGCTGCCTGCAAATGATGAAAAAACTTCTGCCTCCACAAGTGCCCATTCCCTTGCATTTTCTCACACAACTTTGCAGGTGAATATGAGGGTGGTGTATTCTGCAAGAACATCTGCCTTTCTTGGGATGTTATGCCAGATGCTGTTGGGTAGTATGAGTGAAATGTCCCAGTGAATACCCTGACAGAGCTACTGTTGGCTTCAGTGGCGTTCATCCATCAGTAGGGATCACTGGATCCTGTTTCTGTTGTCTTATTTTGATATTGTGGGATAAAAGCCTGGGCATTAATACTTAATGCTAGTAGTAATACTATTGGCAAGTGTGCACAAAGACTTTTTAGATCATACAGGAGACTCCTGATAGGCAGCAACCAAGCTCAGAGCTCTGAATGAAGCACCTAGGCACAACAAATGCTATTAAAATAGTAATATCCCTCCTCTCCCCAAACTTTGTATATTATATATTGGTTCTAACTTTGCATTACAAAGGACTATCTGTATTGGGACTTTGTTTAGGTACTTGTTTATACAGTTCTCTTCAAAGTGCCATGCACAGATAGATGAAAATGAAGATACCTTGTTAACATTCCCTCCCTGTACTTCATGTGCTGTAAAATCTCAGTGATCCATTGCCTCTCATTACTGTGCTGAGAAATTTGATGCAACAGCACCAGTCTAGTGGATTGAAAGATCTGCTGCTGAAGATCTTACATTTACACAATGTGAAGTTTAGGGCGTGCAGGTCTGATTACAATTAATCTTGTATATTCTCGCTGTGCCAAGGGTTTGGGGCTGTTTTGATTCACTGTTTATGTCCATATCAGATGTGGAATGCATCTGGTATGGGTCAGAATCTGACCTTCTGGTTCAATTTCTCCTGGAAGAATCTCACTTGTTTGCACCAACTAAGATCTGTTAACGTGATCTCTGCACGGTGAACGGATACCCTGAGAAGAGTCACCAAATGCCCTGAGCCCTAATGGTAGTGTAGGTACAGCTTATGATTCCTTTTCTTGCCTATACGGGGTCTAAACTGACAGTAGGAAATGGCAACTTCACACCAGTTTGAGCCTTTTAATTAATTCTCTGTAGATGCCAAAAAGCCAGAGGGATACTTATGCTGATAACCATTCATAACAGCTAAGGTGGTTCTGATCCCTACTGGTAATACAGAGGGAAATAGCTATGTTACTCTTCACTAGTTCAGTGAGCATTTCAACCCTCTGTTCAGCTGGGTTCTAAAAAAAAAAGAGTAATTAAGAAATAAAAGTAAGTTGTTACTAAAGGTTTAATTAAACTTCTGAGCTAATTCACAGTGCAACTTTGGGTACTAATAACAACAGATCTAGAGTCTAATTACTGTCATACCAGGTGGCCTGCTTTGCATCTAATTGCTTCCCTTGAGCCTGAAAAATGCCTGGAAAGTCAACTCTGTTTCCAGGAGAATATGATTTTGTTATAGATAAGAAAAAGAAGGACAGAAATAAAGATTGCTTGTAGCTTATCTAGCTCTTGTGCCCTGATTGTGCTCTGAAGCTTCCTACTGGAATTTTGAATGACAAAATATATTGACACCTTTTCAAACTCACTCCTTCCAAACTTGCACACAAGTTTTATGGGAAGAGGACCTGGGTAGATCGTTCAAATATAGATAATGATGAGTAGTGTTTAAATTAAGACAGTAGGAAGAGGGAGGATAGGTGATGCTAAATTTAATGGTGGTTCAAAAATACCTGCTCATATTTGTTACCCAGGACAAAACTCAAATATTCTTGACTGAAAGAATAAAACAAAGGCTTTCAGCAATACATAAATTAGGTTCATCACCTTCAGTGCTGGTTTCTCTTGTTAAACAAGCAGGATAGGGTTGTCTCCTGCTTTAACATGTGGAAAGCTTTAATGCACACATCCACATGGGGTTGAAGGGTTATTCTGCAAAAGTCTGGACATGTAGGAAAGGGTGTTAAAGCAGAGAAGAAAGCTTTAGCACTGATCAATAGTACTTGGAAGCACAAGGATATGTAACAGCTGAAGGCAACCACTTATTTTCCCCATTATCTAGGATGCTGGACTTGTATAAAGAACATTAATTTAGTATTTGAGAGTGTCAGCAATGAGGCAGACTAGGGCTGGACACAAATGCAGTTGTATCAAAAGACACAGTTACATCAAAAGAAAAAAAAATGCAGCGCTTTAAAGGGCCTTAGATCAAGTCCAAGAGTCCACTGAGCCAATAGGCTTGTAACGTGAGATTTTGCAATAAATGATTAATTATTAGACCTCAAAGAGGTATATTGTGTGAACTAAAAATACTCTAACTATCTCACTGGCATCTGTTAATAATTTTGCTGTGCGCAAATCGGGGAAATTCCTTTTTTCACGTCTTTCTTTGGTAGTGCTATTAGCTGGACTTCATAACCTATTCAGGGTTCTGCTCAAGGCAAATGCAGTTGTGAACAATTTTTGGCTTGGGATACAGTGAATTTAAACAGCAAGCTTGATATTAATTTTCAAAGAGTCAAAAGATTTCTAATGGTGTATTTTGAAAGAGGGTTAAAAAAAACTACTAAAAGAAGTCAATTGTAATCTTACAGCTACCATTAAATGTGATTATTTAAATTTCTTTTACATTAAGGCTAACTAGTAAACAATTATTCCTCAAGATGCAGAGTCTGAGGGCAGACCATGCTTATACCACTTGAAAATCAATGGCAATATGCTGAGTTCCTGTAAGGCTATCTGAACACAAACATCTTTGTAATAAACTTACTTCTCTTCTTCCCAACCACATCCTTTCAGATCAGACACATGCTTTAAAACTGTTTCTTTTTTAGCTTGGAGGAAGAAAACAGCACATATGCTAAAAATGTAGTGGGTAAAATAGCTGAATAATTACACAAAGAAAAGTTCTTGGCACTTTCCAAGATCTGTATAATGCATCAGTGCATTATACAGATGAGGAAAAAAAATAACAACACAGCATTGGCTAGGAAAGTACGTGCGCATAGACTGTGCTCATGTGGAGGTGGAAAAGCTTGGATTCACTGCAAGAAACCCAGTCTGAATCACGCTGTCTCAGAGGACCACCCAGTGAGAGCACTGCTTCCTAGGATTGGGAGCCAGGGTATCTCACCACCCCAGCTGGGGGCAGCCCAGCCCCACACATCTCCCTGGGACAAGGCTGAGGCTGGGACTGGGACTGGAAGAGGCTGAGACCCACCTGGCTACACCCACCCCCCTTTCAGACAGTTGTGGAGACCCATAAGGTCACCCCTGAGCCTCCTTTTCTCCAGACTAAACACCCCCAGCTCCCTTCACTGCTCCTCACAGGACTTGTGCTCCAGACCCTTCCCCAGCTCCACTGCTCTTCTCTGGACACGCTCCAGCACCTCAATGTCCTTCTTGCAGTGAGGGGCCCAGAACTCAACACAGCACTGAAGATATTTCCTCATGAGTACAGGGGACAATCATTTGCCTGGTCCTGCTGGCCGCACTATTTCCTGACACAGCCCAGGAGGTCATCAGCTTTCTTGGCCACTTGCTCACACTGCTGGCTCAAGTTCAGCCCCTGTTGATATGTACCCCCAGGCCCTTTTCTGCTGGGATACATTCTCTATTCATGCTATTAACTCTAAACAATTTTCTAAGTGGCCTATTCCAGGGAACAGGTTATTTTTTTTTTTTTAATTTTGCTATGGCTCTTTAGAAAAGACAGATCAGCAACCTGTAAAACAAGCTAAAAAAATAGTAGATTAACATGAAGTCTAAGGAGAGGATCTTAAGGCAAAATAGGTGGAGAGGACGACCAAATATTTTATCCTAATATTGGTACAAAGAGAACAAATTTAGAAAATGCTTGTGGGTCTCTGTGCTGTCATGGTGAGCCTCTGGCTTTTAGGTCAGGTTGCATGATAATTTAGAGCATCTGCAGCATTGAAGTCAGGTGCAGCAAAAAAAGCTCTCTTTGGTCCTAGAGGTGAAATCACTTCCTCCTGTTAGCTTCTTGCCTTGGAGTTAGTTTTGAAAAGCACATCTTTCAGAGATCTGAAAAACTGGGAAAAAACCCCAAGCCTTAGAAGCTGAGTTAGTGTCACCACAGACAGACTGCCTGAAATATGACCGTCGCTGATGTCAGTGGCTAAATGTGTAGGGCTGGATGTTCAGGCAGGCAGTACAGCACAAGGTGCTGGATACCAGAAATATGTGTTCCCATTCCAGCTCTGGATTTTCTGGGAGCTGTTAAGCAGGTCACTTGGCTGCCTTCTGGTTTGCATTTTTCATGTTGTTTAACTGGTTAATACTCATACTCTTGTTTGAACAAGTAATGTATTCCTTTTTGTCACTGCCTATTGTTATAGATGATTCGCTGAATCATTTTTGTGATGGCTTTTCCTTTGTTTCATCACATTTTGATTCCTTTATCTGATTGCAAACTAATTAAAATAAACAGATATTCTTGCTTGTATCTGTGCAATAACCCTGAATTCATAAATTGTATTGCATCAGTAATGATCCTTCTTAGTAATACAGTAGCTGACTGGGCTGAAGTGCTGAAAGAAATCGTAATGTAAACAGAAATGCAGGTTAATACACTTATTAGCAGGCAACAGTTACAAACATTTCTTGCTTGAAATGTAAACAGGTCGCTGATTAAGAATACGAGGAGCTGGACACTTCTTTTTAGATGGGAAATTTCAGTTTAGCACTGGTATAATAACTAGCCAAAAACACCCTTGGGCAGGACAAAATTAAGAAATATTATTTTCATGATTTATTTTTATGTGGGTTTTTTTTCCCCTGTATGTAAAATGCAGCCCCTGGGGCATATGTGGTAACTAGAGAAGGCTAGAGAGGAGCCTGTACCAGGTTTTGGATTGTCTACACTGATATTTCAATGCTTTCCTTTAGCATTACATGAGAAACATCTTGTCTACATCAAGACCCATATTCTGAGGGCTGAATACAGAGGAATGAACATTAAGATTACAAATAATCCCTTGTGGAAATTGAACAGTTAAAGTAAACAAAAAACTCCAAATGGGGAAATAGTGTTTTTTCCCTTGGAGCAACCCTTGAAGGCAGCAGTGGCAGTGAATCACTAACATGTGGGCAGTATTTCCAGGCTATACAGTACTGTGAAAGATTTTCTAGGACATTCCTGCTGTCATCAGGCACTAGTGGAGAGCCAACAATTCTTTTAATATTATGTATGTCTTTTTTTTAAGAGAAAGCATGCCACTGTTATATTACCAGACCTGTCTTGCGGTATAATACACCACAGACTAACTGGAGATAAAATACTTGCAGGCAAATGCAATATTAAGGAAAGGCGGTCTGTGAAGCCAGACACTGTGATACTGGTGTAATGTGTCTGTCCCTGTACCAGGTACACACACTTCTAAATGTACCAGTAGCAGCTAAGGGCTTTGTATCATGCAAAAAACCCCAGTAGTTTTATAACATTTAGGCCTATAATTCACCAGCATAAAAATTGTGCTTACTTTTCCTTCTTGGATGATTATTCCAAGAGATTTCCTCCAAATTCATTGTCTTTGACTTTTGGGTCATATTCTCCATTCTGACTTTTTTTTTTTTTGCTGAGTGTGCATTGCAAGAACATTCCATGTGCTACATTTTTTCTCGTATTCCTTTTAGGTTATTCTCTTATTGTCATCAGCAATGCTGAACTGCTCTAGAATAGGGCTGGAAAAATTTGTGGTGAGAGGACATTGGAGTCTGTACCATGGACTTGTGTGCCTATGCAAAGACCTTTAAGATATAGAGGAGTACTGATGTCTTTAGACTTACTGCAAAAGTTTGCATCAGTCAGCATATTTTTTTTCCTGGCAATATTTTTATATCATGCCATACCTCAGATCAAGTAAAAATCCCTACATGTATCTATTTTGTTCAACATGAATTTAAGAAAACAGTTTTCGTATGAAGTTAGCATTTAGTTCTAATGTTCATGAAGATTTATCTGTGATGCACGCAGATTAATGCTTTCTATAAATTGGAACTTTAGCAGGTGTGTATGAACATACCTTCTTGAAATCAATGTACTTATCCAGATTTAAACTAGTCCAGGCTATCCATCTCTTCTGATATCTGCCAGCAATTTTTGAAGACTGCTTATTTTAACAGATGTATTTTCAAAGGTGTGAAGATCTTAAGACAGCCATGTTTAGTACAGCTCGCTTTTGAATATCTGGGCAAATAAAGGAACGTGTCATGTAAGGAGACAGTTTATTATTTTTAAAGAAATGTAGACAATGTAGATACAGACTTTTACAGGAGAAGGCTGTCACCAGAATATAGGTACTTCCCTGATTTTGACTGGGTCAGAAAGAAACAATTCCTAAAGTCTTTTCAACTGATGTCATGAAGAAACTGCAGTGAAATTGAAAATGAATGACAGCAAGGGTGTTTTGACACTCACTGATATAAATTTCTTTGAATGACACACTTAACCTCCAAACCCCTTGGCTCTCAAGACTTTCTTGTGGAATCCTGTCACTCAAGATGGCTTTGCATTGTATCAAATTGGCTATCACTGCTGGACACCAAAAACTTGACAAGAAAAGAGAATTTTTCTGCTGAAGTTTGCATGCAAATACTTGATGAGCATTTGAAAGTGCATGCTGAGTTAATACACCATGCATGTTGTAAAATTCTGACAGCTATAAATTGTCTAAAGCAGGGTAGCAAATTAAGGTTGTCCCTAACTCCCCATTACCAAATCCAACTTGTGTATTTAAGAAACTTAGGCAAGTTTTGTATTGCTTCGAAAGCATGGGAAGTGAAAATGGAGTTCTTATCACATTGTTGCCAGGGGTGTATGCTTTGCACACAAACTGAACAAAAAAACTCCCAGGGTGTGTAAACTGCAGAAGTCTTGTCTTCTGAACAATGGGAGCTACAGGTAGGTAGAAGAAAGGCAGTGGAGCTCTAGCTTCTAGCCCTGCCACTGGTATTTTGTATCATGTGGTAAAAGTAATTTAACCACTCTTAACTTTGTTATATGACCCAGACATGGCCAAGAAAACATGCCAGAATTTTTCTAAAGCCATGTATTTCATCTTTTTCTTCAATTTCCCATCAGCGAAATATGGAGAATATTATACACAGAACAAGGCATAGTTCAGAGTTCTGTTGAATGACAAATTCAGTAGCTCTGCTAATATGAACTGTGATTTTATCTGAGTTTTCATAATATGCCTCAAATTTTGCATTACAATGAAATGTTATTGGAATTGTCACTGATTTAGAGCAGCATGGTGTCTAGAAGACAATATAAACTATGTTGCCAAAAAAAAAATTACAGGGGGAAAAACTCGAGAGGAACTGTTCTTAACATCAAGGTTCTGCTTTTTCACTGCATTTCATGATGTAGCTAGCTTTAATTGCACACCTCCTTGTCCTTCAGAATCCTCTGGGGATACAGGCAGGAATCCATGTCTCAGTCGATACTGAAATAAAACTGATGGCTTTTGTCACTTCTCATTAAAGCTGCAGGCTTATCACTGCCATCAAAAACACATGGGAAACAAATGGGTTTTTTCTTAAAATATTTAGGCTTTTGTAGTCCTGGTCAGCCATTAAATGAATCACCAATCACTGATGATATTAGACTTGATTCATGCCTCTATATAAATGATTTTTCACCACTCTGGTTGGTGAGGTGGGAGCTAAAATTAAGCAAGAGTTGCAGTTGAACCTTTTGATATCCCTTTATGTGCTCAGGACTGAATGAGTCCTAGCATTAATGAGACACAACTTTTTAACCTTTTATCTGCCTTAGGAATCCCACTGATGCCCATGGAATCACTGGGCAGAGGATCATCATCTTCAGCAATTGCTGTATCAGTTGCCTTTGTGTCCACTCAGGATAGAAGGGAAAACAAACACATATTTTTAGCTCTTTGAAGTGTAAGCATGTTAGATGCTTTGTACTGAGATTTGGCTTCTTTTGGAGTAAAGGTTGGATTTTGAAATTTTAAAATTATCAGCATTTTCATGTCAGCAGTGTCTTAACTTTTTCCTTAACTTCCTGCTGCTAGTAGCCAACACCAGTTCTACTATGCAAGCTGAGACAAGGGTACGCTGGATCATTTTGAAGGTTGGGTCAGTCAAAGATGAAATATAAACTCAAACTTCACAGTTTTGATGATTATCAAATCACAATTTGATTTTTCTTGCAAGAGTAGTAACCTGTCCATCTTAGTCCAGTTCAAACATAGACCATTACATTTGGTCTACCAAAAGTCTTCTGTGTGTGTCTGGCAGCCTTTGTCACTTCCTGAGCACAGAAACAAGTTTTTGGGATGACTTTCACTGTTGGGAGGGAAGAAATTCTTCAGTACAGTATGTACCATGTGGAATGCTGTAGTAGCAAATGCAGAGAGAGTTACCACATTTATAATTGACAAGATAAGGCTCAATTTATTTACTGGCAATTAGTGTGGCTGGCAAAGCATTCTTATAAAAGGTTGAAAACTCCTTTGTCCTTATAATGAGGGCCAGAAAGGCCAATGTATTTTATAGCTGCTGTAGCTTTATTCCGTATCAGGTGCACAATTTTCTTTCCTGTAATTGCAAGCAGTAGCAAATGATGACTGTAACATGTTCTGAAGTACATAGACAAGAATAAATCTGAAACTCACCAGGAGTTCTTTAATGTTTGTAGAAAGTATGAAGGGTAATTTTTAACTGAGATGAAAGTAAGCCTGTGAAAAAAATGTTTCTAGTAAAACAGTATTCCTGTCTGCTGTGCCTGAGACCTGCTTCCACATGGGAGGGGGAGGAAGAAAATGTCACCCATTATATAATTAGAAAAACAGTTGTGAAACAATGGTGATGATGGTATTTCCCTAGAGAATTCTTTCCTGCCTTAAAGGACTTGTAGAAAGTAAATTTCAGCGAGACACAATAAGTCAAATTAAGATAAAATGCAATTTTTCCTTTTTCCCGGATCTGCAGCAGAAATTTGGTGTACTGGAGGTGATAACTTCAAGGCTGGCTGGGTGGGAAAGGGCTGCAAATCCAACAAAAAACTGTCCTCTCAAATTTACAAGCTTTTATTCTTCAGCCTAGTGCTTGCCAGTCTGGGTTTTCAGTAGTAACCTGACTATGAATACCTGCATCTGTTATGATATTCCCTTGAGTTATCAGTAATTAGCGACAGTCTGATGATGAACTTGGAGGTTTTGCATGGCACTGAGGGTGTCCTGGGAATGTGTACAGGGCATTAAAGTATGAAAAATGAGTAATGGGGAAGAAAACTATAGTGTTACTTGTAGTATGTTTCTTTGTTCGTGTTGAACCTTGCACCAGTGAAGCAAAGCACATTCCCATAATTTCTCTGGATGCCCCAAGAGCTGTACTTGGAGAGGTGACCAGGAAATGTTCTGCTGGGAAAACAATCTGAAGCCATACCAGGCTTTATAAATCTGATTTCTAGACCGATTCAAAGTACAATTGTCTTTGATCACCAACAGTCTGGCATGAATATGTGAAACATCCTGGCCGAAAACTTCCTAAGCCATCTATTTCTATTTTCTTTGGTGTTTATTCTGTTTATGATGGATTGCAAGGATTTCTCTGGCCAGTAATGAAAGGATAGGTATTTCACCATACTTTTGCCCCTGCTCTTCATCATTTATCTTTCGTTCTGGACACACTGACTTTTCCTGGAAGTTTGGAGATGGGGAAAGAGACTGATGGGCATGGGACAGATAAGCTGTCCTAAGCTAGTCAGGAAACTTACATGACTGCTAATACCCCTGGACCATGCAGGATCTGTGGTTACAGCAAATCTCTTTGGTGGTTAATGGAAAAAAATCCTCCCTCCATATGAAATTAAATGGACATGAATGATTGCTTTGTGAGATGGTCCCCTCTAGACCTTCAGGAGCATCTGTCAAATGCGAGGGTGTTCAGTCTCTCTTATCTATTGGTACCTCACTCCATCTGCTCATGTTTCATTCTGGGGCAACTAGAAAGGAGCGTTTATGTGATATGGACAGCATTCATTTAGCACCTGCTTTTTTTCCATGACATTTTCCTTTTGCTGATAGACTGATTAGAAATGTTATCTTTTTCATAGATATTTGCCAGCTCAGTGGTGACTTTGAGCTGGTTCCAGGTGGCAGAAAGCATCTTGCTTGCTGCACAGAGACATTGCTGTACAGCAGCACAGTAGCCACACGAGGTATTGATTGAGGATGTCAGAAACAGGCTCTCTGAAGAGCTTTAAGGCTGCCAAATGCAAGGGTAATTCCCGCTTATCCTGGAGATCGACAGCTTGCACATGACACCAGCCAAACATCAGCGAATTACCAGGAGAGCAGACTTCTGAATGATTGCTCCTAGATGTGTTTTCCTTGGGGTTTTCTATCCAGAAACTGACTTCAGATGTGTTGAACTGTAAGAAGGATGTGGCTATTGTGTGAAGTGATAGCACTCCAGTTTGGAGTACATCTTCTCTCTTTTTCACTGCCACATGTGTTAAACAGCTTGTAAGAGAATTGTCATTCCTTCTCACTGGATTTTCATCAGCGTCTTTAACAAAACAAGTATGTGCTATAGTAGCTTCTAATGGGCCCCAGAAGAAGCTTTATAGGAGGAACTTTAACCTAGAAGAAAGGTAAAATCCAGGGCAATGTTTAGTCATTGCATGCACTAGGACTGTTTGACTATTCTGCCTAATCAAGAGGACATACGTGGGAGCCTTTTACTATGTCTCTATCTATTATATGCAAATGTGAGCTTTATTTTTAAACAGATATGTATGAATTATCTTTCTTTGTCTCTGCAAAAATGTTATATTCTGCCCAGCTTTGCTCATTGTTTTTCTTATGTTACGACTCCATCCTTCCCTACCTCTCTTTCTCTCCTTCCTAATTGTATTCTCCTTTCTTCACAAAGATTTATTCCTGACAGGCCTGGTTGCACGAGAGCCTGGAAAAGGTTCTTCAAACTCTTCCTAATGAAGGTGGTTTGGCACCATTTATTGGAAGCAAAATCGCATATAGCAGTTGGTCACCAGCTATTAGACTCCACATGTGATACTACCTGTGATACACCAGAGTCTGGGCTGGCTCACTTGATACAGTAGTCTTTAAAAGGAATAAGGATGAATGATTACACAAATATTTTTTTGCGTTGCATAGTATTACTTTAGTGCAAGATAGAAAATTTCATGCTTAATGATTGTATAAGTATCACTCTTCCAGTATGGGTAGAGACTGAGATAGGGACTGATGAACATTTAATAGGAAAAAAATTGACTGTTGCCCACATCTTCCCTTTTTAGAAAAAGCACCTTAAAAAAAAAGCAGTTGATTAATTTTCAGTTTACCTTTTCTTTAACGTAACAAAATTCCATTTGAGGTTTAATTGGGACTGTTCTAGCATGCAACAAAAAGTTAGAGGAAGATAAAAGGGCATAGCAAGAAAAAATATTCAAAGTGAATAATTTAAGATCACATCCATAATTAATGGCATTTGGAAAGCTTCCTCTAGTGCTCTAATCATATCTCAAAATGTGCTAATTAGAGCAGTTTGGTACAAAACAGTGTATGCAGGTGTTGAACAGCTTTTTTCTGTTCTTTTTTTCAGAAATGTAGCAGTAACTGGTTCTTCTGGCTTAGCACTCACATTTAATAAATGTTTCACCATTTAACATATATTTGACAGCTGAAGAGTGTGCACATAACTATTACCTTGTTAGAATAGATTTGATCAAGAATGCAGAACAAAATCAAATATTTTTAGTACAGCAGCTTAAGCTTGTAGTAAACAGTGAAGCATCCTATAATGTTCTTTGGGGCTATAACTAGCAAAGACTTGAAGCTGAAAGAAAAAAAAATGTCTTGAAATGGAAAGGTATCTACATTCATCTACGTGAAATTAATGTTATCTCAAAGCAGTTCTGATACTTCAGAAAGGCTAATCATTTGCTTACTGCTTGCACTGTATTTAAGTGCTGTTATCTTTTGGCTGAGAAGGATTTTGCTACTCAGTTCTTCATTTATCTTGGAAATCAATGACAACTGACATCACAGGTTCCTCTCTCTAACCCCTCTCCAAAATTAATCAATATGATCCAGAAAGAAATGAGCTGTGCATTCAGGTCTCTGTGTGTACACATTTTGGCTTGTGTTACTGTTCTGCCAGAATGAAACAGGAAAACCTGAGGAGATACTTAATGCTCAGTTTACTCAGAATGCTCCTGACAGCTCTGCATTACTGAAACAGGAGCTGGTTCTTCAGGGCTGTAGTGTCCAACAAGCAGGTGTGAGAGCACTGTAAAATAAGTAAGTCTGAAGTGCACAGATTGTATTTGAAATGAATGTATCATGACTCTGCAGGATTTTTTTGTGCAATTATTCTAATAAAACATTTTATTTTATTGAAGTTCTACAAAATTTCACAGAATGAAACAAATAGTTCCATAAACATGTATTATTAATAACTTATTTCCCTTAAAGTTGAGAGCAGAGCTATTCTATTACATGCTGCAGATTCATTTTAAGATACTTTATTGGAGACCCTGCAGTCTGAAATATTAATCTTGTGAAAGTGAACACATGGGTTTAAGCCTAAGATACATCCTATTTTTCAAGAGGCTCAGCAGCACCTAGTTCAATTTTTCCCAAGCAATCTGTAGACTTACTGCTGTGTGTGAATTAGCTCTATTTCTATGCTGTGTTCTCCTTGTTCCTACCCATTAGCATTCAACCCTCTTCTGTCTTCTGCAGCTAGATGAATTATTCCCTGAGAACAATTCATTTGACAGTGAAATTTGCCCTTTTTGCATTTGTTATTTCTCCATGAACACATCACAATTTGCATTAATTAGTTTATTATTTGAAATTGTTTGATGAATAGTTTGTTTCAACCCATTTCACTTATGTAGCTAATATTAATTTGAGTGTTTCATCCCAGTGATTTACCATTCAAACTGTGTCCTATTATATCATATGGTGATTGTTCCTGCTCCTGCTCTGGATGACACAACTGGAGTCAATCAAATACAGAAATATGGTTCACGAAAAGTTTTCAAAGAAAAGTTTTGTTCTATTCTCTTATTATTTTCCACAATTATTATTATTCCTGAGTAAACCCTCTACATTTTTACTTTTTTATTTTTCTCTCTTTCCCAGTTTCCAAACTGAAAAACAGGTGTTTAAAATCTTAAAGTCTCTTTTTATTTCTTTCTTTTTAATTCCACGTTCATGGAGATGTAGTAAAATAAATTGGGGGGTTATTTTCTTTGATTAGAAAACATTTTTTCAGCTGAAGAAAGAAACTTCGGTTGAAGTTTTTCCCGCAAACATGCTCTTTACAAAAAAAAATATGTTTGACTGGTCCAAGTTATAAATTTTCTGAATGTATGCTTTCCCATGAGGTATGATTCACCAGTTAAAAAACATACTTTGCCATATTAAGTAAAATTTTAATGGCATTCAAATATTCTTCCACTTTGTCCTTTGTCTGAGAAAAAAAGAAATTATACCATTGGGAAAACTGGAAATATGTGAACAAGAATGTAAAATAAATTTCAGCATCTCCAAGAACGACCATGAATGCTTTCTTTCTGCTCTGTGGAGAGTTCTGGTCTCTTGCTCCAAACTTCAAGTAAACTTTGGAGTAGAATCACCTTGTTTCTGCTAAAATAGGTATTATATCTCTGTACAGACACAGTCTGAAAAACATCATCTCAGGATGAGATGGCTACGGTGTTCATCTGTACTCACAAATATATACTACTCCAAAAGAAGCAGAAGGCTGCAGTAATATATTGGAGGTTAGAGTAATAATGAAATCCCCACATTTTAATGTTGTTCATAAAGGTTGTTAAAAACCAGAAGTTGAGTACTGTTCTTTGAAAAAAGGAAATGATTGGGTAAAGAACTTCTTTAGACAGACATTATTTTTTTAAACAAATCTCAGGAAAAATAGGAATGTTCCAGTATATAATTGTATGTATTCTAATCCTAATCTTTTAAAGGGTTCAGCAAATTTGACCAAGAAACCATGGAGTGTTTACTTATGACAGAATCAAGGAAAGGCAGTGATGGGACACAATGGGAAAGCAGAAGGAAATGGCAGTATAATTAATGCCATCACCATGCTGTTATGGAAGATAGATTCTGTCAAGCAGAGAGTTCAGTTTTTGAGATCTCGGATGTGTTCAGTGAATGTTTCTCTGTGATATAATACATCCAAGGCATTTTTGAGACAGGTAATATATTGACACAGTGTTCTGATGAGAAAATTACCACTAAACAAAATGAAGAGAGTCCACAAAAGCAGGGTAGGCACTAAGCGAGAATAAATTTAAAGTTTGAGTCACAGCCCTAAAAATCTGTTTCTGGGCAAAGGCTGCCATTGTTTATTCTCTACTAGGTCTAATCTAGGAGGACTGCACTTGTAAATACCACATTTATATTTCTGATGACATAGAATTAGTAAATGAATAACAATGATAAATTGCATATGGGAAATAGAGGCTGCTCTGGACCATTTGCAGAAGTAAACAAACACATACTTCAACACAAATGTGTTTGTGTCCTTATCCTGCACAGCTGTATTGCCAGGTATGCAGAAAGTGTGTCACTGCCAGGAAAATGGAGCTTCATCTTTGGAATTAATAACTGAAAATCACCAGAGCAGCAAAACAACACAAGAGCATTGAACATGCGATAGCATTCTAATGTAGCTAAGGCTCAATACAACTTCTGAAGAACTTATTGGGAAATATCACATATGAACAAAGAAGTACTACTTTTTCAGTTGTAATGGCATGAAGAAGGACTAGCATGTTTCTTTCTAGCTGTTTCAATTGCTTAAGTGAGAGTTATAACTGCTGTTATGAGTCATGAACTTCTGGCACTAATGATACACTCTTGTTTTGAGTACCAGTAGTCATCCTTCCAAAAAAATTATGAAGGATTGAAAAGGATTGAGAAAAGAATAATAGAAAAATATATTATTCTAGGGAAAGACTGAGAAAATTTTATCTGTTTAGTGCATCAAAGAGAAAATTAAGAGGTGATCGTGGGAAGAGATGGCTTATTGTAGGTGGTATTTCTGTCAGAAAGATGAATCCATGAGGTTCAGGATCTTGAAGCTAGACTCAGGTAAATTAAAAGAGAGCAATTAAGCAGTGGAACAACTTTCCTCCAGTTATGATGGGTTCTCTGTCACTGGCAGCTTCTAAATCAAGCCTCAATGTCTTTATAAAAGATATCTAAATGCTCAAAATAAGATAAAACTCCCAAGAAGTCATTTACATGAGATTTTTGGCCTACTGTATAAAAGAGGAGAGGAAAAAGATCTCCATCCTTAAAATATGTCCATGGGACTTTCATTTGTAGTTTACAAATGCTATCGGTATTGAAATCTTCAAATAATTTTGACATATGTGTACAAAATGCACTACTGTCTGTATTACTACAAGGAATTTGAATTGAATCACAGAAAATTATAGATGTGATCATGTCTCTAAGCACTTAACACAGAGATCTGTTGGCAAAGCCCTTACACATCAAGTCTTTCTGGACCATCAACAAGTCAAAGAACCTGAGTGATGACAGCCACAATCTAAACAGTTTTATCAGTGTATGCAATATGGTCTGAGAACTGTGGACCTCATGGAAGTCTTTTCTTGTCAGCAGTGAGTCAGGCAGCATTGCCTTGCTGAAGGAATTCTGTCTTCATGGTGGATATTTCTGTGCTGAAATGCCACAGTGGGATATTGTTTGTATGGATGAGAAAATACAGTTACTTCTGATAAAAGTAATGGCTCAATGCTGCATGCTGCTTTGTCATAAACCTCTTTGGCTAATGTATTTTTCTCCTGGTCTGGGGTTTAACATTTTAATATCTTTCTGAAATTGTGTGCATTAAAAATGTTGATAGAAAATAGGAAGTCCAGCATCCAAGCACCAGTGTATTTAGGGATGACTGGAAAATACCCAGGAGCATTCCCTGAGATCTCTCTTTTGTAATTCAGAGCAGAAATCCCTCTGTGTTCAGAAAAAATAGAATGGGCAAGCCTATCTGTGCCAGCAGGCATCAGGAATGCTTGCACCATCTCCATTTCTCAGACCTCTCAGAACCAGCAAAAAAAGGAGGAAAGGGATGTTACCAGCTAACATGGCTTTCTGGAGTATCATTATATATGAGATATCTAAGTAATGCCCCCTGAGGGGTAGTATGAAATCTAGGAAGGAAATCACCTTGGGTTTGGCCATTAATCTCCGGCATTGCCTTAGCTTTTGTGAATGTAGAAATGGGCTAGAAACAAACAGTAGAATAAGTGAGGTAAAGTGATAAAGTGCAACTACTTCTCATGGCAGAAAAAGCCAGAACTACTTTTACCCAATTTCTGCATTGACTGTGATGTCTACAGCTATGATACTCTTCCTTTTTCATTGTTCCTTTAATTAAAAGAAACCTCCCTGCCTCTCTGGGGCACATCCCTGAGGAGAGATTGGTTTTGGACGAGAAGCATATTTTGCTCTTTCATCCTTTTCAAAACCCTGGGTTTATTTTCTTTCTGTTTGTCAATCAGCATGAAAAAGCTTTTTTAGCTCTTAGTGCACCGGAAACAAATACGAAAAAAAAAGACAGAAAGCTTCAGGCAGTTTAAATGTGGGGGAATGCGATGCCGATGTAAAGCTGCAGCAGATGTACAGCTTAATTAGATGTTAATGAATAGACAGATGCGTATAAGTGAGCAGCTCTGAGGGTGTGGAAGGAAGCAGAAATATGGGGCAATAAACACTTTGATGTTGCCTGGGTAAAGGTACATTTCAAAATTACTCTGCTTGCTGCTGTTTCTCGTATCCAGCCTGGATTTTCCTATCACTGTGTGGCAGCAAATCATTTTGTTTCTTGCTGGTACAGTGAGGGAAACTGAAACACAAGCTTTCCTTCCCACAGCCGTGCTTTGGATTGCTTCAGTTCTCCCACTCCTGAGAAGAGTTTGCAAACCTGACATGGCAGAGATCCATGTGGGAAAATTTTTGGCAAATCTTTGGAATCATGAAGAAATTTAAGGGGATAGCTGGAGAAAACAGAATGTCCTCTGGACTTGGAAGGAACAGGTGAAAAGTACCAGCAGAAATAAGCATGATACAAAACAAGATGCAGAGACAGGAAGAACAAGATGCAGAGACAGGAAGAACAAGAAATTGTTTCAGATAGTGAGATCACAAATCCTCTTTGGCCATACAGATAAATTAGTTTGCAGAGGGGCTAATCAAAACCACCATAAACACACAAGACAAATCCACCTCTGAAATAGGGTTAGGGAGGTGTGTACAAAATAAAACCAAATACTATCAGTTAAAAACAGCAAAAAAATAAATAATATGGTAATAAAAAGGCTGGTAGGTTTAAAAACTTGCTATGCTGCTTGTTGAGAGGAATACTTATATTATTCAGTGCATATAAATCTCCTTGGATGTATTTTTTTGAGGGTAGTTTAATATGTAAAACAAGGGCATTTTCATTGCCTGTTCTCAGTGCAGCATTACAAATCTTATTTATTGATTAAAAGGAGCTACAGGCTCTGCAGTATTCCCACCTAAAGGCCTTTTCTTTCTGGGAGTTTATATAGCTGATGAAGGCCACAGGTCTGGTGTATGGTATATCTCCAGCTCCCTATAGAAACCATGTAAACTCCCAAGGCCACGGTAATGAGAGCAGTCCCAGAGCAGTGGTTAGCAGAGGAGAGGGAGATGTGAACCAGGACAAACATTATTTTTTTAATAATAATAATAATAATAATAATAATAATAATAATAATAATAATAATAATAATAGTAGTAGTAGTAGTAGTAGTAGTAGTAGTAGTAGTAGTAGTAGTAGTAGCAATAATGTTATTATTGTTATTACTATTATTATTTTCATAAAGAACTGTGTTTTGGGAGGCTGCATTCCCTCTTCTCAGATGTGCAATAGGAGGCATTGTGTGCACCCTTCACAGTCTGCAGCCATGGGCCTCGCTGCTGATGAAGGATCCAGAGACTGAAGTCCGGTCTCGGATGGGGATTGCAGACAGAGATGGCTCCTCACCCTGTACTTCTAGGGATTCATGCTGATCATGTAAGAGTATTCTTTGTACACTGATTTCTTTGGAAATACATGTGGATTAGCTTCTGTGGAAATATAATCTAATTGAGCTCTAAGTATTTGGACTAATGGTCTGACTATCCTGTGTGTCTGCCTGCCTGCTTCTCTATCTGCCTTTTGATCTATCCACAATTTTTTTAGTCTCTCTGCTGAAGTGGGACTCCCCTTCTTAACAGCTCCTCTGTTTGAAGCCAGTATAGCTTCAGTATGACAAAGTAGTTTCATTCCTGATAATAACTTTTTTGTACTTTACAGTGCTTGAATGTCTCCATGCCCCTTTTGAAACCCATTGTCTCCAATGCACCTTTCCTTGACCCTACCATTTCATTAGCACCTGCCTATGGTACCAGTAATTCCTTGCTAATTTTGGAGCAGGGAGTACCTCTGCGTATTCTGAGGCAAAATTTTTTCATGGGTCAGAGGAAGATCCTGGATCTAGTGCAAGATATTTATACCTGCTATACACACCCCTGTCTTCCTCACCCCTGCCTGCCCATGGTGCAGATGCTCATATCCTACCTCTCACAAGTACTGGCTTGCTGCAGGGCTGGCTCAGTGTGGAAGCTGAAGGGCAGCGTCAGGTGGTGGAGGTATGAGGACATGTGCAAGATGCTGATTGAAGGCCTAAACTGGAGCTACACAGGATTTTGAGGCCCATTAGTGTCTTACTGAAGTAAAAATATCAGGTTGGATGGTCTATCAGATGGATCAGTTTTGGACATGACAAATATGTCACAGTAAATAGATTGCACACAAGAGGAGCATAGCTGATGTGCTTAGCTCAAATATTTGCACAATGTTCGTGTTGTATGTGTTTTCATACCTAACCTTGTTCATGTGCAACATCCTAAGAACTATTAATGAGTCAAAAAAGTTTACTAGAGCCTACGTTTCTACATTACTACATTCTTCTTTGTAAACACTACTTCTTTTATTTTTTTAAAAAATCATCTATTTATGCCTGGTACTTGGCATCCTTTTTACTGGTTTGTTAGATATATCAAAGACTGACACTTCATAGAAATGATCTGGCGAAAGTAAGTCCTATGAGGAGCAGGTGAGGGAGTTGGGGGTCTTTAGCCTGGAGAAGAGAGAGGAGAAGAGGAGGCTCCTCATTATCTACAACTCCCTGGCAGGAGGTTGTAGCCAGGTGGGGATCAGCCTCTTTGTCCAGACAACCAGTTGATGGGACAAGAGGACACAGCCTCAGGCTGTGCCAGGAGAGTTTCAGGTTGAACATCAGGAGGAATTTCTTCACAGAAAGGATAGTTAAACATTGGAACAGGCTGCCCAGGGAGGTGGTGGAGTCACTGTCCCTGCAGGTGTTTAAGAACGTGGTCGTGGCACGTAGTGCCCTGTTCTAGTTGACAAGGTGGTGATCAGTCAAAAGTTGGACTTGATCTCAAAGGTCTTTTCCAACCTAATTGATTCTGTGCCTGTGATTCTGTGTAAAGGGCAGGAACTCCAATGTATTGGTTACTGCCAAGCAAGCTGAGTTATTCATGTTTATTAATTCTGCTGATTCTGTTATTACCACTCATTTTTCAGCACAGTATGGAAAAAAATAATCTAATCTGCTGTACAGAGGAGGTAATATGTAACAAAAAGACACTGTTTAAAACAAATCTTTCCCATCTTTTTCATCCCTTGGTCTTTTATCAGATGTGTAGGCAAGAAACCAAGAGATAAGCATCAAGATAATTTATTGCTGTATCATTTTTCCTCCTCCCTTCTCTCTAGACTTTGCACAGCTGATTCATGCCTAATGCTAAGGAGGTATTGTTACTGTCTTATGGGAGAGGCAAAGTGAGAACTGTAGAAGTAATGCATTTTGTCTGTAAGGGAAATAAAATCCATAACGATTTAAAGAATCTGCCAGATAAAAAGAACAAGCTGGGATCCTTCTAGGAACCTCATACTCAGCCAGGAGCATTTGTGTTCTATTTAAAAATGCAGAAGGAGCATTGACATCTAGTGTTTGTTCCAGTATTTTACTAGAGAGATTTAATGGTCCACGATTCAATTTGAAGTGAAAGTATCCCCCCCCAATGACTCTTTATAAAGTCTTTTGGAGACTGAAGTCAATATCTTTGGGCCTTTGGAGATGCAGCAATTGATTACCTGTCCAAGTCAATGAGCATTAAAACCCAAAGAGATTCAGAAATGCACTTCACTGTTGCAAAACCTCACCTCTGATACCACTGATGCACAGTGGCTGGTCTATGCTGAAGTTCAGTATATAAATGAAACAGCTTGTTCTGAGACCTAATTGAAGTTTTGTAACATCCAGAAAACTATAAGTTAACACCTTCTACTGTAATGCTGGTGTGCCTGGATGTGTGCCTCGAGTACATTCTTGGTGCAGGATGAACATTAAGTACATCAGATTTTGGAGCCACTTCCTTTGTCTGCTAACACTGTCACCCTTTGTCCCCTCAGCTTGTAGAATAAGATCACCTTATCTTCTCAAAGCTCCTTTCAACTCGAAGACTTCTTCCAGCACTACTTAAGAATCTCTTCATGCCATTTAAAATCAAGTGAATTGAGCAATTACTTTGTGATTCTTAGAAAGGCAGGAGCTGTTTAAGAGAGCCAACAGTTTGTGACAGAAAAGGAGGGAGAACAGAGTTTCCGACTGCAGCTGCATATGACAAGTAAACTGTGAGTGACAGAAACTGAGACTCAGTAGGGGAAGTAGTTGATTCAAGCTTTTGGAAAATGAAAGCACTTCTTTGGGGAAACTCCTAACTTCATGAGTTTAAGGTCTAGGTTTTGCAGCTTACCTGAAACATGTCATTTATCAACACTGAATTGGGGATTACTGAGCTAACTGAACTGGAAGTGGGTTATTTCTTGGAAATCTCATGTCATGACTTTAATTGCATTCCCTTTTCTGATGAATCTCATGACTGAGTTCTGGTGATAAGAAAGATTTCACTGGGGGGGAGCTCAATAGGTCTTTTATTTATGAGCTTTCATTCAGTATCTGTTGTACCTTACATGAAGGTACTCACCATTTACAAGAGGCATTTTACTGACAGTTTTCTATTAAAATCCCACAGATGACAGAGATTCCACAGTCCTGGATGACAATATGTTAGATGTCCAAAGACGATTTTCCTATCATGTTTCCTTCTGTAATTTCATATCTGCAATGTGTATGAACTGTGTGGCACATACCAATGGATGTCACACCTATAGAATGTCCTGTCCATAAAAGCATGTGAGCTGCACTGTTTCCCAAATCACACTTTCAAAGTCCTGTGTTTCAGAGAGGTGCCAGGCTTTCTGCAGAGTACTGGCCCATATTCAGCTGCTTCTTGTTTGTGCTGTTCTCAACAATAATAAACATATGCCAGAAACTGCTCTTGTTTCTTGGGAGACCTAGCTGAGTTATGGTTTTTTCTCTAAGAAGGTTAATGATACAAGGAAATAGGTATTATAAAGGCTAACTTCAGTATAAAAACATAAAGTATTTTGTTTTAGTGAGAGAAAAACCCAGGTAACTTTGTAGTGCACCGGAGTGAGTTTGGAAATGTTCTAAAGTGTGCAGCTGGGATCCTGCCAATCTTTTAAGAGAGGTAACAAGTACAGTCTAGGTTATAAGCTAACCATCTGGCCTTCAGCCTCCAAAAAGCTGTTGACCATATCCTGATGGGAGCTGTTTCTTGGTACATAAAGTACCAGAAAGCAATTTGAAGAAGCCATCGTGGATTTACCAGGCTCAAATTTGTGCCTTCAGGGGTGGAATGATTGATGTTGTGGATGAAGGGAGGGAATTTTTTTGTTTGCAGAATGTGTCATTTATCACAGCCTTCTACACACTGTTCCATAGCATCCTGATAGCCAAACTGGAGATACGTAGACTAAGAGTTCTAAGTTCTACAAGGCACTTGATATTATTTAGAAATGCATGTGGAAATGTGCATGAAATACACATGAAAGTATTAAATGTGACATACTGTCTTTCTCACAAGTGGTTACTAACATTTGTCCTTTGCTTTCTGTCTACTGTGTCAGAGAAATGTTGTGAATTTAAGGACAAATAAGGGCTTTGTTTTATCAGAATAATCACTTGATTACTAGTATGAAAGTGAGTTAAAGAAGAATATATGTTGATTTTGTTCTTGAAATATATGATATTCCTATTGGATTTGTTAGATTTCTTGCATTCAGAGAGCTGTTTATTGCTTTTCTTTTTAGTTACTTTTTGATGAGGCAATCAACAAATATGTCATAAGTGGACTTACACTATGATTTGAGATATTAAATAGCAGCAGCAATCCCGCTTCAGAAATCCCTTTTTTATTAAGATAAAATCATAGATAAAGAAGACTTTTTCTTTCTTTAATTAAATACGTGAATTTTAAAAATGCTGAAAAATGACAGTGAGAGAAAGAAAATGCTGTGCTTCAGAAATGTATTTTGAGGAATTTTCTTGTGGATTGTTGTTTCTTATCTTTCCCAGACACTTCATGAGTGAACTCTGTTGTATTCCAGAGTGAGTTCTACTTGAAGGTTTCAAGAGCTAAGCCAGCCAGCCCTTTCATGCTGATTTCTCCATCTTTTTTATACCAAGAAATTAAAAAAATATCCAGATCCCTTTCTGCACATGTCCTGACTGAGTAGTTAACTAATTCAGTTAAATACATATTGAACTTTAAATACAGTCATAATCGCACTGATTCATTATGATTATTCATATGCCTAAAAGAGAGATAAACAGGACTAAATATATTGCTAAATCAGGTGTGTCCTCTATCACAAAGTTTTAAGCTGCTGTTTCAGTTGAGAGAACTTTGGGAATCGCAGTGTCCCAGAAAGACTTGATATTGCTGTACACACAGATCTGGGTCGGCCAACTGGAATTTTACTGATTCAACAACAGCTGAAGACTTTTAATAGGCAAAGGAAGGAGGTCAACCATCTCCAAACTCTTTGGTTGTTCATCACTTCCTACAGCTCAATGAAAAGTTATATCTTATTTTAGTTTGGACAGTTAGTCTAGCACAAAGAAAATTAATGGGGTTTTTTCTTGGAGTAGAAATAACTTCAAAAATATTTTTACTTATTTAGGATTTTGATGTGGAACAGGCAAAGTTCATTATCAAATCAGGCCCTCAGTCTTATAATCTGATGACATTTATCTTCTCTAGACACAGACAGAATTTTTAACATGAAACTATTTGCTCATGGTGGGGAGATAGCAGGTGGCAGTGAAAATGAAATGAAGTTTACTTTGGGTAATATTTCAAGCACAGAAGAGGAAATTCAATTGAGGAATAAAAACTTGAACTTACTATCTGACCACCACGGGACAGGTGTTTTCCTCTGTTCTGTTTTGTTTTGTTTGTTGAGGAAAAGGAATGTTAACTACTTGTCATTACATTTATGGTTAATCAGCCAAACCTTTGTCTTTGGGAAGCACCTAGAGAAAGCAAGATTAACTGAATTCTAAGGGCAAAATAAAGACATAAATATGAGGTATGATATGCCATTGAAATTTCCTGGGAGTGTGGGTAGCTGATCAGGGAATTCCACATAATATTCTTTCCTGAAAGTAAATCAAGAAAGTCAATGAAATGGAATTTAGCAGATAATTTTCAACCTCTGGAGATGGAAGAGACACAAGTAATAGTTGTCTTTTCCAAACAGACATAATTGGTCCACAACCCAGGAAATAAAAAGATTGACTAAAGAGGAACAACAGAGCCACATGTGCTCGCTATGTGACAGCTGCAGAGCTGAATGCTCCCAGCCAAATCCTCTTCCTTTGCTTTGGACAAAATGTGAGGATTTTGGCTGTTTGGGACTTCAGGAATCTTGATGTTGAAGCAGCATAGCAGCTCTGACAGAGAGCTGGATTTCTGCAATGGTGAAAGGCTACACAGGTGGCCCTTAGGTTTTCTCTAACTTTTTGGTCTTAGAGGCACTGTTGCTCCTGCAGAGGTGGTAGGTCTAGTGAGAAGCTGAGTAGACAGCTCAGTTCACTTTTTTTCCATGAAAGCTTTTTGGGTTGCACAAGCAACAGAAGCGACTATTCCTCCTGCCATGCTTAAAAAGCTCTGAATCTTCATGCACACATCAGTCATGAACTGACAGGAAAGAGCCCGAAGGATGAAGGGGAGGATGCTAGTACATTTAGTCACTTGTATCTTTGCTATTGCTGTCAGAAGAAGAGGAAAAGCTGGAAATACTCATAAGTGATTCTGGTTTAACTTTGAGAGAAATGCACACTAGGTGTGCCTGTGCACCTCAAGAAACCTCAAATTTTTTTCTCACTACCCATCCCAGAAGTAAAGAACTTTTATTTATCCTTGTTTCACTGACCTAAGACACACAAAGTTTCAGTGATGTGACCACTGATGCACAAGGAAATCTGTGATAGAGTGAACAGCTAAACCCAGCACCCACATCCCAGACTATTCTGCTTACCTGGAAACAACTGTTTCTTAGTGAATCGATTAAGAGGCAGAGTTCTGTTTAGCAGCCATAAAGTTGCCAGTTTAAACAAGTCAATTACAGGGGCAAAGCTCCAATTGCTTTTTTAATGCTGTACATTACAAACTCTAGTAAATAGAATAAACATGTATTTCTGCAATTACATCCACTGATAGTGTTTTGCAAAGAGATCCAGTTCACTTTGTCTTGAGCAGGGAATGTATGTGCTTGTCAGAGGACTTGCTCTTCACCACACACCGTTTGCTACTGTCATAAATGTGTGACACACAAGAACAAGGTGAGAATGAGCTGAATTTCCTCTCTGACCTCCTAACACAGTCTAACATGGGATGAAGTTTAATTAAAATCACTGCTGCTTGACTGAAGTCAATATGTAACAGCTTCTCTAGTTAATGTTAAAGCCACCTGATTAAAAAAACCCATTGGAGATTGGAGAGTTAGCAATCCACATGTGCTGGGGGTACATTTTACTTACGGGAGAAGAAAGTAAAAAAACAAAGGACAATAACAAAGATTCTGTGAATTGCAAGTCTGTGACAGTGACTGGAAGATCTCCGTGTATCTCCCAGCTGAACTGTGGGGTGACTAGTGGGGAGCTGATATAAGGTTTGCTCATGCAGTATCCCAGTACTCTGAGCACTGGCATCTTGCTTGAAGAAGCGCACAAACATCCCAGTTCTTTTTAAAAGTGTCCAGGAGGGGAAGATGGCACCTTATAGCAAAATGCCAACGCTGGAGAAAGATGAGGAAAGAACAGCTAATGCAAACCGAAACCCAAACTCTGATAGCTGTTTGCTACAGGGAGAGAACTTCCTATTCAAATCACTGTGGATAACTTTACCTCAGCTCTGAGCTGTTGACAGTTAAGCAGAACAAACTGTCTTCAGTAAAAGATTAAATATTGGATTACATCTTGGTATGAAGATTATTGCAGTGTTATCAGGATCACTATGTACATTAACTCATGCTGCTGGCCAGTGTTTGCCCAGTAGTCAGGCTTCTCCCTCACCAACTTCACAGCTTTAAACCTCTCTTATCCTCAACCTTCCTCAAAATTCCTGCTTAAATATATAACACGTAATTCTGGAAAGCATTTTGAAATACAAAATTAAGCCTAAATTATGCAAATCAATTAAAATTAAAGACCCCTGTCATTTTGCAAAGCTAGTAATTAAGGCTTTTTCTTCTTTTTTCTCCTCTAGGCTTTGAAAATCTGTGCAAAAGTTTCAGTCAGTGGGGATCCAAAGGCTTTCAGGCAAACAGAAATTCTTAGGAAGGAGCACTTAATGGAGTTTCCTTCTCTGTCCTCCTGTCCCATCCCAGAAGAGACAGACCCATTCAGAATTGCATTCTTCAGCTCTGGAATGAAACTAGTGGTGGTAGTTAACTGTTCTAGAGCTGTAGGAGAGGAATGGTACTGTTCTCCTTGCTGCAGGATGTGGCTATGTTTCACTCACCTGAGAGACTGAGACCCTGGGAGTTTTATGAAAGCCAAAAATATTTTGCTATGATGACAACTTCTGAAAAGTAAATGTTAAATGTTCTCACAAGTATGTCAAAAACAGTTTGCATGTCTCCAAGAAGAGTTAAAGAGTGATTTTTATTGACTTTTCTGTTCTATGTATGCTTGTTTACTCATGCTCTCTCTTTGAAGAGAACAATGAAGACTTTTAACAAGGTGAAATTTGAAGTAGAAATCACAAAATTATTTTCTATAGTACTTCAGAAAGGAAAAAAAAAGAAACTCTAACATGTATGGAGAAATGACAAATCACAGTTGTCTAAAGCCTTAGGGGTTTGAGGGCTAAGTCTAGACTGCATGTGAAAAATTTTCACAAACATATGGTTAGAGAACTACAAATTATTTAAGAAAATAATGAAAGGAAAGAATGTCAGCACCATTATCGTCATGAGAAGTAAATGGCTGCATATGCAGTTTGGGATATAGTCAAGCTGCAAATTCTTCTAAACAGAATCAAGAATTTAACAAATTTACTGATTCGGGATGGGGCCTAACTTACAGGTTTGGTAGCTTTATTCCATCTCTGTTTCCACGAATTGTTGCTCATTCAAAAATCTGTCTATATTCACATGATGTCCTTTTCACTGTGAATTCTGAGGGTTTCATAAGAGTGTGTCAGTCTCAGTTTATTCTGCTAAATGTCCAATCACATCAGCTGAATTCTCTCATATTTCTTTCTTCTGTTCTTTCACAGTCCACTAGATATTTTTTTTCTCCCTCTCTTTGTCAGCTCCTATGTTTGGGATTATTCTGATCTTATAGTGACTCAGTCCAAGATTCTTTACAGGCATGCATTCAGGTTTTTATTCATAATGTGTTCTTAGTCTTTCTGGTCCCTCCTTCATGAGGCCAGACCTGGGTGTTGACACTTTCACTGTAAATTAAATCCATTAAAGCTGGGTATTGATGCTCTGTCAAATGAGCCATTGTTTCCTGGAAAGGAACTTATCCTGGACTACTGCATTTGAAGGTTTTGGGAGGGGCATGGCTTTCTGTAACACTTTTTATCATAAATCACCTTTTCTTTTTCTAGTTCTCTTTTTTTACCTCTGGTCACTAGGTATTTATTTAAATGGAAATTAAATCAGATTCTGCCTCCTCTCTGTTGGCTGCCTCACAAAAGCAACTCTGTAAAAATTCATTTGGCAACTCAAACTGTCCCCTGTGTGGTCATCATCACTACTCAAATTTGCTTTTGAGCATGCAAAATGAAAACGTGGAATATATTACTTTTTTTTTTTTAAAAAAAACCCCAATCATTATCTTGGAGCTGGTTTCTAGTCTTAAACCCCGCCTAACTCACATACATAGAAAACATGTTGTTCCACTGAAAACTCATGTAATTAGTGCACCATGTGTGCTGTATAGGTAACCAGATTTAAATGGAAAACATAAATTACTTGATCAATCCACAGAGGACTTTAATAAATCCAGGTCATCTGGGTCCAACTCTGACTTGGCAATAGATTTCATTTTGTGGCCTTGGAAGACTCCTTTACTTTGTCAACTTCTACTCCTCTGCAAGAGACAGTTTTGTTGGCAAAATAAATAAAAAGCACCACTGAAAATGAGACTTTGAGGTATTTCTGTGAGCAGTGACTATCTAATTAGGCAGATAGGTGAAGCTAATAATAATTTGTAGATACAATCAGTGGCATGCTGATACATCTAGAAATCTCAGTGCCTGTAATCTAACATAGTTCATAAAAAAAAAGATTAAAGTCCCACAATGAATCATGGAGAGCCTGTGCTTCTTTATCCTGCTTATTTCTAAGAGTCATCCTCCTCATCACTGCTTGATTTAAAAGAAAAATTGGCACACATGGTGGTTGGTTCAGATAAAGGTATGCTAATCATGGACTGGTTTCAGTTTATAAAAGCTGTTAGAAATTTCATCCCTGGTATGTGGCTTTGGAAATGAAGATGATTTAATTGCAGGTGGGACACAGAAACTCTAATGAAAGAAAACCACATTCTTAGGGAACAAAGGACAAATTACAAAGGGTTTTTGCTTTTATCCAGTGGAAGATGAGGTCACAGTTAGGAGCAAGATGGCTCTCAGAGATAGATGTCTACAGTAATAGATTGGGGGCTTATCAGACTGCCAAGCTGCAGCACTGGGGATTTTTGAAGTGAGCGTATGGTTGAAATGCTTGTCCAAATGCTGAGTGAGAATGAGAGCCCTTGATGAATAAAGCCAGTACCATTTTAAGTGAAATAAATCTAGTTCTGGTTAGAAGCTAGAACTTCAGGTTTTGCCTATGAAAATTGTTCTCCTGCTCTTCTGATGAGGACTGGGATAGGAGCATCTAAAAATAGTGGAGTAAAATGAGGAGTAAAAGGGCAAAACATCTCTTGAATATGGAAATTCTAATATGTCTTGGGTTTCTGTCCTTTTAAGATGGGGATGGTTTCTTACACTTTTTAAAGCACATTGGCAGCAGAAATGAAACACCACTATTTTTATGATTAATGCTACAAAGATTCATTAAGAAACAGGCTAAAGTGACAGTCTTAGTCTCCTATTTAAAAATTGTGTGCAAATGCTACTGCGCCTGTACATTTGCATATAAATTTTATCATTCTTGGGCTGATTTGCCATTTATTGCATGGAAAAAGCTAACACACGAATGTTATTTACATTTACTAAACTTTCTTCACAGAGATAAGAAAGTTCTTATTTCACCCTTGACTGAGAGAAGCTCTTTATTCAATCAGCCTCACCGATTTTATGCTGAAATTCCACAGGCCAGTTGTATCCTTAGCAGACGTCAGCCTGACCTGCTCCACTGCATCCCCAAAGTGCTGTCAAACTGATGGCTGTTACTGAGTTTCTGAAAAATTCAAAAACATGCTCCTGGAGATTATTGTGATTTATGTGAGCTGCACTTTCTAATCCCTGTCTAATCCCAGATGAGAAGTTGCTCTTTCCAAGGTATGTCCCTTACATCACATTGTGCCTGGCAGCCGTCTGCTCTTGATGGTGGGGATGCCCAGCTGACACCTTTACATTTCCACTTTAAGAAGACAGCATTAGCCAGCGATTTCACCTGAGTTTTCTTTCCTGTTTGTCATGTCAGCTGTGGCCTCCATTTCACCTCCACATGCCTTTCTGTTTAGCTACTTTTAAATGAGCATAAAGATACTGGCTTTGCTTGTAAAACACATTCAGTTCTACAGATGAAAAATGTTTTGTTGCTTTCTAAGTGGGTATTTTGCAATTGGTTGCTTTTTGTTTCATATTTTGGTCTCTAATAGGTGAACATGATTTCTGATTTTATCTTTGTATCTTCCTTTTAATTGTGGAGAACCTCTTTCCCTCAGTAAATAATTTCCTGCTCTTCAAGAGATGAGAATGATGAGGGTGTTAGTGCACCTGAGACTAAATGCGTATTTGGGCGTGCATGCATCTGAAAAGCGGTGAGTGCTTACTGCAGCAGACTTGAAGCAATAAGTTTTAAACCTCTTCCACAAACTAAACCAGCTTCGAGATGGAGAGGGAGGAAGGGTGATACCTTATTTTAAGGTGACATTCTTTATGTGTGCACCTGTAAACAGATCTGCACATGGAATTGCTCAGAAGCCATTTCTGTAACTGTACAAGCTTTGCTTACCTTGTAGCCAGGAAGATCAACACTTGAACTTTAATTTATGATACTCTTTGAGTTAGCACCAGTACCGAGGCCTTAATTTTAAGGTAATTGAGAACATTTTTCTAAAATGTTGTGATTTCTGGTTGCATTTACAAAGTCTTTACAATAACTACATTGCAGGAGAAGAAAAAAGAGAAAGGCTTTCCAAAAGGACAGACTGCTAAATCAGTCACTTCAACAATTAGGAAAAGATAAAATTTAACTTTTTCAAAGGTGTATAACTTACCCAGTGCCAGATGAATTTTCTTCAAGGTGACAAAAAGCCCATTCTGTACAATTCAAAACTGTGAATTTTAAAGTTTTATTCCAAATCAAGGGGTAGGAATGGAACTTTTCCTGAAAGCTTATGAGAAATTACCAACATATTTTAACCTGTGTTTTAGAATAATTCTTCGCTGAAATAATTAAAGTGTGAACTGTGATCCACATAGAAGGTTCAGACTGTAGTCAAAGTAAAAAATTACTGTTCAAATGCTGAACATTTCTTTCTTGGGAAATTATTAAATTTTTTAATTCTGTCTTCTTTCTCACTGATATTAAATATTTCTACTCTAAAGTTCAGATTAAAAGCAAATTATAAAATATTTTGTTTCAGAAATATTTGGATGATGTTACTGAAGCCGTAATTTTGATAACATTCAAGTTGTCCCTTTCCATTTTATCATTGAGAATGTTGTGTATTTCTATTTCTCTTGACACAAATCCATCCCCCCAAAGGGAAGATATGTTAGCTTTCTTATGCTCACAGACATAGCTGATATCCCTTTAGAAGCTCTTATTCTTGTCCTTCATCTCCCTCATCAGATTAAATTCTAGCTGTGCTTTGGCTTTCCTGATCTCATCTGTCCCTGCATGCTCTGACAGAGCCATGACATTCCTGTCAGGGCATCTGACTCTGCTTCCACCTTCTGTACTTTTCCCTTTTATTTTTCAGTTTAGTCAGGAACTGCTTGCTCATCCGTGGAGGTCTCCAGCCACCTCTGCTCCATTTGCTGCTCATCAGGATGGACCATTCTTGAGCATGGAGGAGCTGATCCTTGAAGATCATCCAGCTCTCCTGGACCTCTCTTCTCTCTAGGACAGTCTCCATGGTGTTCCTCCCAGCAGGACCCTGAACAGGCCAAGGTCTGCTCTCCTGAGGAGAATCAGCATATAGTTCGATTTTTGCTATTAACACTGTTTTTAAATGTAAAATCTTGTCTGGAATGTACTTTTTATAGTCAATCAAAAAATACATTTCCCTATTCAAAAAACGTTGATTTTTCCATTATATTGGGAAAATATTTTGGTTTTGCACATCATTATAATTACAAAGATAAATTTGGCAAGGTAAAATTGCAGGTGTTAGATTATATGGTTCAGGTGAAACAACCCAGTAGTTTCCATCAAATATGGACTGAGAAATATTTCTATTTATCTAGAAATATATTTCAAGTTATAAAAATTTCAGTTAAATTTTATTGCCTGTATCTGTTACCTAGATCTTTTTCTTCACATAGATATATTCCTTTGGCTTCAAATGGAATGGAATCCAATTTCAGGTGGATGGAATTTGAATGGATTTGAATGGAATTCCAAAGCAACTGTCAGGTTAGATGATTCTGTAAAAAATATCTGAGCCAATTTTTTTTTTTTCAACCTCTCCCAACTTGGAAGACTGGTTCCAAGGTTCAGAAAGGTTTCATATCAAAAATCTTTTATCACTGTGGCTGCCATCTTTCCTGGTGCCTCTTGTCATTTGCAGAGAGATTATGTCTGATGTGGAATCTCCTGCAGAAGTCAAACAAAAAGTATGCAATGTATGTGAGGAAAGGTAAGAAAATTCAAAAAATCAAAGGGAAGGTGAGACAGGCATGGGGCCAGGCAAGAAAGAGAATGGAAATACCACTAGACCTGTGTATTGAGGTGGTTGACGGTAACTGAGGAAACTAATTAGAATATACTACCAGTGGGCTATTTATTTCCTTAGAAATGCTGCTGTTATTTTACCCTTTTGCCCTCTTAGGCTGATGAAGTCATAATCACATTTCTGTTTTTCGTGCTGGAGATTGGATATAGAAAAAATATGTCAGAAATGAGGACAGGAAGAAAGGAAGTGGAGATAAAGACTCATTATGAAGGTTAAACTTTGAGGAAAAGTAGAGTCAATAATTCCAGAGATGTTAAAATATATATATATTTGAGGCATTTCTTTTAATACAGTTTTTGTTGCATTGTGGTGTCCCCACATTTTTTTTTTTTAAATTAGCATATTTAACATGATAAATACAACTTGGAAGTATTTATGAAAACTCTTCAGTTACAGGGTTTGTATTGGTTTTGCACGGCCTGGATTTTGGTAGCAGGGGGGCCACAGAGATGGCTCCTGTGAGAAGCTGCTGGAAACTTCCACCATGTCCGGCAGAGCCAATGGCTGATGGTTCTGAAGATGGACATGCTGCTGGCCAGAACGGGGCCAATGAGAGAGGCTGGTAATGCCTCTGTGGTGACATATTTAAGAAGAAAATCAAAACAAAGTCACAAGTTTTTGCTTCTGGTCAGAGAAGAGGAGGAGGTGAGGACATGTGAGGGAAACAACATGACAGCACCAAGGCTAGTGGAGAAGGAGGGGGAGGAGGTGCTCCAGGTGCTGGAGCCGAGATTCCTCTGCGGGCCGTGGTGCAGCCCATGGTGAAGCAGCTGTGCCCCTGCAGCCCATGGGTCCACAGGGAATGCAGAGATCCACCCGCAGCCCGTGGGGGAGGTGCCCACGCTGGAGTGGGTGGATGCCTGGAGGGGGCTGTGATCCAGTGGGAGACCTGGTGGAGAGAGAGGGCCCCTCCTTCCAGGCTGGAGCAGCCTGTCCTTGGAGGAGTGCACCCCATGGGAAGAGACCCACGTCGCAGCAGTTTTGGGAGGGCTGTGTGCCCGTGGGAGGGACTCACGCTGCAGCAGGTGCGGTTCGGCTGCTGCTCATGAGAGCGGACCCACACCAGGAAGTTTATGGAGAACTGTCTCCCGTGGGAGAGACCCCACAGCCTCACAGGGGAAGAATTCCTTTCCTGGAGCAGCAGAAGGAAATATGGGTGATGAACTGACTAAACCCCAATGCCCTGTCTCCCTGCGATATCGGTGGGAAGGAGCGAGGGACTGGGGGGAAAAGGTGTTTTAAGGGTTTAATTTACTTCTCATTATCCTCCTCTGATTCTGTTAGCAATAAATTCACTTTGTAATTTTAAGTTAAGTTTCCTTTGAAGTGTTTTCTCACAGTCCTGATCTCAACTAAGTAAACCTTTGTTAACTATTTTCCCTTCTCTCCTCTGCCCAGCTGTGGCAGAGAAGGATGAGCAAGCAACTCTCGTGGGTACCTGGCGTTGGGCCAGTGTCAAACCACGACAGAGTTTTACTCTTCCTTGAAAAATTGTCTGAGGTCTTAGACTCAGAAGAGGAGATATTGTTCAGTAGTGGAGTTATCTGAACTGTCTTTATTGCAGAGTCGGTGAAAACAGCGACTGACTGTTACTTCATCAGGCCACCACATGGGATGAATTACTGGTTTTATGGCATATAACAGTCTTAGCCAGGGATGATAATGCCTATGGAGACCTCTGGGTCCTGCGCTTTGACTACAATAACTCCATGTAGCACTACAGGCTTGGGGAGGAGCGGCTGGAAAGCTGTCCCGCAGGAAAGGACCTGGGGGTGTTGGCTGACAGCAATGGAACATGAGCCAGCAGCATGTGCCCAGGTGGCCAAGAAGGCCAGTGGCGTCCTGCTCTGTGTCAAGAACAGCATGGCCAGCAGGACCTGGGCAGAGATTATCGCCCTCTACTTGGCAATGGCAAGGCCACACCTCAAGTGCTCTGTCCAGTTCTGGTTCCTTCACTCTAAAAAGGACATAGGAGATACTGGATCATATCCAGTGAAGGACAACAAGGCTTGTGAAAGGTCTCAAAAACATGTCCTGTGAGGAAAAGCTGGGGGACCTGAGTTTGTTTACTGATGAGAAGACGAGGCTCGGAGGGACCACATCGCTCTCTACAACTCCCTGAAAAGAGGGTGTAGTGAGGTGGGATCTGGTCTCTTGTACCGTGCCTGCATTGAGAGGACCAGAGGAAATGGTCTTAAGATGAGACAGGGGAGATTCAGATCAGATATTAGGAAAAATATTTTTCACTATTACGAGGGTCATTGGAAAAAGTTATCCAGGGAGGTGGTGGTGTCACCATCCCTAGAGGTGCTTAAGAGGCCCCTGGATCTGGCACTGGATGATATGGTTTTAGAGATTTGGGGATTACAGTGGTAGTGCTGGGTTGATGGTTGGACTGGATGATCTTAAAGGTCTCTTCCAACCTTGATGATTCTGTGATCTGTAGATGCTGCCAGGTTGGGGCATCCACAACCTCCTGGGCAACCTATTCCAGTGTCTCACCACCCTCTTTCACCCTAATGTGAGACATTATAATTACTCAGCTGTGTCTATAGATCAAATACTGACACCGCAAACCGACACAATAACCCAACATGTCCTATTCCTTGATAATCTCTGGATGATAATGTGATAATTCTGGTTTCCAGGAGATGTCTTACTTTATTTACTCCTTTCCATTTTGTGATGTATACCTAGTCAAAGTCAATATCAATGACCAGGAGATGACTGGATATTTGACATCCCTTTGTCTACAGAACTGTCTTTCTACTGCTTAATATATTCAGTGGCACATTTAATATATGGCATTATTTCTTCCACAGATACAGTGGTTTATGCATGTGTCTGGGAACTGTGTTTCCCTTTGATTTATTAACTAAATGCAAAGGCATTGTCCTGTTATTGCTATCTTTATTCACACAAGCCTTGGCACGTTTCAGCAATTCCAGCTACAGCTCATTTAGAGCTGTTTTCTTTTGAGCCTTGTTTGTTTCACCTAATTACTTTTGCAATAACTATTTTCAGGTTTTCGACATTCATTTGCACTGGGGTAGTTTATGTGTTTTTATATCCTGGGTTGGTCTCCTAAGTGCATCTCCTCAGCTGTGGGCATTTAGTTTGTTCTTGAGTAATTACAGGAGACCTTCTTGAGAGGAATGAAAATATAAACATATGGGTGGCATGTGAGTGGCATCTGAATGATGCGAGTGAGTAGAATATAGCTCTAAGAGAGGTAAGCCCAGGTGAACACCTGTATGTGGATATTCCTTTCAGATCTTGCTGCTATAATTGTTGCTCCTGCATCATATCAAGAGATTGGACTGGAGGATGCCTTGAGTTTTATTATAAGCCTGCATTTTTTCACTGTCAATAATTTGCCAAAATTTAAGAGAATTTTTTGATTCCTATCTTGAAAAGCTGGTTTCACAGATTGCTTTCCTAATGGGCATATAAAATGAATTCTTCTATTGGCTCTTAGACCCATCACTGTTAATTTTCAGTTCTCCGAACTTCCCACTTGTGTCTCTAGTTAAGAGAATAAAGCAACTAAAGAACCAATTAATGATATTCACAGCCAGCCAAAGCCCAGAACTGTTTTCTCACAGCTCCCTTGAAGTGCCAATGATAGCACCACACTTAGATTGTGTAGGTTTTGTTTGTTAATGTCAATGAAGCCCTCCAAGAATCCTGTGCAATGAATGACAGATACAATATCTGAAGGCAGATATAAAGCATTTTGTGCCTTAGCAACATGACATGGGATCAGGATTCTGAGCCCATCTTACTCCAATGAAGTTCAGGGTTTTCATAGTCAGGCTTGTCTTTCTCATCAAGAGAACACCAGGGAAATACCATTTACTATGCGTGGGCCTTGTTTCTCCTGCAAACCTACAGTCACTTCAAACTTTGCTGGCTGTGAAAGAGTTAGTTAATCAAAACATTAATGAACCCTTAGACAGTGCTTTTGTGTGGTTTTATATTTTGTACATAGTCATAGAGAGCAGCAGCATACTGTCTTGAGAACACGATATTCCAGATAGCTAAGCACACAGCTCTTGTCAGCTCAATTGTTGGTTCGAACCTGCATCCCACTAAATGTTATTCATATATTGACTGTACTTTTTTAGAGGAGTATTTGTTATGTATTTGTGGTAACTTCCACTATCTCTTAGACATTTTTCAAATATGAAAGATGTTCCCCTGAAAAGCATCTGGTATAAAGGATGAAATTGTCAATAGGTAGAGCCTGGTGGCTGCCAATATTGCTGAGTGTTCAAGAGGCAGAATGACTTTGGTGCTGCAATGGGCAGATGCAGAGAGAAGCAAACTCCCTGTGTGGAAATAGCATCATTTGGCTGTGTGCTTATCAGCTTCCTGGTAAATAGAAATCAAGTGCTTTTATCACCTGAATGTGCATGTGAAGCTGGTAATGTTTGCAATTAATAAAAAATAGTCTCAACAATTTTCTAGTGGTAGCTCAGACTGCCAATTATAGCCAGAGGCCTCTTACACAATGTGACAGGCAAAGAGAAAACTGGAATAGTCAGAGAAAAGCTGCTAGAAAAGGATTTCTGCAGGTGATTAACCTAATTAGCATGAGGATATTCATATAAACTGTCACCTTATTCTGGTGCTAGCACTTGGAGCTCATGACTCTTATTCTTCCAGTTCTGCTCCTGGCTTTCATATGTGTGGTTGTATTTTTTAATGTTAGGCAGCATTTTTGGTTTTGTTTGATTTTTTTTTTTTTTTTGGCTTGGCTGACTTCTTTGCAAAATGACAGTAGTATTCACTTACCTTACAGAGTTACTGCAAACCTTAATTAAGCTTCCCCTGAGCAGCTTGGAGAGGGCTGGACAAAAGCTGCTGTTGAGGTAACAGCAATTTTCTGGGACCAAGCAGTGTTGAGCAGCATGGGGTATTTAATATCCCAGCTCTTACCTGCTGGGACAAAGGGATGAGATATTATCTTGGTAGATTAAGAGATAGCTAGAAAAACTAGACACATTTTCAGACTTTTTTTTTTTTATAAATAGGAACTTGACAAAACTGATTTGTTGAGGTTGAAACTATGCATGCATTTGGCTATAGCTGGAAGATTCAAGCTTCATTAAAAGAATAATTAAAGAGAAAGAGTCCATTCAAAAACTAATGAGAGCATTTCCCTTTGTCCTTCCCAGAAGTGAACTATTTTTTTTTTGTAAATGGCAGCCTGTTTTGTTTCAACAAACTAAAAAGCATGCTTTCACTTTTCAGTTTGATCTAACATTTTTCATTTTAACATTAACGTTGTATGCCAAAAACATAAGTCAGAACCATCAGTTGTATGTCTGTAAAGACTGTAAATGAATATCATACCCTTGTGAACTCAGAGCATGAGAGAGGCTTCGCTCCAAGATTTATACATCCTTCCCAGCATGTGGAAATAAAACTAACCTCACAAGGGGCTGTTTTAGTACCCTAGATGAACTTGAGATAATCAGCAGTTGAGGGAAGCTAAAGTGGTTACATGACCATGTTAATCTTCAGCAGCTCCAAAACCAGCAGACTCAGCTTCATCCCCACCCCACTGCCAGTGCTGGGTGTCATTGTCACCTTTTCTCTTGTGCCTCAGTTAGCAACGTTCAGCCTCGTGGTGATTAGAGTGGGGAAGAACTCCATGGACCTCTGTTTTTCATTTGCAGGTTTGGATTTCACTCAAATCCACTGTTTTGTGTGATTTTCTATCTGGCTGGGTGAAGGGAGGAGGTTGGGTCAGTTGGGCAGCAGTCATGTTCTCCTTTTCAGCAAATGCCTGAACCAGTGATGGCCTAAAAAGGCAGTATAACCATCAAGTAAAATACTTCCAAATTGAGTTTTACATCAAAGGCATTCAGGAACAAAGAATGGAGTTTCATGTGACACAGTAGATTTGGGATATATTTTGGGTGTGGTAATTCATAAATAACATGCTATCTCCTGCAAGCTCTGCAAGTTAGTTCAGGACTGGTAACATGGGTTTCTGCATAGAAGACACTCTTCCCTAATGCTTAGCACTGGCCATGGCATATAACTCTGGAATGAGCCCAAAGGAGGGCCACAAAGATGATCCGAGGGATGGAAAGAACTGGGGTTGTTCAATTTGGAAAAGACCAAAACTCCAGGGAGACCTCACTGTGTGTCCTTCCAGTACCTAAAGGAGTCTTACAAAAGGGAGGCAGAGGGACTTTTTATATGGACAGATAGTGACAGGATAAGGGGCAGTGATTGTAAACCGAAAGAGGGTGTGTTTAGAAAAGATGGTAGGAATAAATTCTTTACTCAGGGGGTGTTGAAGCACTGGAACAGGTTGCTCAGAGGGGCTGTGGATATGCCATCCCTGGAAGCATTCAAGGCCAGGCTGGATGTGGCTCTGAGCAAGCTGGTCTAGTGGGAGGTGTCCCTGCCCATGGCAAGGGGTTGGGACTAGAGGATCTTTGGGACTGTTCCAACCCAAAAAATTCTATGATTCTATGATAACAGTGGAAAAAGGACATGGATGCTGAGGATCTCCAACAAATGTATAACATGTACATTAAAAATAAGATCATTAAATTATTACTGATTTATGCATATATAATAGCTTTATAACGTTACTCATTTCAACAGTTAATTTTATTTTACAAATAAATAAATAAATAGATTTTATTTATTTGTTGTGGACACCTCACCCCTCAAGGTGCTCAAAGCCAGGTCGGATGGGGACCTGAGTAGCCATGGGGATCTGAATAAATCCATGGCAGGGTGTTTGGAACAAAATTATCTTTAAGGTCCCTTCCAAACCTAACCATTCTAGGATTCTCTGGTTCTATTTTCAAGTGGGCTGGAGAAACAAAAATGGTACATTTTAGCATTCAGTTTTAAACCAAAATTAAATATTTCAGAAATAAGCTATGTCAGTATAGCTATAATGCTATGTCAGTACTTCCAGCTCAACTGCCAAAGTACCTGATGTTGAGGAAAACCAAAATTATAAGATTCTAAGCAACCATGCAAGGGTTTTTTCCCCCTAAATTATGCTATGCCCAGGGCAGACCAGCAGTCTTCTCACAATCTTGCAAAGTCACATTGTTTCTGGAGGAAATAATAAAACCTCCCCCTTGCTTTTCAGAAAACTGTTACTGTGAGGATTTAGTGTTATTTAGGATCAGTAGCAAAGCAAGGGAAGAAAGTAATTGAAAGCTTTGCTTGAAAACAGAGATTTAAATTCCTGTGTCCTTTATCTTGAGCCTTGTAAAGCTTATTGAATCACTGAGATTCAAACTCTGGGTTTTTTTTGTTTTGATAGCTGCAGGTCTTTTGATTCTTCTGTGATGGGACAGTTTGTCCTAAAGTGAGAGGCAGATGTAGAAAGAGGAAAGACAAAATGGAAGCAATATGTCACTAAGTGAATGATGCCATAAAATTTAATGGAGATGTCAAAAAAGACAGAAACTATGGAGAAACTATGGAGAAAATTAGAGTCATTGTCTAGCTAAATAATCAAAGTATCTCTTACTAAAGTAAAACACTTACTTTTCTAAAGAAGTGAAATTGGCTTCCAAATACTGAGAGCACCAAACACTCCTCTAATCAATTTAGAGGCCAAGAAGGAAGAATAACTGTATTGTGAAAATCCAGTTGGAGCTGTAGAAATTGAATTATTAGAAATGTTTGTAGTTTAAAACTAGATTTTGAAAGGACCTCAAGCTTAAGTAAGCCTTCAGTTCATACTCTTTTTAGTAGGAGAAGAGTATTTTGAAGAAGGCATACATCAGGTGTCTTTAATAGCTATGAGGTGCTCTTTATGTGTGGTCTGTCTTCCACAGTAAGGGTTTATACAAAGAACCACTTCCCAAAGAGATGCTGGAAGGCACTGATTCTTAGAGATGTGATTATGTCTTGTACAGCAAATTGTTCTTATTGGTCTTCCTGCTTGCACTGGGGGTGAAACAGACAGTGTTCAGCACCGTTTGGAGGATGCAGAATATTTTCTTCTCTCTCTTCATACAGGCAGATGCCCTACGTATGGAGTAAACCAAACTCTCTATCTACTTATCACTCTCCCACTTACCTACCTAGCGCCTGACATGGTGTCAGTCATGCCATCCTACAGCTTTCCCAAATACCAGGCAGCAATTCTGATCACCTTCATGTAACCACAGTGTGCTAAAGACAAAAAACCCAAAGCACGAAAGTGTTCAGCATCGATGTCTGGATGCCCTCCTCATCCCTTCTTATTGTCTGAGCAGCAATGTAAGAATACAGCACGCTGTAGGACCAGTAACTCAGGTAATTCTTTTTATAAGACTTGAGCACATGAATTAGATTGCATTCCTCATGTAAAAATACAGAAGTCAGTGAAGCCATCACAGAAAACAGGTTTATTGAGATGCATCAGTTTTGCAAGACTAGGTCCAAAAAGCAAAAATACGGATAGACACAGATATTCTCAACAGGAAGGAACTAGAAACTCTGGAGCAATGTAAATTAAAATAACTTCTGCTTTAGCAATCAGCTAGCCAGGTGTCACTACTAACACAGAATGGGGAACTCCCATAAAGAAATTATATCTAAGAGAAAGAAACTCTGAAATAAAAATGCTGCAGAGTCTTTACAAAGAAAGGGCTTTCTGACAGCTTTGTGCTCTCTGGCTTCATTATGGAGTATATAATTGGTGTGATAGGAATAATTTGTTTGTTTGCATCTTACATTTAATGAGTGGCACTAGGTTAATAAAGACAAGAAAAGCAAGCCACCAAACCCCAAGCTGCTGCAGATGATGTCTCCTGTACAGCTCCTGGTGGATCTGCAACTTGTCAGGAGCAGTGGGGAAAGAAGATTCTGTTAGTGATCACAAAGTCAATATTGCTCTCTTTTCATCCAGTTGTAGTCAGTAAAATCATCAGGGTTATGGATGTTTGAAGACACAGCTGGTGCTTTGACTTCTTCAATGAGAAAATTTTTCTTGACTTACACTTCCATTCTTGTCAGGTCATCTGAATTATTCTGCACTGGCAATGATATGAGTGGAACAGGACTCACAGTCTGTGAGTGACATTTTTGGAATATTCGTCCTGTATTAATGTCGGAACAGCTTCATGATTGGGAGCACCCTTATTCCAGCTTGCTCTAGTAGTACAGGTCAAAAAGCATAAATTGTCCTATTTGCTAGTGTAGTACATTTTGTTTGAGGTTCTCAAACAGCTTTGCAAATCTTAAGAAGTTTCACAACCCTCCTTAATTCTTGAGAAAGCTGTGAGGAAAAAATAGAAGCCAACATACTCAGAGGTATCTACTAGTTTTGATTACAGTCTTTTAGGGTTTTTTGGAGGGTTTTTTTGTTTGTTTGTTGAGGATTTTTTTTTGCATACCAAATAGAAGTGAGGCTTGGTTACTCTTCTGTGCCGCAGGATCACCAGGGGGCCTTGGCATGTGCCCGATTCCACATGCTCCGGTCCTGCGTGCAGAGCCTGTGCTGCACACAGACTGGTTGTCCTGACATGCTGAGAGCTTAGTCATCTCAATGGGATCTAAAAGCAGCTCAGGCTGCTACATAAACAGATGAACAAGTAACCGCTTCACAGTGGTACTCTGGAGTGCTCTTGCATTTGTGGTTGAGATTCCTTGAAGGAAAAGGTTGAGAGCTTATTGAGCCAACAGAGCAAGCTGGAAACACATAGGATTAACCTGATGGTAACACATGAAGTAATATAGAACCCTGCAAGGTTTGTTCTAATCAAATTGTTGGAAAATCAACGGTGTTCTGAAGCCCATGGCATGGGGTCTTCTGGGAACAGTTTGGTATGGGTCACTATGATGTCCTCCTAAATGGAAGAAGTTTCCCTGACTGCAGCAATGTCTGTGCTTGGTTCAGCAGAGCTATTAATTCCTTCAGTCTCCTTGTCTTCTGTTCTGGCTCCCCATTCCCAACCCGCAACTGAAAATTACTTATTGGCCAGCTACACTTGTGAATGGCAATTTCTTTTCGTGATGTAATTTCATTTTCGTACCCTCATGACTGACTTTTGAATCTCTTTTATGGGTAATTAACATTATCCTTTATCGTCCATATACTGATAATTTTCATTGATCCACCACCTTTGGGCTGTGTGATAATTGTTTTATGGTCCTGGTTGCCATGCCAGGCTTAAAAAAAAAAAAAAAAATCCCTAGGTCTGTTTTATTCAAGGACATGTTCTCATTGCAGGACTAATTTGAACAGAATGAGATAAGAATTACACTTTGTTTAAGGAGTCAGTGAGAAATTGCCATTTGCAGCTCATGCTTTCCTGATATCTGAATCTCATTGTGCCTGTGGACATCATGCTCTGATACCCACAGATCCTGCCGAGTAGCAGAGTCTGACTATGTGTGCTTGAATTACTGTTGAGATGTGATTTCGTATTAGTCTAGACTTAGTTTGGCTGGAGTTTCTTCATTATTTATTTATTTATTTATTTATCTGCTCCTTTTCCTTATCCGTAAATGGTCATCATATTCTATTATTACTGGTTAATATAAAATGTGAAAATATATTTGAATTTCTTGATAGGGGAAATGCAATTGCTATACGTGGTTTCACTTTCAATAAATGCCAAACCCGTGGTATTAGGAAGAAGTTTACTGGAAGACAGACTAATGGCTGCAAAAATGGTCCTACTTTAGGAAATATTGTCATAGCTGGAATAAATTGGCACCTTCATATGGTCACAGTGCCCACTGTGACCATTTGCAAGGAGCTTACTGGAGATTTCTTGTTCTTCAGACTGTGCTGGTACTACCAGAACTGTTTGCGTTTGCTCACCATTTAACTAAATTTATGAAGTTTGGGTAAAAAACAAGCAGTCATTTTTGCTGTGTTATGGCCACACAGTGTGTTTGACTTGTCTGAGACTCTGTTGCCTAAGGTAGGGCACTGAATCAATTGTGTATTTTGTTGATACAGAGGATTCATAAGATTTTGATGACTTTATGCTAACTGTCTTGTCGCTCTTTCTTTGCCCATTTGATACATACTGGGTTACTTGTAGAAGAATGTGTCTTATCTCAGGTGGCAGCTAGTAGCAATTAGCTTTCCCTTGGCTGAGATCACTGCCCTCAGAAATGGAGCAGTGAATTTCACTGAGCAGAGGAAATTGAGTTTTTTGACAGCCAGTTTTGGGTATGATAACCACAGACCAGACCGAGATGCCCCAGTGCAATTACAAGGTAATTTGCTTCAGGCCTTATAGCTTGCTGAGTTTTTCAAATGTCAGAGAAAAGTAAGAAAAAAAGGTGTGTTAGTCCTAAAAGCATGAAGTTATTGGGATTGTTAGTGTTGCTACTGCTGTGTGCTGTTACTTACGTAGATGAAGGTGTACAGTTGTGACTGACGCCATGTACTCTCGTTACAATCAATCTACATCTCTTACAGCATTCACTTAGGAATTTCTGCGTCACTGTGGAAGATCAAGTCACCTCTTTCTTGACAAATATAGTCTGAAGATGTGCCAGAGGATACTGCTGGTGCAATATCAAGAGTAAATGCTTCTCCATGTAACAGATCCATGGGACTCCTTACCTACCGATATTGCAGGTACAAGGAGTTTAGATGGGCTCAATGAGAGATGGGAGAGGAGCTTGGCAGAGATATTCATTGGTGTTGCTACATAAGCAAAACAGAAAATGCACGGGAAATCCATGGACAAATATTAGAGTAGAAAATATTATACTTGCTTATCCTGTTCTTGTGTTTCCTAGGTTTCCACTAGTGTCCACTGTTGAAGACAGAAGTCTGGGCTAAGTGTGCTCTGAATCCAGGATATAGTCTTATGTTCCTTCTAGCTCCAGCCTGCCCTGTTGTGTCCTGTCCAATACATACCCAGTCTTGCTTCATCCAGCCTACATTTTAGAATTCTTCAATTTTTCTAGAAGAGGAATTTCGCTAAGCTCTTCCTGTAACTTGGATGCCAGTTGGGGCTCTCCATATCAATACTGTCTTGCACTTTGTTTAGCTGTGGGACCTTTCTTTTACCTTCTACTCCTGTTTCAACCATTCTTATCAATATGCCACTGTTTTGTGCTTTATTCATCCATGTAGTGTCTACTCTTTAGTCATTTTTTGCCCTTTATTTGGGAATTCTTTAAGAACTTGCTTGTTGAACACCAAAGATTATATTCTTTCCCACAATTAAGACTTCTGAATTTTGCCTTGAATCTGTTGGTAACTCATATATTTTTTAAATGATTTTGAGAAAAAAAATATGGTACATTACTGTGTCATCAAAAATACATTTGATGCGTTTAGGCACTTGTAAATCACTGATCTGCATTCACATTGCATGCAGACTGCCAGAGCTGCAATGTCTAGAAGTTAATATTCTAGACAGACTTTGTAGAGGAGAGTAGGATTACATAGCTCACATGTTCAGATTGAGGCACGTGAGCAAGTTGCAAGAATAAGGTTGGTATCACAGAACCATTTAGGTTGGAAAAGGCCTCTGAGGTCTAGTCCAATCTTTGACTGATCATCACCTTGTCAACTAGACCATAGCACTAAGTGCCATGTCCAGTTGTTTCTTGAGCACCTCCAGGGATGATGACTCCACTGCCTCACAGGACAGTCAGTCCCAATGCTTGACAATCCTTTCAGTGAAGAAATTCCTCCTGATGTCCAACCTGAATGTCCCCTGGTGCACCTTGAAGCTGTGTCCTCTCATTCCCTTGCTGGATGTGTGGGACAAGAAGCCAATCCCCATTCAGGGAGTTGTAGAGAGTGACAAGGTCTTCCCTGAGCCTCCTCTTCTCCAGACTTAACACCCACAGGACCCTCAGCCATTCCTCACAGGACTTGTCCTCCAGACCCTTCCCCAGCTCCACTGCCCTTCTCTGGACATGCTCCAGCACCTCAATGTCCTTCTTGTAGTGAGTGGCCCAGAACTGGACACAGCACTTGAGGTGTGGCCTCGCCAGTGCCAAGTAGAGGGGGACAATCACTGCCCTGGTCCTGCTGGCCACGCTATTTTTTATATAAACCAGGATGCCAATGGCCTACTTGGCCGCCTGGGCACATGCTGGCTCATGCTCAGCTGCAATCAACCAGCACCCCCAAGTTCTTTTCCGATGGGCAGCTTTCCAACCACTCTTCTCCCAGACTGTAGCATGGGGGGATGTGGTTCACGTGCAGGACCCAGCACTTGGCCTTGTTGAACCTCATACCACTGGTCTCGGCCCACATATCCAGATCCTTCTGCAGAGCTCTCCTATGCTCCAGCAGAAAAACACTCCCACCCGATTTGGTGTCAGCCACAAATATACTGAGGGAACATTTGGTGTCCTCCTCCAAGTCATCAATAAAGATATTAAACAGGACTGGGCCCGGTAATCAATGGTTTTAAAAATCAGGTACTGATTTTTGTGGGTATTGGTTCACCCAGAGAAGTGACTGGGCCAGTTTGATGCTATAGGAATATAAAATCTGACAGTTTTATTTATCAGGACAAACATTTTTACAGAGTGGGACTGGTTTAGATCAGAGCAATTCTCAGCACAAGTAAGAGGGCAGAATGATGTGGCCCTCTTCTTCTGGCCTAGAATGTGCAGCCATAACATTGGTGAATATTTGGACCATGCAAGTGATCTCACCGATGCCAGTAGCCCTTGAAAATGAATAAGCTTGTATAGATCAGTTCTTAGACTCATAACAGCCTCCCAGCGTGCTGCTCACATCCTCTATACTTAAAACATCACCTTTGCCTGTGGCCTGCTGGGTCTGTCAAAGTAGTGAGTTGAAGCAAATACTGGTGAAGCCAAAGGGTTGGAAGAGAGAAGACTGAGAAGAAAAGCATCTGAAGACAAGGGAGGAGGTTAGTCCAACCTCCTGAAGAGTTCATCCTAACTTCATGAGTCTGACTTCTGTTAAAGAGTATAAGGTCCATTTGCAGCCCACTGAGCATGTTCTGAGGAATCAGTCGGTGGCTGCATGGCGTTTCTCCTGTCATCTCCAAATTGGGTCTTCATACTCATCTTATACACATATTCATATCTGCAACAGTTTTGCTACCTACACAGACCTTTATTTATAAAGACATTGCTGAGCCATGTGTTTGGGTGCAGAGGCTCCTTAAAAATATCCTGGGTGAAGTGCAGGTTCCAGCACTTAGTAGCGGGATAGAGATGAGGAGAGAGTAGAGCTGGGCTGTTGGGGAAGAAGGATTTGTGGTAGCTTGAGTTGTTAACTGTAGATGTGTATGCACCATTTTTATTTATTATAGCTAGATTTTAGACATAAATACACTTACACAGGAAAAAAAGGACAGAAAAAAAGCTATACATGAGATGGCACAAGAGAGAAGAAGAAAAAAAATAAAATGATAAATTACAGATGTGGTTGGGTTTTATAAAACACTGTATTTAGGTTGCTGTTGGAGGACAGAAAACATTGCCCAGAGACAATAAATAGCAGGTAGCAAGGATCACATCTGTTTTGCATTCTAATTAAAATTTCGAACAAGCAGCTGAGATGCATGTTCCCTGTAACGAAATGGCTGTGGTGTTTTGAGAGCTCTCTGATGAGATGAAAGCTGTAAGGATGTAAGGGAGGTCATCTGAGTCATAGCATCAGCAGCCTGTACTACCAGTCATTGATATTATCAATTATTTGTGTGGAGGTACCACATTAAACCCATAATTTTAATAGGAGCTCAGTAGGTATTACTGACTATACGAGACAACCTTTGCCCCAAAGAGTTTACAATGTGAATGCACAATCAGAAAAAAAAGATGAGAGAGGACATGAGGACAAGGAGTTACAATTATCTGAGGCAATGAAAATTTTTCATGCCGGTCAGAGAGATATGAATGGAATCCAAAAGTTTAAATTCCTGGTCCTGTGCTTGAGGTATAAGAGAACACATCATGTTGGCCCACAGTGCATGCTCATGATACCGTTACTTTTGTGAAACTGTTTTCACAAGCAGTGATGACTTAAAAGACAATAGAGAAAACCCCAAATATGCTCCCTGGCTGCCACTGGGAAGCTTCAGAATTACATCCATCATTTACATGCATAATTTCAGTGCTGGTTTTTGCTCTTGCCTAGCAAGATTTAGATGGAGGCAGAGAAATTTACCAGGCTTATGCAATAATGGATATAGGCAATAAGGCTCATCCTCCACAGGAAAGGACAGTATTAACAAGTATGTGTTGAAAATAAACATTTAAAATCAACAGGCTAATTTCTGCAAGAGTGGTAAATAAGCTATGGAGTTTTGTAAACGGCTTATGTTAATATCTAATATCTCTTGAAAAAAAGAAAAAATCTAAATTACAATCTGTACTGCTGGAGGGCTGCCATTTATATAATTTATATACGTTAAAAGAGAAAAATGAAATAACCAGTGAACAGCAGGCCACTTAGGCTAATTCTTTGATGGAACAATTAATCTGGGATTTCATTAATCAAACATTAGAACGTAAAAATATAAATAATATCAGGCAACTAAGTTTTGTGGAAAGTAGGCCTTGTCAAATAAACCTTTAATCTTTTCTGGCAAGACTACAAGTCTGGTTAATTACAACAACTTTGCTGATAAAATGAATTTGCTGAATTTCTCCTGGCAATTCGATTTAGTACAATACAGCACCTAGAAAGAAACAAAATAAAATTTATGGAATAGACAGGGCACACTTTAGGTGGATTACAACTCTTTCAACAGCAGAGATGAAAATGAAATAGTACATACAGATTATCAGCAAGCCAAATCTGTACTAGAAAGATAACTTACAGGTGGGACTCTACTCCTGGTTGGTTATTCTGGGATATCTTCATGGTAAAATTCACCACTGGTACAGGACCCGCATAACGGCAACATTCTAAGGATGCTCCTAAATTCCTTAAATTTTCTGAATGACACAGAGGGTGAGATTCAATTATTTAAAAAAAAAATATAAAGAGATGCCATTTTAAGTGTCCTAAGGAATTGGATTCATCTGCTTGGTAGATACGACACAGGACATGACAGAAACCCAAACCTTTCAGAAGAGCAGCTGGGGCCATGTGTTTCCTAACAATCTGAACAGGACTACACCCCCATGTTTAGGCAAGCAAATCCTACCACAACTAACATCTGTCAGCTGGAGGCTTCTCTCCTCAACCACAGCTTCTACCTACAGCTTCTGATACCGCACTTGCAGTCTAACAGGAGGCGGTGACCAGCATCCAGGGACGACTGAGCAGGACTCTTGAAATTTTCCATGTGCCCTGTGTTAAATTTACTACTTGCTAGGAAGAGATTACCCAGTGTTTGCCAGCCCCTCTGAAATCACTTTTAGCTACACAACTTACATTTAAAGAGCAGTTAAAAAAAGAAAAAGTAGGACTGGGGAAACTCTTCCCACATGAACACCAAGAATTAATCTATTCAGTTTATCAAAGAAAAGATTGAAGGATTACCTGATTATTTTATTGAAGTCCTTAGACATGGAAAGCTATGATAATGAGAAGATTTGCAGTCTTGCAGACAGAGATATAATAAAATCCAATTTGTTGGAAGTCAGACAAATTCAAGCTTGAAATAAAACACATTTTTGAACACTAAGGTTAATTAAAGATTGGAAGAATTTCCATGGAAGAAGTGACAGATTGCCAAGAGTCTTTCAGGCAAAACTTTCCTTCTGAACATCCTTTAGTCCAGTTTCTAGGAACAAAATTGCCATGGCCTCTGTGTGGAAATTTTCAAACTAGATGATCACAATGATCCTTTCTGACTACAGAGCACACAAATTTATAAACATGAGGAAATGAGCCCTAATCTTCCAAAAGAGGCTATGCTATTGAAAAATTTGTCCCATCTAAGAAATGAGAAATACTGGAACCACTACAAAAAAGTCCTTCCTTGGATGAATGTATGACTATTTTCTCAGCAGACTTTTTTGAGATTGCCTCAGTAGGTGTCAGCTTGGCATCCTGCTCTTCCTTTGCTAAGCATAAACTTTGGGAGAATTACAGGTCATTTGAATAACAATTTTGGGCAATGGAGTAAACACCTTTTGTGACTGTATTCTATTGCATGCTCAAGCATCAGCTTTTACTGACTGTTGATTTCTTCCCTTGTACATTCTTATCATTATCAACATTGCTGTCCAGAAAATGCCTTTTCCCTCTTGGACAATTATCTTCATTCCCAGGCTTTCCCGCTTCTTTGAGAAATAAAAACATTTAGCCAAATATTTTGGTGACCTTTCATTCTTGAATAGCAGTGAGGGTCAATATCTTTCACCCCAGCAACTACACTGATGTGAAAACTGTCCATGTAAGGGGATGGGTCTGAGGGAGAGGCACCAGTTGTAAAGATGGGGACTTGAGAGGAGATTCTGGATTGATGCCCATGAGAAGCAGTAGGTAGACTACCTATGAAAAGTGCAGTAGAAGATAATGATGGGCATACTAAATACATAAAGATACAGAAAGGAATTTTTATGTTGGAGTACTGTCTTTGTTTATCTTCTTATCAGTTGACTCATTCTTGCTCCTTGGGCAGTAAGAAGATGAGATGCACAAGCTACACATCAGCATCTAGATTTGGATTTCAGATTAGGGTTTGTATTTCAAGTTCTTTCCAGAGGTATGGGCATTCAGCTGTGATGGTACAGTTCACTGTGTTGTATCACAGGGATGATTTATGACTGAAATTTAGATTTAAATTTGGGTTTCATGTAACTTCTGCAGCAAATATGAAGCACGTTTGATTTTGCGTTTTAAATACCTTCCTTCTCACCACACTCATGTGATTGAAAACAGGGGTTTATGAATATATGTATACAGCTTTAAATATGTTGGAAGAAATTGACAGTGAAGGGCTGGGAAGCCTGCTAGGTAGACAATGGACAGTACAGCAGAGACTGATAAAGTATAGTTCTGGGAATTGTATTGTTTAGATTTGATCTAAGAACAGATTGATTCAATTTAGGGGAAATGATTCTTCATTACATTCACAGAAGTGTGTTTCTGGAGCAGCATCAAGATTTTAGCTGCTTTTAGGTTTAAATACTATATCCGCAAGTGTATCCTGCACTGCTTTAGGTTCTTTGTCAGGATCTGTTAGCTCTGTACTGGTCTGGTGATCCTCATGCTCTAAAAGAGTGCTTCACCAAAAGAGGCTCCTTTCCTTCAACATTTCTGTGTTTGATGTTAGCCAGCTGCCCATCACCAGTACCACTCTTTCCAACAGTGATTGCCCTTGAATCCTAACTAGCTGTCTTCAAGCAGAGACCTACACGCTGCTTAGCTCTGTGCCCTAGGTCTTAGCTTCCATCCTTTTTGCCATCAACAACTCTCTACTAGCCCTATGGCACCTCACTTAGCAAATCAATATTAGGAAAACTTTTAACATCACTGAGGTTTCCCAGCAGAAACAGAGAGATCAGCCTGAAGCTGATTCTCACGCTGCACAGTATCTGGTTCAGTATTACCTAATGCATGAAATTTTAACCCTTAGACCTCAGTCAAACTGGCCCGGTATTCAAGCTTTCTATGGCAGTGAATATAAGAGGAAATACTATCAGAACTTTCAGCATGGGAAGGCACTTTGGTTTCTTATGATGAATGCGTCCTTACGTGAATAAATGGATGAATATAGCAGATGTGTAGGTGAATGGATGGATGGAAGGATGGATGGATAGCTAAAAGAATGATATGAGTCAATGGATGAATAGGTAGATGGATGTATACTGCTGCACATAGTGAGAGAAAGTGAAGGCTACAAAACTATGTCAGAAAAAACTGGGAAGTTTCTCATGCAGTGATCTGAGGTTCTTTCCTTTGTGTCAGCTTAAAAAACCCAAAATACATAAGTGAGATATCTCAATTAAAGGCCACAGCAGCTTTAAAGGAAATGTGCTGATTTCAGTAAAAGCATCTGAAATATCTCCAAATGTGGAGGAGGGTTTTGACATGAATCCTTCAAGCTGTGGGTAGCAATTGCCAGCAAACTTTGCATCTGCAGAGAAAGACAGAATAAAGTGTAGTTTAAGTATTTAAAAAATGCATTGTACTTCTTATGTTTTATGCTTAAAGACAGTGCTGACAAGTATGGAGCATCACCGAGGCAAGTCTTACCAGCACAATCAGTGCTAAGTGGTTGTGCTTTTTATTTGCATTTCCTTCATTCTGTTCTTTCTTTCCCTTGGAAAAGACTAAATTGATTACCAACTTTGTATCAATGAGTTGCATTTTTCCTTACAAAATCAAGGTAGTAGTTCATGCTATGATCTTAAAATAAATTTTTGCTGCAAGTGTGTAGTCATCACTTTTCTTTAATAAGGCTTTCAATTTTTGCTTTAATGACATATGTCATGTTATTTCATAGGTGAAGAAAAATCAGTCCTAATTTTAGCCAGGCACGCTGGGCCCACAGCTGAAAAATAGGAGCTTTGGCCAGACTTGTGAATTCCACTGAAAACATGCTAACTTGTATATTCTGTGTCACACTCAATTTTTAGTGTAAAATTTCTGCCTTCTGTCCTGAGTTTTGTACTTGAAAACTTTTAAATTGGTTTGTCTTTGAGAAGCATCATTATTTCTACTACAATGTCTAGAAAACTAATTTATTTTGCATATAAGAAGGCAATTTCTTGTGTTTTCAGGTAGTTCAATCCCAGTAAAAGTTTCACAGAATAACAGAATCACATAGTGATTGAGGATGGAAAGGACCTCTGGAGGTCATCTTGTACAACATCCCTGCTCAAGAGGAGCCACCTCATGCAGGTTGCCTTGCACTGTGTCCAGATGGCTTTTGACTATCTCTAAGGACTGTGACTCCACCACCTCCCTGGGCAAGTTGTGCCAGTGCTGTATCACCCTCACAGTGAGAGTGTGTTTCCTGATGTTCAGAAGGGACCTCCTGAGTTTTGATTTGTGCCCATTGCCCCCCTGATCCTTCTATTCTCCATGCAGAACAGTCCCTTCTCTTTCAGCATTTCCTCACAGGAAAGGTGCTCCAGTCCCTTAATCACCTTTGTGCTCCTGAGCTGGACAGCAGTTTGGGCCCCTCCACACTAGACTTGGCTCTTTATACTGCACACCCAGTCTTTCCTGTGAGCATTGCCTCTCTAGGACTTGTATCCTCGAGTTCCCATGCTGCTCTCATGCCATGTTACACCTCACATGCGCTTGACGTCGTGGTATAAAAAACCCCAAACATTTGGTGTGCGATGATGTTTCACACACCTTGGATTGATAAATCACTCATGTAGATAGTCATTATCCCAGGGGTACGTGTAGAGTACCCTTGAATATATGTGTGGTAAAAGCAAGCTTAAGTTTCTCCAGAAGCTGGCAGTGTGGATACAAGCCACTCTATGGTACCATGCCTGGCTGATCAAGATGGTTCCCTGAGACAGATGAAGGAATAGCTTGAACGAAAAAAGCAATCCATAGGGATGTTAAATCAGAGTGCAACCTTTTGGCAGATGGCACATTTTTTATAGCTGAGCTCTGGGTCACAAAGGGGTAGGAAAACTCAGCTATTCCTTGTGCTGAGAACTGCAGAAGCTCCAACATCAGAGAGCCCCTCCATGGCAGCACACATGAAGGTCAGATTTCTGTATTCTGTCAGCTCTGGAACAAGGTCACAGTTATCAGTTACATACCTGTGTTGCTGGATTTTCCATGGCACAGCAGCAATATTTGGAAATCCTTCATAAGCCAAGCTGATAGACTCGCAGAAGTTGAAGTGTATATTAAAATGTAAATAGGAAGAGAGAACAGTTTGTGTAAGATTAGGGTGAGAAATACAAATATATGATGATTATAAAACCTGATGTAATGGAACATGGCAGGGTGGGGCCCTAGGGCTGAAATAAACTAGATTCCGCTCTTTAGACTACATTATGCAAGAGTGAAGATATATAAATGGGGAAAAGTAATGCAGTAATAAAAATGTTTTGGAAAGTGAGACAGGGTGAACCAACACAGTTTTAACCCCATAAGAATCTCCTGCCAATATCTTTGAATGTGAGTTTTATCTTGTCTTTGTTTATTTCAAGAGTATTTAAATTTTGAAAGGATTTGTGGTTTATTTTTTTTCTTTCAACTGTGTTGAATATGTAAATAACCCCAACAAAGAAGAAATTATCATTAGCTGAAGCACAGGTGGAGAATTTGTACTACAGTGTGATCTGAGTGCTCACACTCTCCTCAAGTCGTTTTGCAATCAGCCCATGGGAGAGGGTGCACCCCCGTGCGCAGTTCTGCAGGCATCTTTCTGCTTAGATGTTTCAGGGACAGATTGCAGCAGCAATCTGATAGCAAGGAAAGAAATGCAGTCTTGTGTCCTCACATGGGACAAAGGCACGTGCACTATTACTGACAGGGCTTATCTCCAGCAACAAGGGTCCAGTCCCTCCACCTCACTGCTCCTTCTGCTTCACTCTATGAACTTATGCTTTTGTGATCACAGATGTGTTGTATTTATGATGGATCTGCGTAGAGGCATGGCTGTGTTTATTATACAGCCAAAATTTGCTGCACTGGAAGGGACTTAAAAGCTGCTCTGGCCTACAGCCCAGTAATGAGCTGCATCAATCAGTTTCAATAACACTCTGGAATCGAATACACAGATCTCAGCATGCAGGGCCACCATTAGTGTGTTTATATGCCCATGAAAGAGGTACAGGCCTTTCCATTTTATTGACTGGGAAACTAAGTCAAAAGACATCAGCAGCCTGGTTCTGTTGCCATGGAAGTTGATAGCAAAAATCCCTTTTACAGTCACAGAAAATAAAAGGTTGAGTGAGAATTGATACATCTCAATAGAAATGCCAAATCTGTTGGCTCCTAAGCTTTTACAATTAAGCCCATCTTTTGTTTTGTTCCATGTTAGGCACCAGGGGTCTATCATGATCAGAATTTTCTCTCTGCTGCACATCTGTGATGCTTCAGAAGAAAGTGACTCTTTTGTCTGTAACGAACCGGTATAGATTTTCAACTATGTACTGGAGGAAAGGATATACAAGTGGTCTTCTTTAGTCAACAGTATTTATCCTGGAGGGAGAATTTTCATTCCCTTAGTATATTCTGGTATTATTTGATATGTATTAGAGGTGGGAGAAGTATTAAACCTCCAAAATCACACATGGTGTATTGGATGTGTCTTCAGTTACTAATATTTAGCACAGGAGGCCAGACAGCACTCTGTGGAAAAAATGTGCCTTCCTTAAGCTAGAGTACTGTTCTTTAATGCCATAAAATCACACATTCTCCATAAATTATAGGTAAAATCAAGGGAGTGAGAAGTTATCATTTGGCAGTATCTCTTCATCAACAAGTTGCCTTCTGAGCATAAAAGGACGCTGCTGTGTCAGGACAGATTATATCCTTTGCTCTTTTTCCTCTCTCTTCTGAGTATGGCATTGGTACTGTGCACCCAGCTGTTTGAACAGAGAGGATTAACCTCCTCCTGGGGCCAATTATGCTGCCCAGCTGTCTGCTGCCATTGCTGAGCTGCCAAGGAGACCAGCCAGGAACACGCATGGCAGGGTCCTGCTGGAGTGAGAGTCCACGTTTCAGATGAGGACTCCTGGCCCTTCCCAAGACGTGGATTCCAGTATCTCAGAGAACTGGCTGTTCTGCTCTCATGGGGATTTCTGGTTGCTGAGGCTCACATTTGATCACTGTGCACCAGCAGCTCATATGAGTGAGCCACAGCTCAAATGTGGTGAGGTCAGCCTGTATTTCACCGAGCTGTGTGAATCGACCTCATTATGGGTCAAGAGATGTGCATGTGAACTCTGCAAATTGCTACCAAAATCCTGGGCATTGCTATGGTCCTGGATTGTCAGCCTCTGCACTTAACTTTGGGATATTGAAGACTGGTGCTCTAAAGCTCTTCAAACACCAGTGGTCTGACCTCCAGCTTGAACATGATGATTATCCACACCACACCCCCTATGTCAGTGGTAAAACAGGGTAACAGTAAAGAAAGAGCAATTACAGTTGCTGTTGTAATCTCTATATTTCTGATCTAAATTCTTCTTTTTTGTTCAAGGTGATAAAATACTGTAATATAGAAAATCTGAAAGAATGTTTACTAGATTAGCCACAGGTAAAAGAAAAAAAATTTAAGCTGTTTGGGGAGTCATCCCCACCTGAAAAATACATGGACAGAAAGCATACTGGTTGGTTGCCTGGAGGGAATCTCCCAAGTGCATAAAGAGTGGAGGAAAAAACAGTGAGAGGTTGTGAACAAAGTTTTCCCTTCTCCACAACCCTCCTGCCAAGCACAACAGGACCATGAGTCATAAGTTTGCACAAAAATCAAAGTAGTTTTCTTTCTGTTGGCTGCAGATGGACATTTTTAAAATCAAACATCTATTCTTTCTTTCTTTTTTTTTTTTTTTTTGAGTGCTGAGGGAGGGTGGAGAGTGGAGAGAAGGGCAAAGTCAATGATGCACTGAAAAATGTCTATTTAACTGTGGGAAGAAGTCCTTGAAAATTAGAAGGCAAATTTGAAAGTTGTTGATTTTAGGAAAATGATCTTTCAACCTCAGAAATATTTTTCAGCTAAGTTTCTTATTGTATCAGGATATGGTGAGGCATGACTACAGTACAAGTTTTCAAATAATACCTTGAATTACAGCCACAGCTGTAACAGTGCACACTAACACATTTTGAAAATGACATTAAGCTTTAAGCCTTCTTGTTACCATTAAAGAGCAAGCTGAAACATAAGAGAAGACTGTTCCCAAATCTGTTTGCAGTGAACTGCTTCTATAGCTTCCACAGACTCCTCTGTTAGGAGGAAGATTTGGGTCAGATTTAGTTCTTCTCATCTTCGTAATTAAGGATATGATTGGAAAAATCACTTTAAGATATTAGGAGTGATACACATGCTTATATTTGAAGCTCAAGGGATTGTTCTTCCATGTGCACAAGCCTTGCTGACCCAGATTCCCATCTTTTTTGTGCTTTCCCAATGCATAGAATAACAAGATATTCATGTTTGCTTCAGACATGTTTGAAAACTGGGAGATTCTGGTTCATTGTGATCTAAACAGAAAGGAACTGTCAACGGGGTTTTTGCAGTAATTTCTTTTAACCCTGTGAAACAGAATACGAAATGCTCCACCAAGAATCTGGAGATTATATGTATCAGTGTGTGTGCCATAAAATATGATGATTGTTTTCCCACTGAAGAAGTTTCAGTAAAAAAAAAAATCTCTCATGTAGAAACTTCACTAGGGGATTCTAAAGGCATCCTCAGTTTCTTTGCAATCACAAATTAAGAGTACGGATACCATGAAACGTTAAATCAATCTGTTGATCAAAGGTAGTTGATCCGTAGTGCAGGGATAACTATTATTTGTTCAGAGCTGAAAGCTGTTACATATTTAGTGATGAGAGCAAGGTGGTGTAAAAAGAAAAAGCACAGAGGAAAAAAGAGATGAAGGCAAACCAAAGCACACGACCAATCTTCTGAAACTGATGGGAATATTGCATTTCCAATACTTGAATTATGCATTATGAATATTTCATCTGATGCATTTAGCCCACATTCCCATTTTTAATTTGTGAATCCCTTGCAAAAGTCTCAGATTTAACATTATTCATCGATAACCTAAAAACACAGTATTAAAGTTGTGCTACAAGCTCCTCAGCTTCTGGATGTTTTCACTCCTAGTAACTCCACTACCAGCATACATATTCAGAATGAAAAAGAGGATATTTTCTTCTTGTACCAGGCATCCAAGCAATTACATTTACTAAGGATTATCTCACATGCAACCACTGTCCTGTGGAACATGACTGGGAAAGATCTTGTCCGTGGTTTTGTCACACTGCCTATGAACTGCGCTAGACAACTACCTGACTTTCTATGGCCTATTTCCTCTGCTGTTTCATTACCTAGATAAAATTTTGACAACAGAAAAATACTCTCAGCTGTTACAAAGGTCTTCTCCATGGCTTGAAAACGGAATTTGTTGCATGAAAACTAGGTACATCCCTTTGCCAAGCTCTGGTCCAGAAGAAGTAATGAATCATGCCAGTGACACAGATGGGGCTGGACAAATTCAGAACGTGAATGGATGGTGCTTTGTAACTTAGAATCATTTAATGCCAGTATCACATGAATAGGCACACAGATCAGAATAGAATTATCACATCCCACATTTGTGAGGTCTGACTCCACACTTTCATAAACAGAGCATAAAATAAGGCTTATTGAAATTTTTACATGGAGTTCCCAAATACTTTCCTGGAATATGACTGTCATGTTACTGTTTCACTTTTCTCTTAAGGCTCTTTGCTGTATATTGGATGAGTACCAGGTAGCTTCTCTGGCAATGTCACATTTCAAAAGAAAAAATCAAAGTAAAGGATTTAAATGCTCAACCTGACCATATTTTTCTTCTGCAGTTTTTGAGTAAACCAAATATCATGGCAGAATCCTTCTTATAGAAGTTGTGCTGCTTCTGGCTTACAATAGCAACCAGAAGTTCTCACAGCTGCACGTGGGGAATAGGACGATTCCATAGCTCATTGTCATTGCCCTTGCTGACAGTGCTGCCTTAGTCTATCTGGACCTGAGTAGGCAAAGGATTCAGACGTACCCTTTAAGTCCCAAAGAAGGCAGCAGAATATAAATGTATTCCTGCAGTTTTGTGTGGATTTATGTGCTCTGCTGAGCTTAATTTTGCTGTAAAATGGAGTCCCTATCTGTCTCGTGCTTTTGTTGTACTCAGTAGGATTCCAGATATGTGTCTATTGAATATGTTTTAAAATCACCATGATATTATTGAGAGAAAATAATAAGACGGGGTAATAATCATAATAAAAATATAGTTTTTCTTTAAGCTAGTTCCATTTAAATTCAGTCGAGCTACACAGATCTCATTTGGGACTAATATTTTCTATTAAGTTTTGTTGTAGGTCTAGGATTTCATACAAATACCTAAAATTGAAGAGAACACAATTAATACACGCCAGTTCTGTGTTCTAGAAACATTTGGGCCAATTACTCTGATTTGAGTTTGCAACTAAGCACAGTAAGGGCAAAAGAACTGCACTGAAGACCTAGCAATTCATTTGCTTTGTAGAGGTAAAAAGCAGCTTTTAGATTTACTACAAACCAAAGATGACACATACTGTGGTGGACTGAACTGATGGCGCAGGAACTCTGTCAGGACTTGCAGAGGACATGTGGTCTCTTCTACCAGGTAAAAAGCGGCAAGATGAGAAAAAAGGGCCTCAAGTTGCACTGGGGGGCGGGGGGTTTAGACTGGATGTTAGGAAATATTTCCTCACTGAAAAGGTGATCAGGCATTGGAACAGGCTGGATAAGGAAGTGATGGAATCACGATCCCTGGAAATGTCCAAAAGACATGGATGCGGCACTAGGTGATATTGTTTAGGGGTGAACATGGTGGTGCTGGGTTGACATTTTGACTCAACGACCTTAGAGGTCTTTGGCAACCTTAATGATTCTATGTGTGTTGAACAGATATTTGAGGGTAGATGCCAGCAGAAATCCCCTTTGTACATGCACATTTTTGTATATAATGCAGGTGTTTGTTTACAAGTTATGCATCTATTTACCTATCTATAAACATGCAAATATTTATAGGTGTATATATTGCATTCTTTGTCTTCAAGGATTTTATACCCTCCTGACTTACTCCAATGGATTCACAAACTATGAAAGCAGAAGTGGGGCAGGAAGAAGCAAATTCATTTCAATGCCCTCTGATTTCTGTACAGTTTCTTTTGCCTGTGAATACAGTCATCAGAACTAAAATCTGCCTGAATTCATGACACCCATTGCTGCTGACTGCAGCAAAAAGCAGCCCTTGAGTGACTGCCAGCCAGACAAAGCACAGGATGAGCTTCCTGCCCATACCTATGCGTGATCTCGAGAGATGTTAAAAGGTTTTCGTATGAAATATCTTCAGTTAATTAAAACAAGGGCAGAGAGGAAAAGGTCTAACTAGCAGAGTATCTGCATCCCCTGTGCTTCCAGCAAGCCCAGCTGCTTGTACAGACATGCATAAACTCTAAACCAATTTATCATTAAAAAAATTTTCCGTTCCAGCTCCACTGATGCAGAGGTTTCCGCTTTCAGGCTCCTTGCTGTGTTGCAGAGCTTGTTATTAGTTATTATTCATCTGTCCTCAATTCAGTGATCAGATCAGTCTGCTGCTGCTTTAGGAGGCAGAGAATCTAGCTGAGAGAAAAATATAAAGCAGGAAAACATAACCATCGCAGGAAATGCTTTTCCTGTGGGCTGCCAATCTCACCCTGACATCATGTAGATAAGAAATAATTTACAATCAACAAAGACAGGGCCACTGCAGATGAAGCCTGAGACAAACAGAACAAAAAGTCATGCTGTCCTCATCCTCAGCAAAGCTGATCCTGAGCACTTCTCAGAGATACGGGTGACTGCAAAGTACCATCTCATCAGAATTCCCACTAACATCCTTCATCATTTTTCCTCTCACAATGCAACCAGCTAAGAAGGTGCAAATAGGAATATTAATCTCTCTTGTTGAGGGGCAGTTCCAGAGGAGAACTGTCCCAACAACTGCTACTTCCTGGTATGGAAAGGTTAGTGGCTGCTGGTTACACTGAGAAAGAAGGAAAAAACAGAGACATGGGTCAGTCTTGCATCTTTACATGTACTGCTTCCAGCTGAGTGCAGTTCACAGCAAACAGGAAAGCTCATTCCTCATACAGGTAATTTCTATGCAGCTTTGTAGGGCTTGAGCAACCCTGAGTCTACATGTCTGTTGCTTCTGCTACAAGGATTACCATTTGTAGGAATCAAAAGAACAAGGCTGAGCCACAAATGGTGATAGAATAGTGACATACAGCCACCTTTGGGAGGATGATTCCAAGGGTTCTACCTGGCCTTGGGAACAGGGCTGCCTCTGTTCCTCTTTGTCTCTACCTGGCAAGCTGCGCAAAACATGTCATGTGAAACAGCATGGCTTCCAAAACAGACAGCTGGAAAACTGGGTGGCAATTTGAAATAGGAGCCATCTGCAGGTGATAAGGTCCTCTTGATAATGTGGCTGATCTGGCAGTGCCTATGCAAAGTGGAAATGTGCCCTGTGTGAACTACCTCTATCTGTATGTTTTGTGACCCAGAAGTGCAGAGATCTGGCATTAATAACAGTAGAATCTGAGTCTCGATTTATGTCTGGCTAAAAAAGAGAGAGAGATAGATGAGTAAAAGTATTCTCATGTAACTAGATTATTAGATTCACGAAATGCAATATTGCAATGCAATGCAATATTGTATTTCATGTCCCAGCCCAGGCTCAGGGAGGCCTGACCTCACCCAGCCCAACCACCCAGAGGCTGGCAGAGGCCCGCCAAGGCCAGATTCTGGGATGTGGTGGGCAGGGCCAGCACAGCTGCTCCTGGGATGGAGTCTTCCTTACTCACCTCGGCCCCAGGCCCTGGGGCTGTTTTTGCTCTCAATCCTGATCAGTGCCTGGCAGTACAAGGCAAACTGCCCTGGGATAGGCCAGGAGGGAGGCTTGGGCCTGCTCATGCCTTCCCTTCCAGAGCCACTGAGGCCCTTTTCAGGCAGTTGCTAAGAGCAGAGATTTGTACCAAATATCAAAAGTAAAATTAATCAGGGGTAACCATACACCAGTGTAGTCTGGGGACTGACCTGCTGGAAAGCAGCTCTGTGGAGAAGGACCTGGGAATCCTGGTGGACAACATGCCATCTGTGAACCAGCAGTGTGTCATCTGGCCAGGGAGGCTGGTGTCCATTAAGGAAAAATATTGCCAGCAGGTTGAGGGAGGTGTTCCTAGCCTTCTACTCAGCCCTGGTGAGGCCACATCTGGAGTGTTGTGTCCAGTTCTGGGCTCCTCAGTACAAGGGAGACATGGAGCTGCTGGACCCAGTCTAGCAGAAGACAACAGAGAGGATTAAGGGGCTGGAGCATCTCTCTTATGAGGAAAGGCTGAGGGAGCTGGGCCTGTTCTGCCTGGAGAAGGGACAACAGAGAGGGGACCTTATAAATATCAGGATCTGAAGGGGGTTATCAAGAGGAGGTTTCCAGGCTCTACTCGATCTGAGCAATAGGACAGGAGGCAATGAGCAGAAACTGATGCACAGAAAGTTCCACCTCAACACGAGGAAAAACTTGTTTACTGTGTGGGTGACCACACATTGGCACAGGTTGGCCAGAGAGGGTGTGGTGTCTCCCTCACTGGAGATATTCATGAACTGCCTGGACACAATCCTGTGCCATGTGCTCTAGGAGGACCCTGCCTGAGCAGGAAGGTTGGACCAGGTGACTACTCACTGTGGTCCCTTCCAACCTGACCCATTTTGAGATTCCATAAAAAGTAATTCTGAGGGAGTAATAGACATATAAGTGTGCATTTTGCATTTTTTTTGCCTCACCAAGAGCTGCCCAATCCAGACAAGGACATCTGTTTGACGACATTGATAAGTTTTGGTGTGTCAGACACTGATCAGTGATCACAGCCATGTTGATCTGTGTTGGTTCACACATCACCATTAATCTATCTTACCATTTATTTATTGGACTATAAAATAACTTAGAAACTTAAATCCTTTTTATTTCCACATCTTGAAAACTGTTCATTTATGGAACTCTTAGCTAGAAATGGTAATTACCAAAGCCAGGATATGTTCAAAGGACAACGGGAATGACTGAGGGGATGGCATGGCTGCATTAATGAAAAACACTAACAACTGAACCTGAAAATAGTGAGCACAAACCTCCAGAGCCCCTCATCATATATAACACATACCTGTGTCTAAGTTCTACAGAAAGCCTTAACGCTTGGCTCAGTACCCCTCACTTTAAATGTATAAAGAATCTTCCAACAAAGTTCAAATGCAGAGCCTGAAATGCCTTGTCATGAGGAACTGAGCAGAAAAACCAAGGCAAAAGCTCCTGTACGTGGGAGGTAGATATGAAAGTAAATCTCTGCTGTTTTCAGCCAAGGGAGAGCTGGGTACCTGCCACTTTGCAAACCCACAGATTTCTGAGATTATCCTCTGATGAGCAGACGTTTTCTTTAAATAGCATGCTGCAAATTAACAGTTCTCAGAAAACTCCTCTGACAAGTCCCTGACAAAGTTTCTTCCTTAACCCTTAAGGTGCTGACTTAATGAGTGATACAAAAGGTAGGGCCTGATACAATGATTACCGCTAGGGCTAAAAACCTCATGTGGCAATGTAAGAGTGGGAGATGCCATTCTTGCTGTGTGGGAGACAGTGGATAGATTTTGAGCTCAGAGGCATCTGATTATAGCAATTTTCTCTGTTTCAAGGCAATTTTCAAGATGTTTTACATTTTTTGTTTTTTTGCTGTTCCAAGTGATGATAAATACAAATATGTCTGTAAAATAAAAATTGGGGCAAACTCTTGGGTTTTCCCACTTTGTCACAATGAATTCATTGAAATATTAAAACAAAAAAGAATATTTAGTTATACAATTCACAGAACCTTGCATAAGTTGACAAGTTTGTTTTCACTACCTGTTTTAAAATATTAATTTTTTCAGAATGGACCTTTTCTGGCAAACAACGATTAGTATTTCCCTATGAAAAATATTTCATTGAAAACTCACTGATATGATACAGTGGAGAAGAGGCTAAACCTGCATTTTTTAAAATGGAACATTTTGTACTTTTGCAAACCAAAGCACACTAGTGTCTTCCAGAGAAAGAAGCAAGACCTCTACAGGTAAATCAGTGTAATTCCATGTGTTTCAATGAAGCAGTGTGAATAATGCTGGCAGCAAATCTTGTCCCTTGTGTCTAAAGCAGAATTTCATGTCACAAATAGGTTGAAGCCTGGCTCTGTTAATACATCTTTCATGTCTCCTTACACTTTTTCTGCATCAACCACTGTTACAAACTGTTGTCTTAAACTGTAATAATCATGTACTTCATCACAACATTGCTTCTGATTCTTCTCAATAAGTTGTATAATGATACCACTTTCTTAAATCAAAATGCCATTTAGCTTTAAAAAAAAGTTCCATGGGCACATACTCTGTCTGGGGAAGATCCCTGTGCCACCTTTTGTAGTCTTGCCACAATGTTCTTAATTTACAAGTAAGTACAAATTAAGCTAAGATTTGCTCTTTTATTCCTTTCACTTCCTTCCATTTTGGTTGCTCACTTATATGACTGTGGACAGGAGTACCTTTGTTAATTTTTTTCTCTGCAGTGATCTCATGAATCCCTTTCCAATGTCCATGTCTCACAGACTGCCTCAGTCCATAACCTACAAGACGAGTCACTGTTGTGCAACACTGCAGTGCTGTTAGTCTTATTCCCTGTGGAATTTATTTTCTGTATTCTCTCTTTCATCAGGTTTTTCTTCATAACAGTAAAGCACCTAAGTCCAGGGTGTTTTGCCAGGGCTGTTCCACTGAGTTTTGGAGGATCTTACTGGCACAAATGGCAGTGGAATGCTCTCCCTAATTGAAAGAGATATGTAAGTCTACCTATTCTCATAGAAAGGCAAAGAGATGAAAAACTGCTGTCAAATAATGTGTACTGTCAAAAGTCTGAGCTGTGGCAATAAAATCTGTTCTTCCAAAGCTGTTTCCTTTATTGTTGTTTTCCATGTTCAAACACATATGGTATCAGCTGAAAAATAATGCAAAAATAACTATTATTATAAGAAGAAAATACTTTGGCAGAGGAATACCTTCTCGTATCATGGTCGTAGCATATTGCTCAGAAAAATAGGACAGGAAAAATCCTTCCGAAAGGTTTCTTTGGCAGCTGGATTGTTATAAGCTCTGAGGACCTTTTGAGTCTGCATGCTTCAAGATGTCCCTGAGGCATGTGCAGGTGGAGTAACTCAGGGCTGTAGGCTGCAAAGGTGGAATGGAGCAGAGGTGAGAGCAGTCATTTTCCCAGGTGCACTTCAACCCAGGTACCAAAGACTACTTTAACTATACTATCCTGCTTCTTGGAATACTGGTCCCTGAATAGGAGAATAGGAGCTGAGGACTTCTGAGAACCTTGTGAATCTTTTGTTTTAGTACTTACTAGGATGCTGGTGGAATCCAGAGCCTTTGTTTCTCTGGATATGCGATGGATATGGATATGGATATGGATATAGATATGGATATGGATCTGGATCTGGCTCCATTCTTCACAACGCTATTGGATCTTGACTCAAGTCTATGTCTCTTTTTTGCTAGCTTTTGTCTTCTTAAGTATCTCCTGCTATGAGAATCACTATCTGCTGGCATTTTTCCACCACATTCCCTAACAGGAAGCTTTCTTCATGTTATTTTCTGTGCCTTTTAAATGTAAGAGCTGGGATGAGAAAATTCAGTTTGCAATAGGTGTGCACTGGGGAGCTGTGGGACAGTCACAGTTAGCATCTGAAATAAAAAGAATCTGAAGCAGAAAACCAGGCAAAAAATGGAAAACAAAAATTCTATACTTACTGTATTTAACATCAGTTGTACTGCAGCTGCAGTTATCCTCAAGAGCACATTAGAAGTATTGGGACATTGAATTACAAACACATAATTCAGGCCCATTCTTGTAAATGGGCCTCACTGTAATATTTGCATGTTAATGCTCCCAAATCTCATCACAGCTCCAGTTTATTGAAAATGGCTAGCTCTCTAGAATAAAAACTAAATGATATTTCTGTGTAAATATTTATTCCAAGATGTATACCCTTTATATAGGAACAACCAGAAAAAGACAGCATTTAGTGAGCTCACTAATAACAAAGCCAGTAGAAGCAAAGAGTTTGTCTTTTCCTCTGAAATCAGAGTCCAGAGAGCAGGACCTTTACTTGGTATACCTGTCCAATGTCCAGTGTTAATGGTTGTTAACAGCAAAGTGTACATTGGTATCATCCTTGTCTTATTCAAAAACCCCCTCTCATTCAACACAACATATGGAAAATATCAATGGTGCCGAGGTATACCTTTGTCAAAAACTTTTTAAAATATGCATCATCAGGGTTTCAAAGACCCACTTCACTGAATAATCCTATAGTACGTAAAGAAAATCATGGACCCTTGCACCCATCTCCGTGGGAATGCAGGGTAATGATGTTCTTGAAGGCAATGTCACAGTGGTTGTCAATTTGTCCTTCAGCCCAGGCTTCAGCTGCCCCTTTACCTTGGTGAGGCTGGAGCCAATAAGACTCAATCAGTTCCAGCATTAGCCTTGACCAGACCTCTTGTAAACTATCTTTCAAACTAGCATAGAGAAATAGGATCATCTATCATAATGTACCTTAGTTTGAACAAAGAAGACTTTAGAAAATGAATTTACTAAGGTACTGAAGATAAAACAGAGAAACTTTAGGTAGCACTAAGTTTTATTTTAATTCATAACACAAACTCATCTCAGTAACAAGACACTGCCTGAGCTCATTTCTTTGCCTGCTGATCTTCATTGAGCTCCCAAATGAGCCAGGTCAATAGGAACAGACACAGTCTAAATATTTTTTGGTATAAAGCCCCTGTTTTATTTATTGTTTTTATAACTCAAGGCCAGGTTGGATAGGGCTTTGAGCAACCTGGGCTAGTGGCAGGTGTCCCTGCCCATGGCAGGTGTGTTGGAGCAAGATGTTAAGAAGACATCTCTTGGGAGATTTTGTTGTGAAGATCTTATTCTTTGGATGACAGTCATGACAGGCAAACGCAAAACTCGTTTACTTGCTTGTAGTGTATAATCTCCCATTTTTTCTTAGGCTTTTACCTATCCAACACAACAGACCCTTCTTTTGAAGGCTGATTTTTTTTTTTACAATGGACTGTACAAACTGAACAATAAATTGTCTAAATCATTTTGGAAGCAATTGTAAAGCACTGCTGCAAGCTACTCTAGTTGTAAGCTGAGAATGTCAAAGATCTTAAATTCAAGTTCACTTGAAATCTATCTCCTTTGCAGTAGTTCCAGCTCTTCGGCTCTAATTATGCAGCTTTTTACTTTGCAAATACTTCATTGGTTTTTTTTGTGTATACCACTTTGTGTTGTATTAAACAGAAGAAAACCAAGTAACACAGCAAATCTACAGTGATTAGTTTTAGACTTGAGACATGTTCACAAACAAAGTGCACACAGCTGTAGTAACAGCATGTATTTTATTCTCTCACTTCCATGGGCAGCTGCCTCTAACCTGAAATTCATGCCCCATTACTCCCATTTAGTATGATATTATGGTGGTTTTGATGCATTTATTTCTCAGGTTGGCCCCAGAAAACCAATAAAGCAAATTAATCATTTACATGCTTAAGAGTATTCCAGATGAATAAAACACAGAGCCGTCTCTGTACTTCAGTCTCTATACTTCATTAAAGTTAACAAATGTGTTTATCTGTGGGGGAAAAAAAAGAGAGAGACTGGAGAAGGAGTCAAGCAAAGGAAAAGAGAAAAGCGTTGCCATAGAATCTTAACACACCGACATTTGCAGGGAAAAGTCACCTTGCTTTAGCCTCTCTAGCTTTCTTTTCCCCTTTCTTGCTCTAAAATTAGCCACATCCATTTCAAAGGAGCCATCTGGGCAATCCTAAGGAAAGCAAGAGAGACCAGACCTGACGTTCTCTGAAACTCAGTCAACCAGAGGAAAAGTATTTTATTTCTCCTTCTCTTTCTGATTTGAGGAATAAAGCAAAGAGAGTCAAGAGAAACTCCTATTGTGAAGCATAATAGGGAATGTCATTGCAGCTTTTCCTGAGATGATTCAAGGAGCTTTTTCTACCAGCATGCATCTGCATTTGCTTTATAACAGAGAGTGGCAGCCAGTAGGTTAAATGCTTAACATAAGTCTGTGATTCAGAAAGCAACCTCCATTCAGAAAAAATACTGAAGCTTAAACTCTGCTGTGTTTATGGTTTCTCTGCGAGGTTCTCTGTTACTCTCACCTCTAGTACTGGGAGCAGTTTTGGGCGCGACAATATAAGAAAGCTTTTAGAAAGCATCCGCAAAAAGGCCACAAAGATATTGAAGGGTCTCTTGAGGGGAAGCCGTGTGAGTTGCTGCCGAGATCGCTTGATCTGTTCACCCCGGAGAAGGGGAGACTGAGGGGAGACCTCACTGCAGTCAACAACTTCCCCATGAGGGAAAGCGCAGAGGCTCACACGCTGATCTCTTCTCTGTGGTCACCAGTGACAGAACTCCAGGGAATGTCATGGAGCTGTGTCACGGGAAATTTAGGCTGGATATCAGGAAAAGGTTCTACAGCTAGAGGGTGGTTGGGCACTGGAACAGGCTCCCCAGGGAAGTGGTCACAGCACCAAGCCTGACAGAGTTCAGGAAGTGGTTGGACAGTGCTCTCAGGCACACAGTGTGACTCTGGAGGCTGTCCTGTGCAGGGCCAGGACAGGGACTTTGACAATCCTTGAGGATCCCTTCCAGCTCAGGATATTCCATGACTCTGTCTCTATGTGTATTTGCTCTCCCTAACAGGAATCCTAGAGCCCAAAATACTGAGTTTATTTTACATCTTACGCACAAGTACAAGAATGACTTAACTGGGTATCTTAAGGTGAAAGGAACAGTGAGGCAAATTATCCCATGTATTTCTGATGTTGACGGATTTTAGCATATTTTTTTCCAGGACAATCTTCTGCCCTCTTAGACCAAAAAAACATGATAATTTTTCATGTTCACTCTTGCCTTTCCTATTTATATTAAAGAATAACTTTCTGTGAGGAGTGCATTTAATTTGAGTGTGCAAACTCTGTAATAAAATAACATTCCAATTGAATCAAAGAAAGTGAACCAAACCATCTAGAATGAAGTAATTAAAGAGTTGAATAGATGGTGACAGGCAGCTGCTGTGGAAGGCAATATGTAGGCTGGAAATGAGTGGCCATTTGTAGCCTAGAGACCTGTCAGACTTCCATAGGCACAGACAGAATAAGCAGGGAAAGGTTTTGCTAGAATTTTCAATAACCAATTGGTCAAACTAATTGAGAACAAGAGTTTACAATGCTTGAGCGAGGGAGTAAAATCGGAATGCACAGAAAGCATCCCAGTTGCTTTTTGCCCACCAAACACTGGTCCTCATTGAATGGTTCATTGGTTGGTATATCTGGCATTGTGAAATGTAGGATTCAATTACCTCTGTACCTAACTACAAAGGTAGCTAATGGTTAACAGCTTGTCTGGTCCTTTTTTTAAAAAAAAAATCACATTAATTGCCTTAACTTCAGTGGCATTTCTACAGTTCTTCCCTGCACTGCAAGTTCTGGGTTTGCTTAGGTTTATATTTTTCTCAGTTTCTCCCTTTTTTTGCCTCTCAGCTGTTCATATTAAGAAAATATTTTTCTTTGAATCATTTACCTTTTTAAATATTTCCTATAAATCTTCCTACAAATATTTCAAGAAGTTTCTTTCCAGCATCAATAATCATCATTACCCATAAATCCCAGGTCCCTAATTCTGCCCCTCCCCTCCCCTTCCCCCCTTTACCTTGAGTATCATTCCTCATGCTATGTCTAACCCGAGTAATTTTAACTGTGCTCATCATCTCGCTCTGATCTGCTTGTGGTGGCTTCTCCATTTCTTTCTCCACTACAGCAGCTGCTGGGCTCAGAGACTGTCAGTGACTTTGATTTTTGTATTGTGTCAGTGTACGATATTTCCTACTTATCCAAGATAAATTTAATCTGCCACCATGCTGCCTAGAGCTCCAATGACTTTAAGTACATATGGGGAATTTCACAATCCTCTGCAGACTGTTATTAGCTGAAATAACTTAGCCTTTATCAGTTCTCAATAACTTGCTGTCTACTTCTTTTACAGGCTTAGTTTGAGTTAAAAAACTTTGGTCCCAGTATTGACCTCTAGGACTCTTCTGTACTGACCATCTTTCAAGCTCAGAAATATTAATTTTGTAGGTTCTTAAACTTTAACATACTACCAAGTTTCCAATATTATATAGCCTTCTGGGACTTGTGGTATTTTTATTTTAAATCTATACCATAATTTCTTTTAGGAATGATCATACTAATTGTCTGAAAAGTCCTGAGCCAGTACTATTTGTACATGGTTTTTAACTAGTTTAAGGAAAAGCAGTAGAATGCATGGTATAGAACAAAATACTGTCTGTATTTGCAGGATTATATTTTTTTTTCCTACTGCTTTGCAGTTTGAATTGTAAGATCAGTAAGTATTTTAAGAAGGAAATAAAATAAAAGCCATTCCAGTTCACTGATGTGGAAACTGGTACATGCTCTACCTAAATTTGCAGAGTTAGTGGTAGAGCTTGAGGCTTCTCAATTCTCACTGTATCTCCACTGAGGTGTGCCGCTTCTCATGCTGGCACATCACCGCTCTCCCTGTTACAGAACCCCGGCTGTTGCAAGGTGTAACTTCTTGTGAATCCCTCTGATCACTTTCTGGTCGTGAGTACCCAAAGGTGGTATAAAGAAATGGAGCTATGCACCCAAAGAAAAGGTGACTGCTGTGTTAACTTGGAAGACACTCAGCTCCTGAGAGAAGTGGTTTGCTTTTGTTTTTTCATTAAGGAAAAAGAATAAAAGAATCAAAATGAAGCAATTTTATTTAACTCTGGGTAATAGTTTGATTTGGTATAACTGGGAAAGAAAGTGAAATTAGCTGGACTGTTAGAAGGGATTTGTAATTGAATGAATGACCTTTGGAAGCAAAATTGCAATTCACACAAAATGAACATTTCCATTTTCTTTTATTTCAAAATATTTCTCATGATGGAATGTTTTGCAGAGAGCAATTGCATTCGAGAAAATCTTTGTGTCTCAAAAAAAAAAAGTGTGCGAGAAATGAGTGAAAGAAAAGGTTCATAAAAATCAAACATATTCAGCTATATAAAGAGCAACATACCTACAATTTTTTTAGACACATCAGATAACTCCCCAGGGCCTTTTAGTATCCCACACACATACTTGTATCATCCTGGCTAGAGGGGGAGTGATTGGTGCTAACTGTAGGCAATGTGATATACATTTAGGAAGTACTGATTCCAGTAAAGGGATATGATTTCTGTTCAGGGATCGATGTTTTTTCCTCGATGATGTATGAGCATATACTTCATTTGCTTCTTAGGTGCAAATTGTATTCCAAACTCCTAATTAATTCTGAAGGATGTTTTTGGTTTGTTTCCTTTTTCTCGCCCCCTCCTGCCAGCTGACATTGCACGTTGGGAACCAGGATAGTTTTCCAGAGATGAGGGTGATGCTCATTGTTTTGGAAACTGGCCAGGATCTATGGTGGCTAAGAGACACAGGATGATTCTAATGGCTTTTAAAGCCTTATTTTAGAGACAGGAATCACAAGACTTCCTGTTTATCTTGCTTTTTGTATTTTCATGCAGAATGAGTCACTTCCAGCTCTACCAGCTAAAACAGAGTGCAAGATGCCCTCTGAACTTGTTGAAGAAAAAGATACTTGTTTTCCCCTAAAAACAACATGGGGGATGTATGATACCAGTGAAAAGATGGTAGCATAAACTTGCTATCATATCTGCACTATTATGGTCTAGCAAATATGGGTAATTATATCTGCAAAGATACAGCAATATGGGCATCAGGGTGTGCCAATGGAGCATATGAGTGCTTTGGAGTTAAAGGCTGTGTTATACCTTGGGCTGACTTAAATTTGTGATTGTAGGACAGTAAATATTTTTATACGAGTGTGCTATTGCGTGCTATTGTAAACCTACCCTCACTGGACCCTTGAGCAAACACACTGTTCTGGATTTCTCTGTATTTAGACATAAACAGACAGATGTTGACTTGTGAGCTAGTTATTCTGAATATGTGGTAAGTCTGACCCACTTTAGCCAAATAGTTCAGGAGGGAATTAATGACAAGGGTACCAGGCTTCTTCTTGCAAGAAGACAGTGCCCGGCTAGCTCCCGCATAAACATCTGTGTGGGCAACATCTGCATTTACTCAGACAATTCTCACCTAAGCTCTCTCTTTAAAGATGCTGCTTTGTATAACAATGAATGTACTTTTAATATGAACATACATTGTAATCTTGATTTCCAACTTGATCTGAATTCTCAGGATAGACAGATCCAGACAAAGGTATCAGGAGAAACTCAGGCCAGAAGCAGTGTTCTCAGAATTTATCTTCTGTAGGATTAATTGACAATAGTGCTGTCACTCCCTTAAATGTTAAGTCTAATCTATGTTGAATCTCCATATTGTCTGCGGAGTCTTTGAAAAAAGGATGTCATGAAAATTTGAAAAGTGATTAGCCTTTTATCTGTTCCTGCAGTAACTAGAAGCTTTTCCTTCTCTTCTACCTCTTTTCTTTTGCAAAGACACACAAACTCCAACTTATTGTTCCTAGAGCAGAGTGTTTCAGTTTGGTGTGTCTGTGCTAAATGTTGAATTGAAAGTCTTTACTGGTATTCTTATGCTTGTGAACACTACTCCAGACACATTTCATTACTGTTGGTCTGTACTTGGTGCTTGCTGGTGCTCCCTGCAGACACTCACAATTAAAGATCAGACAAGAGGGACCCAGATTTCACAAACAAGTGGAGACTACCTGGGCTCTGCAAGGCTCTTCATGAGAATAAACTTGCCTCCAAGATGAAAGTGGCCAAAGTGGGCAGGGTGCTCAAATGAACTAATGAAATAATTAAGGACTCATGGTGGTAGTAGGACACCACCTGTAAGTCGGTTAAGCACAGTGTGCACCAGTGCAATTCAGCAGGGATGCAGTTCTGATGGTGTGGCACAAGAATCTGGGTGCACAGAACATTATGCCCTCTGAGATGCTAAAAGAGCAAAATTGCTTGCGTGTAAGCTACCCCGACCACTGACCTCTTGTTGGTCCTGAATTCTTCAACTCTTGGCTTTTAAATTTAACAAAGAGCGTTTGTGGTATATTTCTTTCCTGCTCAACATACCTGTGTGGCAAATGATGCAAGGACAATCTGTCTTTTACACCACAAACACAAAAAAAGTGGTTTTGTAAGTTATAGGATTCTGCACTGGAATTAGAAAACCTTATTAATGGGGCAACATGTCGACCTAGGAAATATTGTCTCTTGGCACCTAAGACCAGAAGGGATTGATTAACAGAACTTTCTTTTTTAATGATGCTAGCTTTGCTTAGTCTTCTGTGCTACTCCCATTCTTCTCAAGCTATTTTTCAAACCTTTTCTCCAGCAAAGAGAACAAATTGTACTTCAAAAATAATTTATAGATTAATGGGAAAGGTCGTTTGTGTTCCAGGACTTTCCTGTTGTCACATTATCCGTCACAACTTTCAGTCCAAGGCTCTGATCTGCTTTTATTTCATTGCTAGTGTAAAACATGCATCTTTCCCAGGTGAACTTTCACATGTCCATTATTCCTTCTGTGCAGTGTGAAGATCAGTTCCTGAATGGGCCGTGAAGAGCTGAAAAACTGTGGTGTGGGAATGACAGAAGGCAGGCAGTGTCAGAGATCTTGATGGTTATCCTCTGCTTTCAGGAGAGGAAGACTTTGCCAAGTCATGTGAATTACTACATTAAAAATGCTGGCTGTTGTACTTACTGTCTCTCCTGTGAATTTGGGAGACAAGTGCATTTGCAGGCAAAGGGAAGGAGTGAAATTACACAATGGCCAAAGTATTACATATCCACATAGTTTCTTTGGAGCTCTGTGAGAAAAACATGGAGGAAGGAGGCTATCTGACATGTCTAAAGCTCACTTGTTTTGCCACTCATTGAATTGCATGGCTGTGTAAGTAAGTGAAGTTTAGCCCATTTCTAAAGCAATCAGATGTTAAGACTCTGGGCTGAGGCTGCCTATTAGAGTAGATTTGCATAGTAATAATGTTATGGTAGCAGTGTCTGGTTTTGAGTGCAGGATCAGAAGTGTGGCTAATTTGACATCGCCTAGGAGACCTGTTCCACTGAAGCAGAGAGGATATGCATTAGCGTGAAGCTGTAGGGTGAATCAGTGTTAGATGCATGCCTGAAACTCCTGCCTGTTCCTGGTCTGACTTTGAACAGCTTCCCATATTTTCATTTTCCTATATTTTCATTTTTCCTCCTACCTGAAAGAAAGTGGTGAGGGGAGGAAGGCAGCTGAAGATTGCTAGAAGGTAATTGCATGAAACCCCGTTATCAGTCTGGGATTCCATTCTAGGCAAAGGCACATCTCAGTTTTATTTCTAACCTTCCCAGCAGATACTTTCTCTTTTACCTGAAAACCACCTGAGAGAGTTTCTCTCAATCTTAATAATGTGTGCATCCACCAAGAGAACACTAGTTGGAGAAAGACATTCCAGTGCTGCCCACATTATTAAGAAAAATGTCGCCACAAACCACCTAACACGTTCCTTGAATTGCAAAAGCTAAATGTACACACCATCTATAATGAATGAACCATTTCTTGTGTAAATGCTAGGAAATCCAAGAGAGATTAGCCTGGGTAATGGAGTTAAAATCAAGCTAATTTGTTTGTGAGGTTATTGGCAAGTCAAAAATCTCCTTCACAGTTCTGTTAGGCAGACAAGTGGAGAAAGTGTGTGTGTTAGGCTCGGAGGCAATCAATGTAAATTTGTTTTTACCAATGAAGCTGGTTCTGCTGAGCGAAATGAGTTATATTCCCAGCTGTGTGGCTGAATCTGACCCCATTGCAGCCAAAGGTCTGCAACAGAATGGTTTGGATCTGTATAAGATGGATCATGTAAGATCTTATATGTTTGGAAGTATAAGACGAGAAAGTAAGGAGGGCTGCAAACCATTCTGGAGCTGAATGAGGATACACTAAATATAGAGGGGAAAAGCAGGATCCACGGTGCTTCTTTACTGTGTCTGACATGTGCCTGGCAACCTAGGAAGTTATAATCAGAACTGTGAGAAAACAATCCTCATTTTGGAGTTTTTTAACTTCAAGCAAAATGTTAATGTCTCTAGAGCTGCTTTTCTTCAGCTACCCATTCTGCCCTTTCTTACATTTGCCTTCCCTTCAGACAGTATTGCTCCTTCCTGTTTTCAGCCACTCTTTATTTCCGTGTTTCAGCCACTCATCTACTTCTTCATGTTCTTTCCACCCACTGCATGCTTCCCATGACCGGTCAGTCCCACCTGTCCCTATCTCTTCTCTCTTCCATCCTAGCTGCCTTGTTCCTATCCCTTTCCTTCATAGTAGCTTAGACTGGAGAGCAAAATCATTGAATCCTCCATCCCACAGAACCTCCTTGTAGCTTTTCTATTGACTTCAGTAATTGTGAGTGGAAATAATTTGATGAGATGTGAGACACAAGACTGAGAGAACCTCTGGTTTTTCATCCTTCTTGCCTGCTAAAATGTCCCTTATATAACTTCAGCTTCACACATAGCTGATAGGGTTTTCCACTTTAAATTCTGAATTCTCTTGAAAAGATGTTTATTCTTCAAATGAAAATTCTGAAGCAACATGCAGCCTTTTATTTCAAGTGCAAATATATTATTAGTTATGGTTTTCACTGTTAAAAAGCTGAAAAGTAAGTGTATGTAGTAAAGAATTAGACAACTGGGAGAGGACTCTTCTGAGCAGTAGAAGGTGTCTCTGGCAGATCTCCATTTGAGATCTCTGTAGACTCATATCATAGGCACTGGAGAGAGACAGTAATTTTAAGATCATTATTGATCTTAAAGTAGATATTTAAAGTAGATCAGACGAGTCACACCTTAAATGTACCTGTTTCTTTCCATTGACTATAAAGGAAACCTGGAGTGACTAGCTCCAAGGCTGACGCCTACAGTGCGGATGTCTAAAGTTAGGCAAAATGAATCCCACTCTAACTGTCATCTTAAACACTCATCATAACATGTAATTTCTTCTCCTTTTTTTTTTTAATAAAATTCCAAAGCAGAGCAACATTTTGAGGTAAAATGAAAAAAAATTTGAGCTTGAAACTTCCAACAAAAAGATCACATTGAAATTTTATAATTGTGTCAAATTTTTGTGTTGAATTTTATAAAGTTCTGTCTTGACAAAACTACAGTTTACGAAGAAAGCTTTTTAAATGAAGAAGGTGACCTGATTCTCCCTCTCACAAAGTAGAGTGTTCTGCCCTGCTTGTCCCTGGGCATTGGCGTTACATGAGCTTCACTGGGTCCAATTTGTGTCAGAAGGGATGGTGATTTCATGACCAAGTCACAGGGACCTGGGCTGAGAACTGCCAATCAATTTCACGTGGATTTGGTTCTGTTGTCAAGTGGCAATAACTTCTGGTCACTGATGAACTGGACTTAGTTTGCACCAGTGGCCTAGAAGAGAAAACAGAATTTATTACCAGTTCTTTAATCCATCCAGTTCAGCAAAATAGCCTCATATAAAAATATGTCATTTATTTCCTTATACCTACCTGGCAGGAGGGTAACTATAACAAACCATCTTCAACAGCAGTAGGATGTAGTAATATGGAGCAATTTAAACATAATGGAGCTCAGAGCTTTGCAATACTGTGAGACGACAGGTTTTGGAAGGTAAGATATAAGGTGAGGAACAATTGTGTGTCTTATCCCCAGCCAGCAGTCACTGTCGGTAAACATCCTACCTATTCATGTTTGCTGGCTCAGGGGGGATTTTCACTGCACTTTGAAACCTTCATTAAAACTGTCTTAGACTTTGAAGAGGCCTAAGGTAATTTTCTTCTGCCTGCTGTGACTTTCTTTTCCATGTCATAAATTACATGACTGATAGAAGGGTAATTTCTGAATTTCAACCTACATCCTTCATCTTGGCCTGTAGTAAACCTGAAAAGTGTATTCTGGTGTGGGGAGAAACTGTAACTCTATACATTAGCCTACGTGCTCCTTTTACATTTGTCCATTAACACCTTCACCATTTGTCTTTCCCAGGTTAGACTGAATGAGCTGAAAGAAATCAATGTCTCTTTGTAAGTGCGGAATATTTTTTCCCTAGTAAAGTACTTCTCTAAAAAGTAGCTATGTTGGACAACAGGGAAGTTGAGATTTGTTGTCACTAAGGTCAATAACAAATTCTCCATTGGATCGGTCATTCAATTTCTGTCACTTCACATAGTACCAGCCCAGGTGGTTTTTCATTCATCTCTTTCATATGATTTTTGTCAACCATTTGTCTCTGACAAAATTTTGGCTTGCAGTCCTTTATGACCAAATGGTAATTCCAAACCATGCATCATTCTAGTAAATTCTGTTTTGTTAGAGGGGTTCAATCTCTCCATTGGGAAACTGAAGTAAGCGCCTTAAACTGTCTTCCTGCCCAGAGACAAGAAAAATGCATCCAGCTCCTGTGGAACACCTAAATGCATGAAGCATGGCAAAAAGTGCAACATACTCACCAGGCTGTTTAGTCATGGGGAAGACAATTCAACGGTAAGTGTTGTGCAAGGTACTTATGGCTACCTAACAACCATATGTTAATTTCAGAGACTTCTGTGTCACTTCATACTTTCTATACATTTCTGTTCCTCCAGAAAAGCTGACACCAAGAAATCAGGATTTTTTTGATGGCTATTATTTTGTCTGCATAGTTAAAAGAAAATCTGTTTATTTTTTCATGCCTTTTGGATGCCCTATTGCAGTTGACTCAATCAGGTTGTTCAATGTCCTAAGTTCAGAAATGTTTTCCATAACTGAAAGCACATACTTGAAGAGTCAAACATTGTATTCATTTTCTCTTGTTTTGGACATTTGAGATGCAGCTTAAGATGGCCAGACTTGAGCAGTGTGAAAGGCTTCAGAGCCAGTTGCCAGAATTTTTCTTTGAGAAGGCAGCTCGTTATCCCACTCACTAACACTCAGATTACCAATGTACTTAATAATGTATAGAAGTGTGAACAGCTTTTAAACCCTTTGAAAAACAGGTTCACTACGCCATACCATTGTCTCATAACTGGAAGAGGGCTCACAAAGGATCAAAGTGTATTTTGAGTCCATCTCACAGAAGCACAGTATTCAGATCAGAGCAGCTATCTGTTAATCTCTATGAGAAATAGCTTGTTCATAGGTCCTAAGTGACTGGGGATGGCTCTAGGAACGGATTTTAGAAAGCTCTGCATAGTATCTGTATTTTCAACAGCACCTCATCCGCTGTATGTAAAAATCTCAGGAGCCCACCCTCCAAAAGTAGCAGGAGTTGCTAGCACTTATGGCCTTTGCACAAAAAGTCACATTTAAGTTCCTCTTTCCACAGATGCTGATGGTCACAGGCATTTTAAAAACTCCCTCCCTTTCCCATTTCCTGTTGTCAAAATTTTTCAACTCTTGAGCTCTTCTAGGTGGGTTGATCTTCAGAGATGAAGATAATATTGCAGAAATACCAGTGATGTTGCCCACAGTCACATTGGAATTTCCCTTTTTTTTTTCCTGTGAAAGGTTAGTTGTCCTACTTAGTTCCTCCTTTTATTTATTTCCTTAGTTTATTTATTTACTTCTGACCCTGAGCTGTTATTGAAATTAAACTCATTGTAACAACATAAAGTGTATACTGTTTGCTGACTGTGTCAGATCAAGCTTTATAATATTTTATGTGTGGTGACAGGGCACACACACTGCCAGTATAAGTATGCACCATTCTTTGGCCCAGCTCCTGCTATGTATTATGAATCTCAGAAATGTGGTCATTACTTTGTCTTAGCTGCAAAATTACTTTTATTGAATTGCACTTAAGGTATCCTGTTATTTGCAGTTATTTTTTTGGGGGGGTTTTTCCATGTCCTTTCCCCTTCCTTTTCTCCTACATTTGTGGAAACATAATAATACCATTTGACCCCCGCAATGCTCTGTAGTTGAATTTTCAACCAAGGTTCACAAAATGTTTAACACCATGTAATTTGAGAAAATGAAGAATTATACTTGCCCAACTATGTTTTATGATTTTTGCCAATGTCTGGGTTAATACATCATTCATGAACTTATGTACACTTGTTTCTATTGTGTCTGTAATTTGCAGCTTTTCATTATTTAATGTGGCCCATACATAGATTGGTGGTACATTTCTTATAAAGTTTTTTTGGATCACATATTACATGACTGACTATATAACATATTGCTGTAGTATTGTTTATGCTTCATTATTATCTGTTCCTTTGGATTTAAATAAAAAATTGCCAGCTCCAAGATGATTAGTCTTCCAATAAGAAATACCAACTAGAGTATTTTTCATTTTGTTTCTTGTGTTCATTACAAAAAATGTAAAGAGCATGTGGGATTCAAATACTGCTCCTTTGTATGGTCATGACCAATGCAAGCAGATGTGTTATAATGGGAAAAAAGAACACAAAATGAAACAACCCTCAACAACCCTTAGGCAGCAGTTCATGAGCATGTTATCAAAACTCTTCCCACACCCAAGGTTGTCCATGGAGCAGATAGTTGCTTACAGTGTGGGAGAAATGCATTATTGAAAGTGGATACATAAAGATCCTTTTGTCTGCATGTGTCTGGTGAAATTCCCTCACACATAGAAGATAAGTCCAGAGCTGTTTCTCGTGCACTGACCTTTCAGTGATAGAAAAGTCTGTACATACAGCTTACAGATGAATATCAATTCCATCTATAAAAAGAGGCATTGATGCAAACCTTATCCTTTCAGCATGGTAAATCCTATCTTGAACACGTTCTAGCATTGTGTTTTGGGTATGGCAACTTGTTTGAACAATTATTCTAGCTTATTGCTCTGTCCACTATATGGCTGTTTTTAATTGTATCTTTAAAAAGATTGATTCCCATAATAAAACTGAGTTGGAATACTGAGATAGCCCTCAGTAATTTTTCCAAGACAGCACTTTGTTTCTAAATTTGACCCAAAAGAATTATAGCTTAATTATGATACAAATAATCCATCTTTCAACAGGCAAACTGCTTTTTTAATTTTCTCATTTGACAAAGGAAACAAAATAGATGAAAAACAGATCTTACTGTTAAAACAGAAATGGTGAAATTTCAAATCACAGGAGAAAGAGAAGGACACTTGAGAGGACATATCACCCATGCTATTGTTTCGGTGATATCAGCTGTAATTATCTGAGGCAAGTTTGTCCTTCTTGCTTTTAACAGTGTCTCATGATGGATATTCCATACCTACTTTGGTGATTCATGAGCTCTACCACTAGAAGAGTATTTTAATGCCTTACCTGTATCTTGCTTATTGCATTTTAAATCCCTTTACTTGCTGTCTTACTCTCATGAATGAGGAAGAGAGATAATACTCTCGGTCTTTGGAGCATCCTTCTGAATATTTACAGGCTGTTTCCAAATTTCCTCTCATTATTCCCTTACCTAGACAATCTTTCTGCTCAATCTTTCCTTGTATGTTATTATTTCTAGACCTCCGACAATTCCTGTGGCTTTCTCTCTCTCTCCAATATGTGTAAAATCACATAAGGCGTGTCCTATAAGTGTTTTTGTTTTGAGAACTTCTTTAATATAAATCTTAAAATTCATAAATATGTGTTTCTTAATGACTGCAGCACAAGGCAGCTGCTACTGATAATATGTCAAAGATCATAATTTTTCAGACTGCTGTAATAATAAATAAATAATGCCTATGTTTGTGGCACTATTGAATTCATGGGGCCTTCAAAGAGTTTCCTGGATTATAAATTTATTGCCTGAAACAGAATCCAAATAATGAGAAGAGATTTTTTCACTGAGTTAATGCACAGGACTTTGATTATGATGTAATTTATGTGAGATTTAGAGTTGCATGACACTAGTCATGTCATGACAGTTTTTCAGCGGTTTGAAAAGAACCCGAACATCTGTTAATCCTAGGAACATCTCACCTGCTGTCTCACAGAACTCAGCAGTAAAGGATGCTTGTGTCAGTCTAAGTAACCAGGAGAACCTGCATGTATTTTAGCCATTTTCTGTATTTTCTGGTGCTCAATTGGCAGCAGAAACATGTCCTTTTTACAAAGGATAAAGAAATCAAGAAAACTATTTATGCTGGAAACCACAAAAGTTCTTTCCATTCACCTCTTCATTTGAAATCTTCATCTCTATTTCTCTGCTGGTGCATTTTGTGGTTTTTTCCCTCTTGTCACCTTGACAGTGGCTTTTGACCAGTCCAGGGTCATAGCCTGGAATTGAATATACAGACTGTAATGACAAGAGGCCCTCTTGTCAATATAATCTGTATATAATCCTTTTAATGAGGCATACATAATACCTGTGATTGTAATGAAGGGCTGCTGTACTTTGACCTCTTCTTTCATGTGACTGTGAATTTCAATTTGTTTGCAATTCTGCTCCCCTTCCTCAGTATTTATGGGCCTTTGCTAGCTATTAAAAGCAAGAAGGGAGCATAAAAGAGCCAGTTAAATGCCTAATGCTTTCGTTGAACTGTATTTTTATTGTATTCAGCAGAACAGATTTTTTGGAGTGCACCATCCTACTTCATATAGGACCCACTTGGCTAGGTTACAGGATAAAGCTCATTGTCTTTTCCTCCTGCAGCTGAAGAGGCTGAGACTTCCTGGGACTTCTTGTTAATGGGACATGTGGAGATGCAGTGAGTAAAGGGTGTACTGACCACAGTTCAGATGGCATGCCCAGTTGTGTCCTTCTGCTTACTGACAGCAGACTCTCGGCCAGCTCTGCTTTTTCTGTGTTGCTTTTCCCACAGCATGCTGCTGTCCAAGGTTTCCCCTTGTAAATAAAACAAAATAGTATTGATAGAATCCATTCTGTTCATATTCCAGATAGGTAAAATGGACTGGTTCCTACAGCACTATGGTGAAGAAAAAAATGAAGTCATGCTTTGTTGTGACCTTGTCAGATTAGGCGTCATAGGCTTATTAGAGGTGCACAAGAGGTATTTCTGCACTCTAACTTATGACTGCTTTTGTGGGCAGGTTGCTTGCATCTAGGTGCGTTACCCTGGACTAGCTGCTGTGTTAATAAGATACTGAGCCAGGCCTGCCATCTGTGTCTTTTCTTTGCTTCTGGCAGTATGAAGTAGTATGGCAAAGAATTATGGCTTCAATTCCACAGAATTATGAGAAATTATGACATGAAATTTAATGCATTTCTGCAGGAAATAAGAACTGCTGTATGGCTCCCCATGGGGGTAATTCTCTCCTTACCAGCTGTGGGGTAAGTGGAAATCTAATGATCCAAGTGAAGGAGACAAAAGCCACTACAACAGTGGTTACTTAACAAAAGCAGTTTTCCTTTCTGATCCACAAATTGTCTGTGGGCACACCAAACTAAAAATAAAAATAAAGTCATTTTGAATATTCTCATTTAATGAATTTCAAAGAAGGTTTAACCAGCTTACTCCAGTGAACGTCAACACTGCACTGGGTAGAGATGTTACCTCTATGTGGAATCCTGGGGCGCTCTGCAAGTCAAGGTCAGAGCCAGGAGTTTACTTTAAACACCTTTACTTCTTGTCTAGGTGATAATCTCTGCACTGGGGTGTGTCTCAGACCCATAAAATGCTGTGTGCACAATCTCTCGTGCTCGCACCCACACACTCTTCCTCCTTCTCCTCCTCTTCTTTTCACCCTTTTGTCTGGATAGTGGATAAGCCCCTTCCTGTCACCCCACATAACCTCTCAGTTGGTGACAATATTGCTTAATTGTAAAAAAAAAAATCTTGTTCTACAGCATTTATTTGGGAGGGAGGGGTTCTCAGTTCTCCATGGCTCCTTTATCATATGCAGTGGAGTTAAAATGTTCATACTTTTAGAAAGCTTTCTCATTAGCAATTGTTTTAATCTCCTGCCAGAAGGACTGCAAGAGCTTTTCTCTGCTTAGGCTCGTGCTTAATCTGTTGCTGTTACCCACATTACAGCTGACCCAAGGCTCCTGTATTGAAGTGACTTCAGCAAAACTTACACATATATCAGCTTTGCATGTCATGTCATGAGGAATTGTGTGCCTTTTTTTTTTTTACCACCTTTGTTTAATATGATCCAGATATTTTGTGCAGATCTTGTGTATATGATTTTCTAGGATGCTATTACGGCTTTGTGTCCTTACCTGTGGCATATCAAAGGGAGGAACTGGAGTAGAAAGGGAATGAGGCAGGCAAGCCATGAGCGAGTGGGTGGGAATAAAACGTTTACAGGATGGAAAAGTGATAACTACTTCCAAGAATTAGAACTACATTTTTACACCTTGGAGTCGCTCTCTCTCCAAGACTCTGTGAGTAAAAAAGTGTTTCCTCCCACATCGTTTGAAGGAAGTAGAAAAACAAGGAGCATTGTTTCACATCTATATGAAACAAAGCTGAGTGCTTGGCTAAAACATTGGCACTCAGATTGTTTTATGGTTATGATGAACTGTGTAGTGAACATCATGTAGCCGATAGTTTAACTCAAATTCTTGAAAGTCCTAATCCAAGTGACCCCTTCTTCTTCCCAGAAGTATATAGGAAAATTCTTACAGAGCTGGACTGTTAATCACTGTGCAGCATCTTTACATTTTTTTCCTTAGTGAAAGGCTCTTGAAATGGGCCTGAACATGACTTAAGCCAATTTCATTGTCTATATATGCTCCCAGAGATGTTCTAAGGGATATTGGTATTTCTTAATCGTTGCATTCAAACCTACTGACACAAATAAGAGAAAGTCGGAGGATCCTTTCCATGAAAATGTGTTTTTCCTATTTCTGTAAAGTATGTGAAAAGGATTTAACACCCCCCACCCCCATCCCCCCAGAGCACTAATAGACTTTGCTTTCAGCCAGACCAAGTTTGTTGTTATTTTTCAATTTCTCCACCTCTTTTTTCCTGCTAAAAGACAAGGCTCAGGACACTGCAGTGAATGATAGGAGAGGGAACACCCTTTGAGCAAGAAAGACCTACGTCAAATGAAAAGGCCTCAGAAATATAATTTTGAAACAGTTCGGAAGCTGACTTCATTATCTAATAGCTCTTTGCCATCTTCCCTAGTTTACATGAAGAGAAAGAGAATAACTAGTCTTTGGTCTTTTTTTTATTTTCTTTCTTTTTTTTTTTTTTTAAATGATAAAAGACAGTTTAGCTGGAATGTTGAACCCAGTTTCATTCGCAGTTCTTTTATCTTCTCCAGATGGATTCATCTAACACATACTGACAGCCTGTAATTTTATGCAGCCAGTGATGGGTAATAAGCTTTAGGTGTTTCTTGCATTAAATAGGATCTTTGTTAGAACTAAATGGTCCTGGCTGCAGGCAACAACCATGTGAAGGACAGGGCCATCATCTCTGAAACAATGTGTTAGATAAAATAAAGTGGAGCTTCAATAGGACTGAAAACAACCACCATAATTTCTCCAAATTGTCACAAATTTAGTGTTCTATGTACATTCTGGGTGAGCACTACAGAATGTAGCTTTGAGAAAGAGAAGCATGAAATTCTACCCATCAATGTATCAGTGTTCATTGCATCTCTGGATGCATCTCGGACTGCTTTGGAGCACTCTTGCACCTTCCACTGCCCTTTTCCCAGCTAGCATTTGCATAAGCAACACGGCAGTAACACAACAAAAAGGAAATGCTATGAAGCCGAGCTGAAGGGCAGAATTTATGATTAGTGAGGAGCTGCAAACATACTAAAATTTTTGAATTCTGTATTTTTTCTTTTTTTTTCTTTTTCTTTTTTCTTTTCCTGGTGCTACTCCTCAACAAGTATGTGGCTGGCAGGAACACTTCATTCAATACTTCTCTCTTCTACTGGGTTCTTTTCATTAGCAAATATTTTATCTGTTCCTTTTGTTTGCACTTATCCTTCACAAAAGTTGTTCACTTCATTGCCGCCCATGAACTGAGAAATATTCCCTTCATATAGCTGGGGGAGCTTTATAAATAATTTCATGCTTGAGGAGAATTACAGTAGACCATCCATAGGCAAAGTTAGGAACAGGAGAGCTGACCCCCAATTGCCAAGTGATCTTGGAGTTCTTGTCATAGGACTAGGGGGTGGTATAGCCCTACACAGTGAGAGTAAGATAAGGTCTTGAAGATATTCTTCCATTCCCTTTATGCTGAATAGCTTCTGACGTTAGTCTACATCATCTTGAATCATATCAGCTACTCAGTGGGTATTTTCATGAATTTCAGTGATTTGGGATAAGTGTGGACGAATAAGATCATAACTGGTTGACATGTAAGTTCTCCACTCCAAGCAGTTTTATTGCTGACATCTCATCATTTGTCACTGACATAGGGGTGTATCATTAGCCAGTGGCATCATCTGACAGGGAGACTAATCCTAACATTTAATTAATTGTTATAAACTGTCATTTCATGCAGGAGCCTGTTCAGTGGATTCATCCAAATGACATTTTTCCTTTAGACCTTGGAAAAGTAAGGAGCTGTGGCAAGGTAGTAATTAAGGGTGAAAGCACAAAGGATCATGTTAATGATAATTAAAACTTACAGGTGGGCAATGAGAGAGAACAGAGGAGGAGAGAGAGAGAGAGAGAGAGAGAGAGAGAGAGAAATGGGTAGCTTGAGGAGGATGAGTTAATTTGTTCCCTGGCCCCAAAGTAGATTTTGGCTCCTGAAAGGCAGTACCACTCACTAGCTAACAAAGGAAATCTTGGCTGATAATACCTCCTGTGGGGTAGGTACATATGCTGCTCCTCATCAAATACCCATTCTTGTGCTGCTTGTTCCATGGTCATTTTAGACAAGGGTAAGTACACGTACACAGGCAAACAGAATTGTGTATGTATATACCGTGGACATTTCTTTCCGAGATTGATAAAATATCTCAATCCACACATTGTGGGGACTGTAATTGTTTACCAATTGTTGGTAGACAGATAAAGTCTGGCTGTGGTGTTTCTGGGAGGTTCTTTTTAAGTATGCCAAAACACACAGATGCATAATTTAAGATGCCTAATTACCTTGCTAAATGGGAACTCTGATGCTTGAAGAAGTTGGCAAGGCCTTTAAAAATGACTGACTGTACTATGCTGTGCTTCTGACCATATTAATTTAAGTTGCTTTCATGGTTTTCATCCAAACTCAAATCCTATTGTAGTGACTCATTTGAAGAAAAATTCTGTCTCATACCTTTTGCCATGGGTGAGCATGGGTGCTCTTTCAAAAAGCAAACAACAGGGATGTTCATTTGAGATAATCATCAACTACATTTCTGAATATTTTTAAAGGGGCGTTAAGTTTTGGATGTCTGAAATTTTGGATGTCTGCCTTGAAAAGTAATAAGGAAAACTCGTTTTCCATAAAATTAATGGAATCATTAAGGTTGCAAAAGACATCCAAGATCACAGAGTCCAACATTTCACCACACACCACCTTGTCAGCTAGACTAAAGCACTGAGTCCCATGTCCAATCATTTCTTGAACACCTCCAGGGATGGTGACTCCACAGCTTCCCTAGGCAGCCCATTCCAGTACTTGACAACCCTTTTAGTTAAGAAATTCTTCCTGATCTCCAACCTGAGCATCCCCTGGTGTAGCTTCAGTATATGTTCTCTTGTCCTGCTGCTGGTTGCCTGGGAGAAAAGGCTGATCTCCAGCTGGCTACAACCTCCTTTCAGGGAGTTGTAGAGCCTGATAAGGTCCCTCCTGAGTCTCCTTTTCTCCAGTCTAAACACCCCCAGCTCCCTCAGCTGCTCCTTGTCTGACTTGCTCTCTAAGACTTCTATCATCTCCGTTGCCCTTCTCTGGACACACTCCACCACCTCAATGTCTTTCTTGTAGTGAAGAGTCAGAAGTGAACACATCATTTGAGGTGTGGCCTCACCAAGTACAAAGGGACAATCACTGCCCTGGTTGTCCTGCTGGCCACACTATTGCTGAGAAAGGCCAGGATGCCATTGGCCGTTTTGGCAGCCTGGACACACTGGCTCATGTTCAGTTACTCATGTTCAGTTGCTGTTGACTGGCACTCCCATACCCTTTTGTGCTGGGAAGTTTTCCAATCACTCTGCCCCCAGACTGTAGCACTGCTTGGGGTTGTTGTGACCAAAGTGCAGGAGCCAGCACTTGGCCTTACTGAATCTCAAAGGGTCTGAGCCTGCCTTTTGAAAATGAGCCTTCTGAAAGTGCCTCATCTGGCTCTTTCACAGGAAACAAACACAAGTCCCCAGAAATTTTTATAACCATTTGTTACTTCAAGTCTACAATTAGAGAAACAGTAAGTTGTCTAGGGCAATTGTCAGAGGCTCAAAATTAAAATGAAAGCTGATGACAGATATCATAGATGTAGACACTGAGATCCACATCACATCCTCTTTACTGGTGCCTGCCACAGCTAGACTTACACAAATACGTTTGCAAGCCCATTTACAACCTGTCTTTTGTCACATGGTTTCATGCGTTAGACAGATTTATTGTGCTACTGGCAGGAATGGCTACTTGATAGTGGTCAATGGCTTAAAACACCCACCATCTGAAAAACCCTTCAGCTGCTATCTTGTACCAGGTTTCATGCTGCTCCCTGTCACATCTGTGATAAGCACGTAAAGCTCATTTCATAAGCTGTAAACTAAGGTTTTTGTAAAGACCAAGAGAACAAAACAGTAAAGAGTTGCTTGTGTAGGGAAGTATTTGTGGGACACTGGCATTTAGGTATTGTGTTGTGACATGACAGGAGTCTCTGTTTGCCATTTGGAGGGAAAGAGAAATGAACACTTGCAACCAACACTGGTGTGGCAGAATGCCTTGGGGATACATTTCCTTTTTCTAAAATAAGGCCGAAGCCTGCGAGCAGTTTTACTCAGACCTGCAATGTCTTGGATTGCATAGAATTGTTCTGGCTATCTCCATTCTTCCTATGCTAGACGAGCTGTGGAGATAATGATTTGCAAGTTAAAATATGCTCTTATTAATAGATTTTCAGCAAATGAATATAGGGGTCCAGCAGAGCCACACAGAATGTTTTTTGGTCCATGAGGACCAATATACTTCATAATTAGTTTCATTTACATGTGTTCAGTGGCCACTGCAAAAGTAATTTGTTTTTATCCCTAGCTCCAGAAATCATTCTCAAATAACTATCTATATAGATGCAACACTGATGAAAATGGAATAATATGCAACCAAGAACCTAATAAATTATTCCATCCCCTGGAAGTCATCAACACAAACAAGGAGATTGCAGAGGCTGATAGGTCATTGTGATTATTTTCTTCTTTGTAATTGAATATCCAGCCTATTCAGAGATTCAAGGAAATAAAGGGTTTTATAAGACAGTGTCTTAATTCTTGAAAACTAAAGCTATTTCCTAAACCATTCCCATGCTGTCAGTGGAAAGGGATGTGTTGATGAAACTGGAGACTTTTGTGCCCCATGTGGTGATCAGAACTCTGCAGACCTACCACTGCTTTAATCAAGTTACCCGTGAGCAGAGACAGGAAACAAAAATTAGAGTTAAAAAAGCCTGTAGAGAAATAAAATTCACTATAATATTGCAATATTGCTACAGAAAGTTTATCTTTTTTCTCTCACACGCATGCACATACTTGATTTGCCTCTCTTCTACAGCCTTCCTCCTTCAAAAAGCCCCTGGGTGGAAAAATGCTTGACCAGCCCATGGGTCCTTGGATATGTTTGTCCTTTGGATCCCAGAAAGCATGGAGGAATTTCCATGTCCTGCTGAAATCACTGGATGTATCCTACCACAGCACAGGATTAGCCCTCTGAGGACAGACATTGTCATTCCTTTATGTATGCTTTACAGTCTGAAACACAAAATGACCCACTTCTCAAATGCCACTTAAGCATTACTGGAGTAAATGAGAAAAGCAAAATAATGAAATATTTTAATAAACCAGAACCAGTTACTTTTATTCATTTATTTTCTTACCATGGCAGTGAATCAAGACTTCTATTATTTGCATATCATAAGAAGTCTTTTTCTGAAGCTGGAAAAACTGGCATTAACATTGATTTCCTGGCATTATTTTTTTCCTAAAGCATAAACCTTTTGAATTACTACTCCCAGGACTGAATTTGAGTGACAAGAGACTTGGTCTGTTCTTGTAAAGATAGAATCCAGGCAAATCCAGACAGGGAGAAAGATTTCAAAAGGCAACCTTCCCTCAAAATGCTTTAAGTAGAATTTGATGCATATTTTAAAGTATTGTTCAGTAGTCTGTGCACTCTAAAAAAAATACATTCTAAAAATTGCTGTCAGGGTGTAAATGGAGAAAATTGGTCAAATGGAAAGAAGAATAACTGAAAGCTCAGGACTCTCCCAATTTGTATATTAAATGGCAGACGGAAGAGGACATTGGACAAAAAATTGTAAGTATGACTGATGATACATATGCAGACAAGGAGAAGATAGTTATTGGGAATGAGAGTCTAAAATGAATGTTGAAAGGTCTCAAGTGAAAGGGAGTAGATCATACATCCAGCCCAGAACCCTGAAAGAACTGGCAAATGAAATCTTCATTCAGAAAGGAGTGATTTAAAGTCTGTACTTGAAGTTTGCAATGGCATGAAACTGGAAAGAGGAAAATATGATGCCTTTATGGAGAAAGAGAAGTATGATGGAAAATAAGAAATCCATGGATCAAACCCTGGAAATATGTTAAGAATTTATAAGAAAGTAGGAATTGGAGAGACTGAGGAATAGGATATTACAGGGGTTTACTGAATGTAGATGCTACCAGGATAATCAGATTTCTTTCTGTGTTTTTGTTTGTTTTGCTGTTTTTTGTTTGTTTGATTGTTTTTTGGCTTTTTTTTCCTATAAAAAGGAAGTGCATCGGATCTTATCTAGCCAGAATTATGTGATTTCAGTTATGAAGCTGTGCGAAGAACTGAGGAGTTACTAGCTCTGTGTAGGAAGATGTAGATTAGCAAAAAGTATGACATGGTTAAGAAGGAGGTTAAAGTCAGACCAAAAAAAACAAAAGGAAATGTTAGAACAAGAATTTTTGGGCTTTAAAACAATTAGTGGTGGATTTTCTGAAAAAATAATGTTAGGAGCAATATGTTATGTTGTCACTGTGAATGATCCTGATCCTGGAACAGAAAAAGAGGATCTGATAACAAAAACACAAGAGACAGCAGTTATAGAAATCAGCTTAGGAATATTAGCCATGAAGAACAAAAAGTCAGAAGAATCAGGGTAACAGAAAAAGGGCAAAATGAGCTACTGTTTCACATCTTGCTCCAGGGATAACTGAAAATAATTTCTGCAGTGCTCTGGGACCTTACTGTCCAAAGCAGAAAGAGAAGACAAACTATTTGCATATATCTGTCAGTCCCCAAATGACTGTGAGCCACTGATATGATGCCATCATCGAAAAGTCAAATGTTCTCTTTGGATAAATCAGGAGACATGGGAGTGTTAATAGCATAGTCGTGGGGAGGTGTTGTTTGGAATACTGTGAGTCTCACCACCTGCAAGAAAGACAAATTCAGATGAGACCAAAGGAAAAGGAAGACTGCTAAAATGATTAAGAATGTGGATACTTACTTGTGAAAGTACAGAGTGTAGGCTGCCCAGCCTAACAAAATACAAGCTGAGGAGTCGGATGATTGATACTTAGGAATAAAACAGAAGGATAAACACCACAGAAGGAAGACAGCTATTTAAACTACTGGACCCTATTGACAAAAGGATAAAATGGATTTTCATTTCCCACGATTAAATATATGCCAGATGTGGGAAACTTTCAAATTACACCAGTAATAATATTTTACAACACTGAAAATTCTGTAAAGCCATAGTCAAGAAAGATTAAATCAACCTGAAGTAGGTGCTGAAAGGAACTACTAGATGAATAGTGGAATGATTAATTTATTGCTCAAGGGACACTAGAAGAAAACTTGTCTTACCTAGCCCAGCAAAATAAGAATGGAGAAGGAACATTGCTGAAACGTGCTAAGGGAATAAAGAAGAAGAGCCATTTTAAGCTAAAAGAAAAAATTGTATGAAAATAAATAGATATGAACCGTCTACTTGAGCCTTCAAATGAGAAAAGGGTTCCTAAAAATTGGAGTAGCAGTGATAAGAATGAATTTATTAGTGAAAATATAATGAGATTATTGGAGGACACAAAAATTAATGCTGTTTGGTAGTTATAAGAGATTGCTATTCCTAACAGCATGGAGTCAGTGGCTTAGGTGATCTAAATGGACGACTTAGATCAATAAATTTTCAATAGGTTCAGACACAAAGGTCAAGGAGAAGAAAGTGGCATCCATTTTATATTCTTCTATGCATTGCACTTCCTTGATCTTCACTTGCCCTAAGTTCCTATTTCAATTTTATTCCTAATGCAGTCAGTAAAGAATCAGAAGTCCTCCAGCTCAGCTGCAGAGCAGATAATGGTTTTGTACACAGGGCAGGTATGTAGGTCTTACACAAACTTCACCGCCCTGTCATATCTATTAGAAACTACATGGAAGGTCCAAAGCAAATGTCTTTCCTTACTTTTCTAACTCCAGAGGCAGCAATAAATATTAGGTCACTTCTAGTGCTTTCTCTGTATCATCTACTTTGGACATAAAAAAGGTTAGAATAGGGGAAGAAAGGAGGATAAGTGAAGAAACCAGCTTATGTTTTGCAACCTTCTGCTCTTCCAATGGTTTATGACACAAAATGATGCAACAAAATTAGCAGATTCTTAGTTTTTGATGCTGGCATGATATCCACAGTCTAACTATGAACTTTTAAAAGTTCGGAAATAACTATGAATCTCTCTGTTACATAGTTGTTATATTTGCATGGCAGGAACTTTTCTTACCAATTCAAATCCAGCAAAGAGCTCAGTGTTGAGACTGGATGAATGTACAGAAGCAGAGTGTTTCCATTCATTTATTGGATCTCTCTGGTGGTATTCCTAAAGCTGTCTTTTTCTGGTATTTCCAGGCCCTTGTGAGTAAGCTCAAAATATAAATAGAAATGTTTCTTCTGGTGTTTGAGCACTTTACCTTCAAGGAACCCAGAACAACACATTAAAAATAAGTGTGAAGAGAAAGGAACAAAAGTTTTCAATACTTTAAAATGAAATGTTTTGATGCCGTATTGGGTTTTCAGATAGAGTTTCATGCAGATCTCATTCTTGGCACTGATTTTCTCTCTATGGGCACAGTGGACATGATGATAAATATGTCTTTCAGTTGCTTCCAACTGCTATACTTTATTTACTTTAAGAAGCAAGGGAAAAAGGCTGCCTCATGAAAACACAGGCCATAACTCTATTATTGCCAGCTGCTGGATGTGTGGAAAGAGACTTAAAGAGAAATCAAATTATTATGTCAGTGGCAGGATGATTCACTGGGATCCAGTGTTTTTTAAAGGTCAGGCACCAGCCTGATTTATTTCCCTTTTCTTGAGTGATACAACAGAGTGAATAAACTGAATAGAAAACCGTTGCTCTAATTGCTGTATGGGGACACACAGTTCATTGGGACCAAACTTTGGGCATATTTCTTTCTCTGATTGACCTTTTCCTGCATCTTTTTCTTTCTCCCCTCTGGTTTATTCTTCAATCATGGTAGCAAATTATAATTATCCCATTCAGGTCACCTGCTTTTTTCCCCTGTGAATTCTCAAAAATTTCTATTGTTCTTTATCTTTTTTTTTTTTTGTTTCAACAGGAAATTTGATTACTTTGCTAGTTCTTATTTATATATGGGAGTACGGTCCAAGAGATACCTTTCACTCTGAAAATCCCACAAACCCAAGGAATCATTTTATCTATTACCAAATTCAGTCATTTCTGAAATGTCATATACTGTTCAGACATACTTGGTGGTCTGCTTCCCCCTGTGTGATGGAATGAAAGGAAAGTATCCATCCAATCTTCTACTGAAGGTATATCTAGAATAGCTTTTTCTTCTGTTTTCAGATTTGACAGTGTTTTTTGTTTTGTTTTTCCTTTCACAAACTTGAATATGATTTTCATGCTACTTTTTGTCCTTCTCAGATTATTTCAGGGTGTTTCTTTCAAAACTCAAGATTTACATATCCTATTAGTCAACCGTACACTGAACAAGAGCTATCTCACTCCAGACATTTATTGGGACTTTCTCATAAAAGAGCCTAGTGAATTCTGTCAAGCTCACTACAGTCTGTAGGTTTGCAATAGAAATAAAATACACAAATTAGGATTTATGATGCAATGTCCTGCAAAATTGCTCCTAACCTTTTCTTGCAGGAAATAAACGAGACTGAAGTGAAACAAAAATTGAATTCATCACTTGATTAAAACGTTTCACAGCTCATGTGTCCCAAATGGTTTTATGAATTACTGCTTTTGGGACTGAAGTTTGGAGGAGGGATTAATCAAAAGTTAAAAAAAAGAGAGAGAGAAGAAAAAAAAGGGCAATCAATGGTAAATATAATGCTTACAGAAAAAGAAAAAAGAATTCAAGTTATCATTGCACTTAGAGACAGTTGTATTTAGAAAAAAAATCTGCTCTGTGATTCAAAATCTCCCCACTTCTATATCCTGGGTGACTTTGGTCTGGCACCTTCACATGTGTTGCCTTTGTCCACACTGCTTTACTGAGATATCAAATCTTCAGAGAAAAGACTGGATGTTTTCCCAATGTGTAATTCTTAGCTAATACCAGGATGCCTAGTTAGGAATTAAAGAAAGGAAGAGATTGAAAAATACACAAGGTCACAGAAAAAATATTTAGTGAGATCAAGGACAGGGTTCTGAGCCCATGGAGCTAATCCTGTCCTGCAAGTGTGACACTATTTCCTGCTCTGTGCTCCCCAGTGCCAAAAATTGTAGGAAATGCAAAAAAATATTTAAAATGAGATTTGTGAAAAAACCCAGAGATTGGCCTTGATTCTAATGCATTGATGTTTTCTTTCTGATGCAGAGCATTTATTTGCAGAGCAGGTACATTTCATCCCTTTCATGTTTACCAACTGTATGTATAATATCATTTACTTTACAGAGATTTCTTTTTTCCTTCCCAAAATCTTTCACCTGTCATGAAATGCTGTTTAGCCTCCACACCAAAGAGATGCTTTCATCTGTTGGCACATTTCTGAGTCAAGCACCACCATCATCAGGTACTGATTGTTAGCTAACTTTGATATGATTTTGGCTATAAGCATATGGTACCTAACAAGCCTTATTTTTTTAATGTGAGATCTAAGCCATATTTTGAACCTCGCTGGTGTCCAGTGACTCATGTCTTTTCATCCAGTGCTACACAGACTCTTGGCTATTCATTTAAAAGTGAGCAAGAACTAGATTACTTTATATTTAGGTAATATCTTAAATCTTCAGGCTTAAGTGAATTAACACTGTAATTGGTAATGGGAATAGACTGATTTCAGGAATCACTTTAGGACTGTATGAGAGAAAAATCAGACTATGAAGCAGATGGTGTAGGTTACAGTGATGCTACTAGCACTAACTTGTTGGGGAAGGGTCACAAAACTTTCTCAAGCTTCAGTTTTCTTTTTGCAACACATGAGGTTTTCCTCAAAGTGTACTTAGAGAATCAACATTTCTGAAAAGATGGTTATTAAGTATTGTTTTATTATTTCTAATGTATTTTATTTTTAATGATCATCCTCAGCTAGAAGAGTCTTTCCAGATGCCATGACAATAGTTAAATAGCACAATACAATAAAGATAAAAACTTCTTTAATTATTTTTAATAGGGCTTTGGTTGGATTACAGAATGTCACTGAAATAATAATAACATGAAATAAATGTTTGTTTCTCTTTGTGATTTTCCAAAGCCAATGATCTGTAACTGCCTGTTAGCTCTTACACAGTTGTGTCTCTAGGTATGCATTTAATACTTTTAATATGCCCTTGATTATATGAAATCTTGAGTATTCCAGCATCTTTCAGGTTCTGCATGATAATCAAGGCTGTGTTACAAGGAACTGATCTAATCCCAGCTGATGTCAAAGCCAAACCAACACTAAATACTTCAGGAAATATTGTACATCTTCTGAGTCAGTGTTTCCTGACCGGGAGCTGTGCAGCTCCAAGTTGGACAGTAGTGGGCCTCCATCACAGTTTTGCTCTGATGTTTTCCATTATGTTGTAAAGAAGAATTTCCTCACCTTTTTGGTTGTGATGACCTATTTGGAAAATTCAGATTTAACTGGCCTCATAACAGAAACAATCTGTTGAAACTTCCCCTTGGCTCATTCCCACTGTTTAACCTCTCAATAATGACCTTGTCTCCTCATGGTTCACTTATCATGTGGTCTGCAGGGCAGAATCACAGGTACTCAGACTCAAGGTGACTGATAACCTGAGACATTCCTTAAAAATTCTCTTCATAGGGAAATATATCAGCCAGCAAATACTAGAGAAATAGATAAATAACTAGACAGTGGATGAATACATGAATAGGCAAACAGTCGGAAAGATATATTATGCCATCCTTAATTCCCTGGCAATGCAAAATAGCTTTTATTTAAGACTCTTGCTACTGTTTCTGCCATTATTAATTTAAAGTGCCAAGCAGAAGAATCTGGATGACAATAGTAATCAAGCACTATGTATTACCATCAATGGTTACAAAAATTCTTCTCATTTCCTCCTTATCCTACAAAGTCTGAATGATCATGGGTTTTTTTCCTATTGTGTCTCCCAGAATTTTATTCGGTTGTATTTTTATTGGATGCTATAAACATGACCTGAACAGACATGTGGAGAATTTGGGAAAAGGATAGGATGATGTTATCATAATACAAATATAGGTCAGAGCATTTTGCTTAGAGCTTGATTATTGTTTTCCACTCATCTCATGGACATCTGCAGAATAAATGTCTGAGCTAACATCCAAACTAATCTTGCCATGTTCCTTTCGTGGGCAATGAGGGAACATTGGTTTCCTTACCTGACTTAAACACTTGCTTTAGCACAAGTTGAATCACATCCTAGGAGTGGCTATTTTTCCCCATTTTTCTTGGAGTACAAGAGCAATCAGTGAAATGGTCACACTGTAGACAAATGCAGTCAGATAAGAGAAATTCCATCCTCATATGTTCCAGCTTTCAGTAGGACTTCAAGGAAGGTCAGTTTTACTAAACCTGGATGCAAAACAAGAGCCATAGTACTTAATCCAATACTGCCAAACACTAAGAAGTCTCATTCCTGGTTCTTTGTTTTTCAAATCTGATTTTGTAGTTAAGAACCTATGGCAGGATCCTATATCCCCTTCCTCTGCAATAAATGCTTTCAGTTAGTCATTACTGTTCCAGGTGATTGGAGTGTCAACTATTCCAGTCCCTTTAAAACAGGGTTAACACTTTCCTTTTGTTGTACTGCTGTTGGGGGAAGACCATCCATCAGTGTGAGGCACCAAACTGTGAAGGAGATGTTATTAGCTCTGTTCCACGTCTTGTGCTGCAGCATGGTCTTAGAGACAATTTCTAATCACATCTGCAACAAATTGATTAGAACTGTAAGCATTTTGGAGTATTTCATACTGTAAATGGAAATCCTCCTATAGTGCCAAGCTCTAAAAGCTAGTTGCATAAAAAATTCTATTTGAAGTGGGGATTTTTCCTCAAATAATGCGAATCTGACAGTGCTTCTGATTACTTCTCATCAAAGGCTCATCTTTATCTGAGGCCTCTCCTTCAGTTCCTTATTTTCTCCCCTTCTTCCTCTGTCTCTGCATACATTTTAAAGTCTAATTTAGGTTTCCAATACCATACTAAATGTTATCTGTTCCTTTAGATCCTTATTTAACTGTTCTTGTCTTAATTTCATCTCTTGCAATTGTAACTCATTATTCAGGTTATTTCTCACAAGATTGATTTGGGTATCAGGGGATCATTTACTTTTCCATTATAACAGCGACTTCAGGTTATAAATTCTGACTGTAAGGAGAAAATGTGCTTATCAGTTTTGTCAGCATTTGTGTGAAACAGGACTGGACTTGTGCTGCAGAGACTTTCATGACTGATACAGTTTCTATCTTTGTATTTTCTGGGCTAATCCTGCTGTTGCATCTCCTGCATGTTGAAGTGCAGAGGAAAAGACTTGATCTTTGTTGCCATTTTTCTGATGTGAACTGAGTATGTGTCTGAAGTGAGAGGATGTTTCGATCTCATGCCTGTGTCAAGAGCTGCTATTTGGGGGAGCAGATGGTTCAGGTGATAACTAGCCATGGCTTATGCTGCTATTGTTGGAAGCAATTATGGCTTAATTTTCTGTGTGTCGCATCTTTAAATTTCCAAGTGTTTGCTAGAGGCTGCTGCCATTTTGTGTTCATTTCAGATAGCATATGCTGCAGAAGGTCCATGCTTTCTGCCATGGGGGCTTTTGTTCTTCCTTTTTGTTTGGCTTTCCCTTCATACAAATTAAATTTTTGATGGAACGAAGCAGGAACTGATCTTTGAGTGTGTATTGAGAATGTCTATAGAGACTCCAAGCTGTGTTTCTGGCTTGAAACAAGCTAGATTCATGGGAATGAAACAGTAAAGTTCCTTCCCAATTTGGAGGTACAAACTTAGAAAACTGTGATCTACGTTGCTCCCTGCCCTTGGTATGTCTTACCAGTTGTTTTAGGAATCTCTTCAAGCAACACATTGAGTATTGTTTGTCTGATACTCAATCTTCCAGGTCAGGCATTTTTCCAAGCATTAGCAGAAGGGATTTCTAGGGGTTTAGTTTGATATTAGCATTGGATTTCAGGGGAGACTCCCCAAATAAATTAATGGAGCCAGCTTTGACTCCACAATTACTATCATTGTAGCTGTTATTTGGTTGTCCCCTCTTGGCTGAACTCAGGATGGTTTCATTAATTTTCATTACCAAGGAAACACGGACTTTGGCCAAGCCTCTACCAGATGACATGGACTTGTGACAGTTTTGTGGCAGCACTGAGATATTCACCTATCTGAGTTGCTTAAAGTCAGGGTCTTCCTCATTATAGAAGCCCTCCACACAATTTCTGTCTATCTGCCAAACCTGAGGGGCCACCACCAGCCCTGCCTACCCTTGTCCAGTCCTCCAGGGCTGCTCCCACCCTGCTCATGGCCCAGGACCCCATGGCAATCTCCTAGGGACACCAGCCCCTGCCCCAGCAACACCCAGCAGGGCTGGGCTGCAGCTCTTCACAGCCCTGCCCCGCCCAGACCCACCAGTCCTTGTCTCAGCCTTGCCTTGGCCTCCCCCATCCTCAGGGGACATGCCTAAAATGTCCTGGGCTGGGGCTGGCCCAGCGCCCCGCAGGCTGTCAGGGTCCCTTCCTGCCAGCCCAGGGATCCCCTGCAGTTCCCAGCACTCCCAGCCCTGGGGATCTGCTGGCCCATACGGTGCCACGGCACCATCTACTCTATCCCTGACTGGAAAGCTGCTCAGTGCTCGTGTGGTCTGCACTCACATCCCACAGCAGTCAGGTTTTAGTGCTGGTTTTGTATGAGTGATTGCTGGAGAACAGCTGGCACTCATAAAATGAAACACAGAATATCTTGTTAATGACTTGTCACCATTTTTCTTCTTTGCTTTATGGGTCAGGGGAAAGCAAACAGCTTCACGGGTCTGTGCAGAAGGGCCCGGCAGCCTTTCCCAGCATCCAGATGCTGAAATGACAGTGATTAACCGCGGTGCCTGAAACTGAAACTGCGCAGAGCGCGTTTGCACTGCGGGGGCACGTGGAGATCTACTGAGTAAGAGATGTGACATATCTGGAGGGGAATGGCAAAGTGGCAGAAAAGTTTGCCAGCAAACGTCTCTCTTGCCAGTTATTAACCCAGATAATCCTGCTCAGAGCAAGCCTTGTCTGTGCAGCCCTCAAAATGCCAGTGGCTGCACACTGGCTTAAATGGCTCCCTGTACTGCAAAGTTTGGGCTGGTGTTAGCCCTGGGGATAAATGCTTCAAAGTGCCCCTGAAGCAGACAATCCCAAAAACCTGAGAGTTCTGAAGCCACAGGTTTTCTCATACAGACTTCAGATCAGCTCGTTTGGTACTAAGCTGCTGTTTTTCCCAGAGAAAGCTGCTGACTATACTAAGCCCCCTGATGTTGCACTGGAAATGCCATCTGCTTTAAAACACAAACTGAACATAATTCTCAAAATAAAAGTCCTTTATACCTATGTCATGTAAAAGGAAAAACAGGAAGAACCCACAGGCAGCTGTGGATAAAAAGACTGAGATGGAGTAGGAGTGCACCAGGTGAGACAGACAGAAATCTAAACATTTTCTCAGTCCAATATGAATATCAAGAGATTGTAAGATTGCTGGATTTGCATCTCAAGGGGACAGAAATCTATTTTTTTAGCAAGTGGGGAAAAAGGAGAGTGTAAAGATCGCTTGCTTGGCTCACCAGGAGTAGGCTGCTGCACTGCAACACACCACTGCCTCGAGTCAGATGAGCTGAACTAGTCCCTTATTTGGGAGGAACAGGAGCATTCTGCGCTTCTCTTCGAATCAGTTATTCAAGTCAGTAGAGGATAAAAGGGATGTGTGTTATGCCTTCTCCTCTCTCTACCATCAAAAGTCTCTCTGTAGAGATATATCTGTCTTTGATCATTAGAATATCTTTCCAAATTAGTGATGTAGGAGAGAAATCCTCTGGCCTGAGCTCAGAAGAGCAGTTTATGTCCTAATTCGCCCATTCAAAATCTAATGGGAGACAAATGCCTGGGGGCATTAAGTACTTAAACGCATTTGCAGATCTGAGCTCCTCTTCCTTTTATTAGTACACTAACTCTTCATAGTTATCTAGTTTATTAAGAAACAACATGTTTTACTTGAAATTTTATAAAACTAGTATACTGTTTAAATACTAGATTAGAAAAGCACCTGAGGAGCCATGCTGGTTTTTTGTGTGTAAAGAAGCATTCAGGCAGCTAACTTAAAGCCATAACATGTGCTCAGTTCAGAGCTGTTCCAAGCTATCAGCTGCATCTGCATCCATATGTACATCATATGGCATCTAACCACTGCATTTAAACTCTGCAGCAATTTTATGGAGATGCGTTCCTGAGATTGTTTCCACCCTGTGGCAAATGAGGGATGTGCAGGTCTCTGAACATAATTGCATTTTAGATTCAGAGATGTCTCCTGTTAAGCCAGTCTCTCTTACTCATCAGTTATCACTTACGCTTCCATTCGTACTGAGCCATAAGCTAATAAATGCATGAGCCTTGTTTGGTGCAGCAAATGCACTGATGAACAGGAAAATAAAGTACCTTTAAGAATATTCAAGTAAACTGACCCATCAAATCTGCGGATGCTAAGCCATGTCACAAAACCAAATTGGCTCATTCAATGCTCTGTCAGCTGAGAGGAACATTAAAGACCAGTACCTAATTTCCATCACCACCAGTGGGATTTTGCTCCCTATAACGGGATGTCTATTATTGTTTTAGATACCCATCTGTATTCAAATTAACTGCCCAACTAAAGGGAATGGGGGTTAAAATAGGCTTACTTTGCCTTCCAGTTGCCAGTTCCTGATGGAATCCCACAGGTCTCACATTCTGCCAGCCCCATTCAAATACTTGATATGCAGCTGGGCATTCAGAACAGAGTTAGACATCTCTGTTATCTAACTCCGAATTTTGGAAAATGCTATTGCTGCACAAGAAAGAAAAGAAAAAACTTCTTTAATACCAACTCTAACAATGTTCCCTGAATCACCCATTTTCTTTCTGGTCCCATGAACAAGGACTAAATGTTAAATCTTTAATGGAGGAAGAGCAGGGAAGAAGAGGTGATGTAAATGATACTTGCCATTTCAGAACAACTAATTGTCTAAAAGTGGAGAGTTACTTTCCAAAAACTTTGTGTCAGATGGTGAAGGTCAGGGGAAGACTGGAATGTAAATCTTTTCTCAGAGCTTCTCAGTTGTTAGCTCCAGAGAAATTCTAAATCCCTGAGACACCTGATGTTCTCCATCTACCCCACAGACGCCATCATTGCCATATGTGGGGGAGAGCCAGACATCTGCTTCAGCACGAGGTCTAAAACATTTGACTTCTAGGTTTTTAACTATTTGATTTCTAGTTTCATGTTTGTTGAAATATTATGGAGTAGTGAATATACATGTATGCTATGTACCTGTAGTGTATATTTTATGGTTTTATATATTCAGTGTGTGTCTATAAATAAGTTGCATATATTGTGTGCATAAAGAGAAAAAAGAGAAAGCTATGTAGCATTGATTGCATATATACTCGTTATTGTGTTATTGCTCGGTTTATTTTGTATTTGTTGACATATTTCTTATAAATCAACTTTAACTTCCTTAGGCTTCACAAGCAACATCCACAAGTCACAGGGCAAGGATTTAGAAGTCAAAACATCATCTTAAGTGCAGCTGTCTCTAAAGCTCAGACCAGATTTCCATATCCTGCCATGTACCTATCCTGAGAGAAGGAATACTTTTTAGTATCGAGCTCATTTTTTCCTCCATTATTTTCATATTATCACAATTGTTCTTTTCACTTCCCATTTCTAGACAGTCTTGAATGGGAACTATGTCAGAAGTTCAAGAACTTTGATGATACACACTCTCCTCAGATGATCTTCTGGGTCTTCATCTGATCTCAGAGCTTCATATTAGGCTCTCTGAGGTGGCTCGATTGCCTTCCCAAATGGCACATAACTTCACATATTTTGGCCGGTCTGTGAAATTATATTGCAGTTATCACTGCAACATTGGGGGGTTTAGCCACCAATAGCTAATGGCTGGAGCAATAAATTGTACGACTTCAATATTGCTTTTAATGAAACATCTGGTACTGACTATGTAAACCATACAATACTGGCCCACATAGAACTGGAGTTATTCTGTTCCTGCATGTAAAACATTAGTCAGCATCTTATTGCAGTGCTCAATCTGTAGGATTATCCTTGAATTGAAAGTAGTAAGGTTGGTTTTTAAATGTTTTCCTTTGTAAAATTTATGATAATTACAAGTAGTAAGAAAAATGAAAATGACCAACAGGAGATTTGTGTACTCAAGGAGTACACAAATTTGTGTACTCAAGAGATTTGTGTACTCAAGGAGACCCGCAGGGAGAGCGCCACGGCCGCCCCCGGCAAGGCCCCGGCCCTACGCCCTCCGCCCGGCTGGAATTGAGCCATCTAACAGAAAGATTGGATGTAGAATCCATGAAAATGAAACCCGTGATAGGTTTTTGAGTGTTAGTGTACATGTGTTGGTGTGTCTTTTGTAGGGGGTTTTTTGGCTTTGTTTTGTTTTGTGGTGTTGTGGGATTTTTTAGCAGATCAGATTAGATAAACTCTGATGTTTCCTTTTATCCGTAAAAATGTTTTCCCTCCTCTCTTTTTGGAAGAAATTTGTAATATTTGCCTTTCTTCCAGTAGACACCTCCCTCAACTGCCACAACTGTTTGAATATGTTGGAGAGTGACCTTGCACTGCCATCTCCTTCAGCACTCTAATGATGTTCATTAGTAACAAATCAACAAGAGGAATTCCTGTCGGAGTAGCAAGGGTGTGTGATTGGACACTTCAATTTACAGATATCTCCTGGATGTTCAATGTCTTTACTCCACAGTTTGTGAGGATCTGTGGTTGAAATGTCAGCACTTTCTCAGACTGTAAAACTCAGTAAATGTATGTTAACATTAACCATATATTAATATTTGAATTAAACAAATTGAAGTGTTGTGTGGCTTGCTAACTCAGAACTGATGTAAATGCAGTTGTCCACAGCAAACACCAGCCTGGCTTAAAGAGCTATGTAGGTGTGCACTGGAGGGGACTGCTTAGGGAAAGACTGGCTCCTTAGCCTGTGATGAGGATTAGTTAAAAGTAAGGATGTAGATTTTAGCTCTCTGGGGGAAAACTGTCCAATGTTGATAGGTTAAAGTACACTGATGTGACCACATGTTTTCTCAGTGTGCAGAAAATATCAATCACTTGTCTAGGTAACAGTATGGTTCAAAGCAAGAAATTTGCTGGCATTCAACACATCCCATTTTACAGATACTATGAGTGAGATAAAGCTGATCTTAGAGGAGCCAGCCTCAGTTGCATTCTGGATGTATCTTTCTCCCCCCATCTCCTTCCCCTTCCCTCACTGACAGTTTTCACTTAGTTTTCTTAGTTAAATCTAGAAATTAAATGGGGCAAGTCCAGACCTGTGTCATTATGGGAAGTTATCAGGGCTATGTTCTCTTCTCAGCTGCTGCGTATCTCTGGCTGCTCTGTTTTCCTGTCTGTGAAATGAAAGGAGTACTTGCACAGCTTCTGATGTATTTGATGCTCTGCAGGTGAAAAGTGCAGTGCTGTGAAATGTTGTGACTGTACAGCAACATTTATGCTTGTGGAACGATGACTACATAAAAGTTTAGAGCCTCACCACTGCCCTGCAAGATAATATGTATGGAGCACTATGAATATAAACCACTTGTTTGGCTGCCTGATAGAACCCTTGCTAATGTAACAGTTTAGATAATCTAAATACTCCCTTTGGGCAGATACCAAGGATATTTAGTTTATCGCTCGTCTGCAGAAATGAACATTGGACCATTAAAATAATTGATTTTTAATGAAATCTGATGGAATTTATGTTGTTTTGTTTTGGAGTTTTTTTTAAGAAAGAATGAAGGAATAAGCATGTGTTCTACTGTTTTCTGGTACTTCTTCTTATCTTTGTAGTTTAAGGGGGCTGACAAAAGGAAAGAACCAAAAGGTTACCTTGTAAATAAATTATGGTCTGAGAAGCTTTCAGTCTTAGCAGGACTCAGTGAATCAATTACACCTGTTTCCTCTGCCTGAAAGTAACCAGTATTTAACTATTTCACATGCATATTGGAAAATTAAACATTTATTAATATTTCAAAAGCTTTATGTAATTTCTCTATTAGAACACTTAAAATTGAACAGATTTATGCTATCATAATCACTCTTTATAGTGAAGGAATTCTTCAGCTTTGGTTGTTCTTGTTCCTGTGAGTCTTTTCTAGTTTTGGTTGTCTCTAAACTTCCTGAACATAAAGGGTCTGGTACGTGAATGTTTTATGAATACCAATAGTTTCTCAACCGTTTTGGCACAAATAAATCTCACATTATTGTGATGTCATACATGTGACCACTTTTCTGTGGTCTGCACTTTTGCATTTCAAGGAGCTTGCTCTTGTTTGGAGGAGGTGACACTTTATGTTGATTTTGAGACATAGGATGGTCCAGAGGAGAGGCATGTGCTATCCCTTTTCCTAAGAGAATTGTTTTCTTGTCTCCTCTTTTTATTTTTCCTTTTTTTTTGCCTTGCCCCATTAGAGTAATTGAGGATATGAAAAGAAAAACATAATTCTTTGTTTACAGCAAACACAGCATTAACGTGTATCTTTCTCTTTGCATTTTCTTTCTGATCTTCCAGTGTGCAGAGAGATTTGCCTGCTAATTCATTTACAGCTGCTTTTGTGAGCCTGTCTGAACGCCCAGTAGAATAGGAAAATTTGCAAGCATAAACATGCAGAAATGTTTTCTGCACTACCCGTTTGGAATAATAAAGTGGCATCTCCAGCAGAAGGATTACATGTGTGTAGCACTGTGACTGTGGCTGAGCAAAGGGCTCATGGGATCCTATGGCTGCTCAGAGGTGAACTCGAAGGCAAGATCTCATCTTCCCGTTTGGCTGGACCAGATCACCTGGGGACATCCTTTCTCCATATTAGAACCTTTCCTTCCTCCCTTCATCTCTTGCAGCTATCACATGAGTTACCAGGTGCTAATTTCTAACCTCTTCTAGTCAGAGTGACTATTTCTGTGGCTGGCCTTTGCTGATCTTCATGGTTTTGCCTTACAGAAGTAGTTGAGCCAGCATAGCTGGTGATGATCCCTGGGATGAAGAGTCTATTCATCTAATATACCTGTGAGTGAGGAGAAAGACTGAGCAAGCTGCTGCCATGGGGCAGAGACTCATCATAGAGACTGATCCTGAGCCCTCAGCATGGCCATGACCCAAATTGTGATGCCACACCCTGCGGCATGCCAAGCATCCACTGAGAGGGATAGTTTTGCACTGCATTTTCTGGGATGTAATACACCTATGTACTGTCAGCATAAAACAGTAACCTTACAGATGGGTAGGGCTTCTCTGTTGCCGTACTGGGGCTACAGAGAAAAATTCTGCTTAGTTTGGTACTCACATACTTGCAGGCACTTGTCATTCACCTGCTCTCTTGGTGGTTTCTCCACATTTTTATTTTGCTTCTTCCTCCAGGTGGGGATGATTGATTCATAAAGCAGAGTTGTGCTTTGCAAGGTCAGCATCAGCAACATTATCACTGTGTGCACAGTTTGTAATCTCAATCAACTTATTTTAAACACTGAGCACAGAGGAATACAGAGGCTGTTAATTGGAAATTGGCATCTCTCTTTTATTTTTTTAAACATATTACTGGAAAGGAAGAATACTTTCATGCACAAACACAGAGGCAAGTTTTATTTGCATTGTGTCTTCACAGTGGGTTATGACTGATGATGACTGAGTGTTTTTTGTAGGAGTAGAACAAACAGTTGAGGTCTTCTCCTCACAGTCAGAGCCCAGCAAAAGAAATTGGAAATACATGGTTGAAAGGCCAGAATGTTTGAGAAGGCTGTTCTGGAACTGTGTGATCTTGGGTCTGAGGCATGGGTCAGTTTTTGACTCTCAGTAAACAGGATTTGACTGAAAAAGTATACATGTCATATAATCTGTGCAAACATCAGGGGACTAACCTGTGCCATGGACTTTAGGCTCACTCACTGGACAAAGCAGAACTTCTCATTCTGTGAAGTGTCCAAGATCTTAATTATCAATTCAAGGTCAGGATTATTTGATTCAGTTATGATTTTCTGACCTACTTACCAATAGCCCCCTCTCTCTCCTCTATCTAGGACATTCTAGGGAGAAAATCGGAAATGTTCAGGGGAAGAAGAGCACACCTTTGCCACTTAGTTGCTAAAGGAAGACAGTGGATCTGGGGACCTTGGCTCTGTGCTGATTGAGAAAGAAGAATTTTTTTTCTTGTGGGCCAAAGGGTTGCACTGGGGAGCATAGTCCTCAAGGAGAGTAGACAACCTGCTTGGATTTCTCATGGAATTTTCAAAGTCTTGAAAGAACCCTGTCTCCATGACACATGTAGACAGCCTTTTTTGAAATTTTTATTCCAGGTTTTCCCTTGGATGTGTTGAAAAAGAGAAGAAGAGTGAGAGTGCAACAAAGGGGAAGAGAACTTGACAAGAAGGTAGGGAATGAAAGAAAGAGGATGTTATCAGAAGAAAAAGACTATCATAGTAAAAACCAGGATGTGTATATGTGAAAGTGCAAGTTTCTGTAATGTAGGTGGTTAAAGGGAAGCATGAAGTGAAAAAATTACAAGTGAGAAAGACAAAAGGGTATGTAGAATATGGTTCAAAGAGATGCTTTAATATTTTAATATTATACCAACCCTCTCTACAGAAAAAGTTGTTTCATTAAAGGTGATTCCAGCTTAATGATTTGATTTTTAAGTGCAGAAGTGAAAGCCAAAATATTTTTCTGTAAAATTTTTTGGTTTACTTTAAACAAATAGAAAGTATTATAAAAATAGGCTTAAAATTTGATATTGAGAGAAAGAAAATATGACACCGCTGTCAATTTAATTTAATCGAAAATATAAACATTTGTTGTTTGGAAACTTTGTAAGCCTGATTGCAGCATTTTTCAGAATTGTGCAACACAATGTGTTTGGTACAGTGGGGTGGGGTTTTCTGCTTTAAGGAAAAGTAATTCTGGAATATAGAAACCTACAGTCAAAAGACATTATCTTCTTGCACAGTGCCTTAGGTACTGCAATCATTGTGAAACTGAACATTTTCCATTTGCTGTCTTTGCTCAAAACTCACTGTAACTGTTCACCTGGGCTCCTGTGGCAGGGCTTTTTCTGAGCTGGCAGGGCAGTATTTCCCCTTGCTTTGTTCTGTTAGTCTCATATGGTTTGCCTCATTTTCTTATACCTTCAAGCCTATATACTGATCATAAAGACAGTTCTACAGGATGTAATTGCCATTGGCATGGAGAATTTCCCTTCCTGCACCTTTCCTACAGCTCATCTTATGACTTTTAGTTTATATGACAGAAACATAAAGCTTAGAGCATAGCAAAATAGGCAGTGGCTACCTATATCATCCAGTGATAAGGTAAGGATCATCCAGTGAAACACATGCACCAAAGCTCTGTGCCAATCTGTGTGCAATGCCTGTGTCCTGCTAAGTGTGCCAGAGTGTCCTGGGTTACAATGTAAGATGTAACCAAAAGCATGTGTTCTATTATCATCCTCACAAGCTGTTACAGCAGGTGGGGCAATGTTCATTATCTCCTACCATGACTCATCCCTGATAACTCCCTCTGGGGGCTATCTCTGTTTAATGGGCCATCAAGGACCCACTGCATGACTCACAGAATTACATCAGCCCATTGTGAGATGCTCTGCCCAGGGGGGAGGAGCCAAGCATTCCCGCCTGGATATAATCTGAGGTTTGGAACAGCACAAACAGCCCTTATCCACTGGGTTACCACTGGACCTTCAGGTGAAGACCAGACCCTTTTTCAACAGGATCTCTGCTTCAATAGGACCATTTCATCTGGACTGCTGCCACCACCCTGACTAACAGGGTGTCAGGTTGTATTCTGACTTTGTCAGTGCTTTTGTACTCTTGCAATTTTTTTTAAATTTTCCTATTAAATTATAATTTTGACTTGTGATCTCCCACTGGTTTGTTTTTAAACTAGCACACAGAGTCAGCAAGAAGAGCATTGTGTGTAGGAACAGCCCATAGGATCTGGCACAGGTCCTGCTGTGTTGGTATGAGGTGCTGAGGGACAGAGATGAGGATGGCTGCCATCACTATTATAACCCACTGTTATGAGGGAGACCACAGAGGGGAATTCTTGCCTGGCAATGACTCCCAGCTGGTCACGGGGAGAAGCTTTCCTTTGGCTTTTTCCCCTGCCTCTGTCTTTCTATTCCCGTTGCTTTCAACACCTTCAGTAACTTTGAAGCTGATATGTATATCTTCACCTCCAGACCCCACTAATAAAACTTTGTGCATTAAGCCTGTCTCAATATCCTTCATGCAACACTTATTCAAACTCAGTGCTGCTCAGTAAAGGCTGGCATGGTAAATGTGATTTATTGCAAGGTTGGTGTTCTGGTTTTGTCCAAATTTAGAGGGAAATATCCCCTGATAGAAGGCAATTACAGCTGCCCCTCCCCCACCAGGTTCGGGAAAGGAATACTCCCGGAGGAAAGTGAAGGAAAAAAAAACCTATTTATTTAACAAACACACAGGAAAAAAGTAAGAATAATAATGCCACAGAATAAAATCTCTCGTTATGGAGAGAAGAAAACCTGGAAGATTTTTCTAAAGTCCTTCTGTGGGTGTGGTCCCCCTCCTCCTTGGAGCTGGGTCGGCGTGGGGGCCCCCCTCCACCTCCAGACCGGACGAAGTCCCCAGGTGAGGCTGTGATGTCCCGAACAAGTTCAGAAGAGAAGAAAAAAAGAAACCAAAGTCCCAGGAACAAAAAAATTCAACTCTCCGTCTCTCCCTCCGAAGAAAGAAGAAACAAAACTGCGCCGAAGAAAGAAAAAAAACTCCCAAACCGGGTGCTTCCTCCCTTTGCTCCCTACCGAAGCAACTTAGATAGCAGCGTCCTTGAAGCACAGAACTGCTTTGAAAAAAAGTTCATCTGGCTTTTCTCTTGCATCCAGGTTTTTAAAAGCACAGAATTCATATTTGAGCGATATGGGATACAAAATCATAAAGTCACCCCAAGACAGTTGGCTTACTTGGAACTTGTCAAACATATACTTGTCAAATTCTTCCAGGATTGATCAAGACCAGAGTTTTCATCTCACAAGATATAATAAGCACCCAAGAATTTATCTGTGTCTTATGTGGATTCTGTGCCATTCACGGCTGTTGTTCTCTCTCTATGTGGAGGAAATTTCAGCTTGAGAGGAGGATTGGGCAAGCCTGTGCTGTCACAGCATCAAGTGCCAATAGGTAGATTGTCAGGAAAGATCAAAGCTGAAACGGAGAGCCAAAAAAGCAAGATGTTTCTTACTCTCATTGTTGCTTGCTTGCCCCCATACATTTCACAGCCCCTTAGGTTTAAACATTTTTTTTGCATGAAGTAGTCCACCCAGGTCCTCTGAGAGTATTAATTTATTCCTTCACTACTATGGACTAATATATAACCAGTTAAAGGCAATGGAAAGAGCATTGTGCTTGTAACTAATTTTGGGTCCACTCCAAAGGATTTAACTATCTTTGTTGCTGCTGGCCATCCAGAGAGCTTATGTGACTTGTTTATGGGATGTTTATTACATCATCCTAATTCTGTAAAAGACACCTCTATATACTGCTGGTGGAGAAGAAAGGATTGATTAGCCTGTTGAAGCGCATCCCTCCCTCTGCAGAGGGATCTTAAATGACTAATATGTGTTAGCTACTAAAGTTTTAGATGGCTAAAAGAAGGTAAAATTAATCCCAGCCTAAGTTCTCTGCTCTTCTTTATTGTCTGCTTTACTTTACAGTGCTCTTGCTCTAGCCTTATCTAAAGAGCGCGCAGCAGCACCATGTCCTTGCAAAGCACCTGCTTCTGCTCCCCCTGAAGCCAGCAGGAGGTTTTGATTGCTTTTCACACTTGCAGGAACAAGTCCAGTGCCCTTCCTTGTTTGCTACAAACAAGAGTATTAAAGAGCAAAGACAGACGCTGCTATCATGGCAGCAGGACATGTTCAATGACTCAGCCTGTGGATCTCCCCGTGCTTCTTGTGGCTACCCAATTCTCTCCCCAGCCTGGCTGTGCAGGAGATCACACTGGGTAATTATGCACGTATGTTTATTTCCACTTCCTAAGGTAGCCAAGAATGGATTGCTCTTATGAAGTAGTTATCGCCCAGGGGATAGAAATGGAGCCGCAGTTTCCTGATTGGGTACAGCTCATTAGGTCCACAGCCTTTGACTCAGCTCCTGCCAGGGTAATTAGAAGTGACAATGGTACCATTTTGCCACATGGCAGTCAGCACTGGCACGAACAGCCACAGAAGAGGGACACACAGGAGGAGTGAATAAAAAAGATTACACAGATGTCATGAGATTACTAATTAAGTAAGACCTCCAGAAGGGCGTGTCTTAATTTTATTAAGAGCAGTTGAGGACAATCCTCTATCTTAAATAACAGATGTCTGAGCATGTAATTATGAAGTGCCAGTTAAAAGAATTAGCAGCAGACCACAGAAACTTCCAATATCGGTGGTAAACAGAGCTAAATGGAAGGGACAAACTGATCTTCCCTTTAATTTTCTTCTGTATATCCACCAGAAAGACTTACATGTGTGGACTTTTTTTTAACATTGTAAATAAACTTCAGTGAGCTGTTCACTGATGTGTGAAGGGGTCACCCTGGCTGAATGCCAGATGTCCACTAAAGGTGCTCTATCACTCCCCTCATCAGCTGAACAGAGGAGAGAAAATACAAATTTTAGGCTCGTGGGTTGAAATAAGGGCAGGGGAGAGATCACTCACCAGTTACTGTCACAGGCAAAAGAGACACCTCTGGGAGAAAATTTATTACCAACCAAATCAGAGAAGGGTAAAGATAAATAAAAGCTAATTTTATAACACCTTCCTCCCACCCCTCTCTTCTTCCAAGTCTTAATTTTACTCCCAATTTTCTCTACCTCCTCCCCCTGCAGCTGCGCAGGGGGACATGGAATGGGGGCTGCAGGCAGTTTGTCATACATTGTCTCCAATGCTGCTTCCTTCTCAGGGGGAAGACTCCTCACACCCTTCCCCTGCCCCAGCGCGTGGTCCCACCCCTGGAGACAATCCTCTACAAACTTCTCCGAACATCAGTCCTTTGTACAGGCTACAGTTCTTCATGTACTGCTCCAGAGTGGGTCCCTTCCACATAGTTCGGTCCTTCGGGAACAGGCTGCTCCAGTGTGGGTCCCTCACAGGGTCACAAGTTCTGTCAGCAAACCTGCTCATGTGGGTTCCTCTTCCACCTGTCCTGCCAGGAGCCTGCTCCACTGTGGGCTTCCCACAGGGTCTCTCTGCAATTGCACAGTTTTTTTCACCCCTTCTTAAATCTGTTATCCCAGAGGCGCTACTACTGATGCTGATGGGCTTGGCCTTGGCCCGCGGTGATTCCATCTTGGAGCCGGCCGGCATTGGCTGTCAGCAATGGGAGAATCTCCTGGAAGCTTCTCACAGAAGCTGTCCATGAAGTCCTCCCCCTACCAAAACCTTGTCACAAGAACCCAGTACATGGAGACTTCAGTCAGGCTTGTAAGACTTGTTGGATAGAATTTATTGTCAAACGAAAGAAGGGGGCTATATTTAGCTTACAATCACAGAGCACCTGTGAACCTGCTGCTAAAATTGTCAGAGATGATACAGCAAGCTAGGCTGACATTTCTCTAATCCAGTGTGGTGTCTGATGCATTCTGTAAGCAATCTCATTTGACCTTACTTGTGCCACTCAACAGATGATCTTGGGGCCATTCGGCAGTTAAAATACCACAACAGGCAAATTGTTCACTTCTTCCTTAAAATATGGCAATTTCTCTGAAAAATGTTATAGTTTGGTTTACAAGTAAAGTAGTCAAGTGTGAACAGAATCCAGGAATATTTTGATCACGTTTTCCAGGATTATTCTAAGAATTTGTCTGGAATTTGACAACAGTGTTTTCTCAAAATTTCATTGAGTAACACAGTTAACTAAGTTATATTGCAGTAATGTGCAGGGAAACCTGTGTTGCACCTCTACTAGATCCCATTCAGAAGTAAATCAGAAGACTATGCCTGTCACAAGGACCATAAAATCTGAATATCATGCTTAAAGGATTTGCCTGCACAACTTGTTACTAGTTTAATTATATTATATACAGAGCTATTCAATCAATGTGACCAACCAAAACATATGCTAAATATGAAGTTTCTATTAAGTTTTGCAGCATAATCAAACCACATAGCACAGCACACTGCCAGAGCTGTCATGTGGCTAATATAGTCTTAAGGGACGTATAAAATTAGAGCTTTTGGAAGTACAGCATTTCTTTATGTCAAAGATGATGGCATGGAAACAAATAAGATTGGTTAGTCATATGGATGTCTTTATTAGTACTTCATAGGAAATAGATTTCTTGTTCTATGAAAATTTAATACTGAAAAAAAGCATTATTTTCCAACTGGAATACAAAAGAAAACCATTCTTTAATTTATTTTTCATTGTTAAGTTGTATTTTTTCATTTCATAATGGAAGAAAAAAACCTTTTTCAGTGGAAAACTGTGCCTTTTCTTTGTGAAAAGGAGCTGAAATATCCTTTCTTGAAAGTTCTGCTATATTTTCCTGAAATACTGTGCAAAAAATACACCTCATGAGGAATGCCCTACTCATATAAATATTTTTTATTTTATTAATCAGTAATTTCTGACTAAAAATGACAAAAAACCCCCTCTTTCAGTCCAAGACAATACAACACATATAGGTCTGGGATAATTCCATTGGTTTTAATTGATTCTAATTTTTACTATTGTAAAAGAGTTCGGTATCATGTCTCAAATTTTGTTTGAAACTGTGTAAATCCTTCCAGTTTCCTGATATAATAGTGATGTTAACTCTCTGATGAAGGTCTATTTTTGCACAGGATCTGGAAAAAAAAGGCATTTTTCCTTCTTTGTAGGATATTTTCTGAATCTTTCGTCTCTGCCTTTACTGGAGTGTTTCTCTCCTCTCTTTTTATTTGCTTTCATTCCAACCTTGCTTCAGTCTCTTGCATGGCACTGGGTTCACTGTTCCCCCTTCTTTGCTGCCAAACATTATAAAGGCAAGGAGAGCTTTCATTTTAAAAGAGTTGAACTGTGGGTGCAAGTACCATGGAAAAGTGCACCCTACTCTGTATATTATTTAGGGAGGCAGGTACAGGGCTTGACTTCATTTGGAACTGTATTTTTTTTCGTTGTTCTAAACTAAACATAGAGACCAGCACGTTTGCTTCATTGTTCCCTTATGTTTTCCAGTGTACTTCATTCACAAGGAAAAGTGGGCATTTGCAAGGCAGAAGCAGCAGCTGTTTAGAAAAGAAAGAAGCAATGATTAACTCTGCCAAAGGGCCATTATATAGGTGGAGAAAGCGTAAGTAAGCACAATTAGTGCCTCAGAGACCTGAGAGCTACACAGCCGGGTCATGACAACTGGGTTCAGGACAGACTCTCAGGGAGAAGTATGTATGGAGAAAGTAAGCAAGATAATTAGGAAGTGGATAAAAAGCACAGACTCCTGAAATACAGACAATAGACTTGCTCTGCAGCTCTCTTTTGTTTGTTTTGGTGCTTCCATGGCAAGACAACCACCAAGGAAAGGCAAGAATGAAATGGATTTTGTCTTCTTTGGAGTGGTGATGTAAATGGTGCTTAAGGACATTGTGCCTCAGGTTTGTCCGTTCCTGTTAGGCACCCTTCCTCTCTGTAAACCGATTATGAATCCAGTGCTATTCGTACTGACTTCTTTGCCTACCTGTGTCTTTTCTTGCCTTCAGAGAATCCTGCGTGGAGCTTTTGGTACCTGTCCTGATATTTTTTTTACTTTGTGCTGGAGCTACCAAAACAAAGACTGCCTGCCAAGTGTCATCTCTCATTTAGGGGTGCTGTTTATTTTACATGGCTGTAGAAGCTCTCCCTGTTCACTGCCTTTTCCTTGCAAGTGAGAGAGGTAACCCTTTCCTCTAAGCCATATTTCACATGGGATAAATCCATCTCACACAAGCAGCAAGAAGGGATTTGTCTATGCCGTGTCTCTAATCCAGTCTAATTCAGAGCAGATGGCTCAGGGAGCTGTCCATGTGGCCACCTGCAGTACTGGCCCGACCTGCTCCCCGTCAGCCTGGCAATCCCCTCCCACCCATGCAACCAGAGGGGCAGGAGGCCTCCATGCTGTGTCCTCCTGCAGGAGTCCACAGCATTTTTTCACACACCTGCCTTACTTAATTATTTATAATCTCCTGGAAGAAGTTAGTCAACCTTAAACCCCATTCTGTCCCTTAGGATCCTGTGACCGGGAGGATGTGGAGGAGGGCCACTATCCAGTTAGTGGCTTAGCGTGCACAGGGGCTGGAGCCTTCAGGGACACAGGGAGCTGCAGGTGCAATGTGTGATGCTCAGCTGAGAGACATCGAATTGACAGTGGAAAATTGCTATTTTCCTCTTGAAGAAATGGGTTAAACACACGCTTGGAATAGCTGACAATGGGTTTCCCTGGCAGACCTTGGGAAGGACTGACTGCTCTAGTGGGTCTCATGAAATCTCCAGTTTAAGTGTCCTATAGCTGGCTGTCAGCTCTGCCAGGTGCTGTAAAAGACGAAGTCAACGGGCTGCATGTAACGTGGCTTTATTCTGAAGGGAGAAAGGATGTGGTTTCCTTCTGACCAAGTCTGACACACAGGATGGATGGCCTTAAGTTTTCAAAAATCATGAGCAAGGCTCACTGCAACCCAGTCATAAGATATTATGGTGTTAAAATAATAAATTTGGCATTTTAATTACCTTCTGATTTTCAAATTTAGTCAAGAGGCTTTTTGCCATAGTCTGGAGGGCTAAAAACTTATTTTTTTTTAATGGAAGCTGACAATCTGTCGAAATAATTTAAGTATAGGACCTTTACGAAAGACATCAAATATAGCAGTGTCATGATAAAAATCACTAACTTTGGATCCATTTTTTTGCCTTGAAGGACACAGAGTGACAGACCCCAGAATTTTCATGCCAGCAAGAATAGTTGCAGATCCTATCATTATTTACCTAAATGAAACATATAACCCTTTTACTGAAATGTTTTCAGCTAGAAATCAGCCTAGTAATTTAGTGGATTCAGACCAGGTACTTATTCTGTCCCCATCAATCCAGTATCTGAATGGCTGATAAAGTTAAAATATACTAGAAATTTCAAGGTCACTGTCTGTTGTCAGTAATTAAAGTAGTGTCTCTTTTCTATGAAGAACAGATTGCTCTTTTTTTTTTTTTAAATGTGATTCTGCTATTGGTTTTCCATGTGATCTGTCAGTGCTAGAAGGTTATGGGGTGATGGTGTTCAAGAGAGAGAAGATTTGAACCTGAAATCAGGGTAGTTTGTGATTTTGGTAATCAATTGTTCACTGTAAGGTTAGCTATTCCAAAACATTTAAGTGTGTTTATAATCTCTGTCTTGGAGGGGGAAAAAAAAGTCTCTTGCTCCAACAGGACAAGAATGCTGACAGTGGCCAAAGACTCGGGATGCAAGACAAGGTTTCAAGTCTCCTGTTCCTCCAGTGTTGAAGACATTACAAATGAGACCAGGAGACAGACACACAAACAAGCAATGAGAGGTCTTAAGTGCTAAATAAGTACTTCATGGGTTACCTCCTGGATTTGGAGATTGAAAACAAATCAGACTCAATAATCTAGATACTTTTGTAAATCTTATTATTTGTTATTAGGTGGCCTAGATACTTTTGTAGGCCTTCTCTCTCCTAACAAGAACCTGAACACAACACAAAGTTGAAAAAAACATGAACAAGGTTTGATTAGAGAGTCCCCCCCTATTTGGAGGGACTATTCTTGATTCATACATCAGGGGAAGCTTTTCAAATAGGTCTAAACAGGCTGGATTCAGTACTCCGGGAAAACAAATATGTCATTAATCCAAAGGACAGGGGACAGTTTTCCAGGTAGTAAGTGTTTTGTGACATTCTGGAGCAATAAATCTTCATATTTGTGCATGAAAGGCCACTGCTGCATTAAATACAAGCTGCAAATGTGTACTGTCTGTCACCAGCATGCTGCAGTGCTGGACATGGGCCATCAGATGGCCTTTCTTCTCTTTCCTCCATGAGACAACTACTCTGATGATGCCGTGGACTGAAGCAGGGAAGCTAACCGCATCCCTGTCCCCTCTACCAGATTCTAGTCCCTGTGGGTAACCCAAATCTCACTGTGTTCAACAGCTGACCCAGCAATGGCACAGGGAGTTTGTGCCTCAATGTGTTAGCAAGAAAACACATTCAAATTCCCGGAGACTTGGCAAATCCAACTTTCTCTACTTTGAGATTCAATCCCCACTGATACCTTGGGAGGCAATTTGCAAGTGATTGTGTTGTGCAAATCTGCTTCGTTTCCCTTGATTCAGAGATCAAAGGTGGGACTACAATTCTTTGGTATTTAATACACAAATCCCTTCCGCTTCAGAAGTATCTGCTTAAAAAAATTGGCAGCATATAGGTATGAGTATATGCACACTTCCCACACAGCAGGCAGAATGAAGAGCAGAATATCATATTAAAAGGTGTATCTGACAAACGGATAAACTCAGTAATTAAATATTTGAATTCTAATGCAGCAGATGGGGATGAGCTTAGAGATGCAGCACCGATGCAGTACATGTCTTGCTATCGAGTTTGATTTCACTTTTCTGTCCCACAGTGTGGAAGTGAAGAAAATAATGGGAAAATCATGTAAACCAAGCCTGCGCCTATGAGTCAATAAGCTTGCTTGTCCTTGCTGTATTCTCATTTTCCTGTCTCATATTGACCTGATTCACACTGGTCTTGCAGCAAAACTTGAATCCTAATCCCTGATGCTTTTTGTGCATCCAGTCATCAGAAATGAAGAAAGAAAACATACCTAAAGGGGCAGTGTCTGAAGTTCTTCTCTTTTGATTAGAGGTGTCCATCAGGGCAGAATGAAGTGTGGTGAATAGAGCCCCTGATATTTAATAAGGAATGATTAGAGTGATCAGCACTGGAGACAGACAGCTGTTAGTACAGTGTCTTTACATCCAACCTCTCTGCTTGGATGCCGTTCCTCTCTGTGTCCTTGGCCATTTCTCTTTTCTTTGGTGAGAAAAATGAAAATTCCATGGAAATACTTTAACGGTCTCTCACTGAATTCTGACAGAATTATTATATAGATGTGTATATTGATGTACAAGCTTCTCTGGGTGACCTGTTTCTGTGTCGCACTAACTTCACAGCAAAAAAATTTTCAGTACTTTTTTTTTCCAGACATTTCCAAACTGCCTGTATATTTTCATGGGCTTAGTGAAAGACAGCAATCAAAACCCCACAAGTACTTTTTTATTTCACACCAAACCTACAAAAAGTGTATCCTAAAAGGAAAGGAGCGGTTTGAAATCTCCCTTGGAAGAAATAGAATAGTTGCACTGTCAGTACTTGGATCAATGCAGATCTGTGTGGTGTCTGAGCTTTCAGTTTCAGATAGAGAATATATAGTCATATAAACATACCTACCAGAGATAAGCACAATAAATTGAAAAGGAAAATTTGTGTGTGAAAGAAAAGGGAAGAGAGATCAATGAAGAGGCAAGGACATGCTTCATTTCTGTCAGTTCTTACTGTAAATTTGAGGAAATCAGCTGTTGCCACCGGTGCTCAGAGAACTAGGTGTAAATCCAGTTTTCAGACAGCTTCAGAAATAGGCAACGGTCAGACAGGAATGGAAACAATGGTGCTGTGTACTTTTAGTGCCTATACAGTCAGCCAGCCACTGACTGATGTGCTGAATGAAAGTCATCTATGAAAACTATTGAAGAAGCACATTTTCATAGAAGTTAAAAATCTTGTGCCATGTAGCGAACTGCAAAAAAACGTCCTGTTTTCGACTGCTTCTTATCCCCCATACATGGAGAGATTTCCACATGCTCTCCAAGGTTTTCTGCAAGCCCAGCACTGCCAGATCATTGGCCCCCTGCTATCATGGTGACAGGGACCCCGAAGAATTCAGGAGAATTGTAAAAATTGTAGATTATCTCCTACAAATCCAGGCGACCTCTTCCTTCTGAGACCAGCAGGTCCTAACAAAATTTGTGGAATATGAATTCACTCAAAAATCTCCCACTGGAGTCATATTTCTCTAAGTATTGTGGGATGTCTGCAGCTTAAGGTAAGTCAAAATTTAGTGAATAGGAGACCAGGTCAATACATCTAGTGATTTGGTTTTTTGCTTGCTTACTGAAGCAAATGAGTGTTTCTAGGTCAGAAATTTCATTCAGAGGCACCCTAGGCCAGATTCTTCAATTTGAATAAATTGAGAGAAGTGTCCTTCAGATTATACCCTTATATACAAACTGAGAAGTGTCCCCCGTTCCTCTAGCATTTTACCTCAACATTTTAAAAGAACTGTTCCTTTGAGGGAAAGGGCAATACAGCCAGAAAAAAGTGTGAGTGAAGTAAAACTTGAATACAGACTAATTTAGATGTTTTTATAAAGTCTTGCAGACTTCTCTGCACAAACCATTAAGTCCTAATTGCCACACTAATGTTATTTTATATTGTAAGTGCAGCTCCTGAGTCCTGATGTTATGGCACCCAGTGGAATTAAAGCAGGCACTTAGCTTTACCACCTTCTCTGCTGTAACCTTTTCAATCTGTGATTATTATTCTGTCAACGCACACTTGTTCATTATTACTTAAAGGTGTCGTCCCTTCCTCCAGGAAGACATGCTGCTGTGTAAATTAGGGCCATAACTAACCTCGTTCAGTGCTGAAGCAAGCGCCTTTCTTCTGACAAGCCATGAATTTAGAGCATCTTTCCTCCCACTGGAAGGAGTCTCTCTCCTTCATTCCTAATAAGGGCAATGCTGAGGTGGATTTAAAAGGCTCTTTTCTGTTAAAGGGGTTTGATCTGTGATAATCTCCTATAATCTGGATACTAGGAGCAAACTGAGTATTAGGTCCGGATTGCAAATCCACTCTCAGCCTTTTTAAAAATAATTTATTTATTTCAAAACTCATTTGAATACATTACCTTCCTTTTCCATTCTGTAACGGACCTTAAGGAAATGCCTTTCAAATTAGGATTCAAATTTGATTAACTAATATTAGTTAATCCCAGTTCTGGTAATTGCATTCCCCCTCCAGGAATTTCACAACCCTTTTAGTAATTGTACAGTCTTGGTTTGCAAACTGCATGCTATAACTCCATGTCAGCCTCTCAGCTCATTTTCTTGCTCTGAGTGTATATGGAGTACATGCAGCACAGTTCAGGAAACATTACCATTTCCATTTTAACTCACCATTAAAGCTCTTAGAGTTACATTTTCCAGATAAGTCATCTAATGAATTTTGTTTTGTTTCTGTTGTGTTTTCATTTGTGAATTGTTTCTGATCTAGCCTAATGTTAGCAAATCTTACCCTCATTTGCACATATTTTTGCAGAAGGAGGTTTTATTCTAGGATTTGTGATTAAATTGCTAATTTCAGCTGTTACATTCCCTAGACAGCTGTTTGTGGTAAAACAAATGTTATTACTTCTAGTCCCTTACTGGACCAGAATAACTTTTTCTATGGCCAAGTGATGAAGAGGACACGATGAGCAGCAAATAACAAGTGGAGTACGTGGGAGTGCTGTGCTCTAACACAGGCAGTGGTAGAAAGACCATTCCTCATGCAGTCATATGAATGAAAAACAACTGACATAAATATTTATGAGTTGAAGATAACATGGGGTGAGGAAACCACAACAATACCACACACATTTTGAATTTGTCTGGGTTTTCACTGACAGAGGCAGTAAAGAGAGCATCATTCCTTCATCAGCTGCTTTGAATCAGGTAAAAAATAGCAGGGGACAGAACATCCAAAGGAAACTATTATCATTGTGGGAAAAGACTATCCCCCAGCTCTTTTGGGAAGGACTGCTAAATAAATCCTGCTGTGAGAGATGAAGCTGGCAGAAAAGGAGACAAAAATTTAGACCTCTGGAAGTGCTGTAATTCATACAGGTTTCTAGCATTGGTTAGGTTATAGTGGGGGCTGTGAGGGAGTTTAAGACCAGAAGAATTCAGATCTACCTCTGTTCAGAGTATTTGGGGTTGAAGTTTTGGGCAGAAAGCATATATGGATATTTCTGTCAATAGTTATTTCATATTTAGCTCTCATTTTCCCTCTCTGGTTTGTACTAAGGGTATAAATTCTTGAACGACTGGATATTTACTCTGATGGATTTTGCAAGATATATTGTAGGTGTACAGGATTTCATTCTGAACAACAGTGTGGCCCATCTATATATGCCACGAATAGCATGGATAATGGGAACATGCCACGCTGCATTCTACATTTATGGAAATGAAGTTAAATAACTTACAAAATAAATGTTTACAGTAATTATTTAATTAAACATATAGAGCAGATACTCAAAAATATTCAAGAGAGGATAAGGCACCTGAAGGGTAGGAGATCCTCTCCTCACTAAAATGAGATCCAGGTCACCTGTCCTAGAGATTAATTCTGAAGCTCTTCACCTGGTATCATCCATATTAATGCCGGATGCGATTTAAACATAGTGACATTAATAGCAAATCTAACATATCTGACATAGTAATACCTTTCAGCTCTTTAAAAACTGGGTCACCAGTTTGATATTCCTAATGTCTATGCTTTGTATCCTGCTGTAACAATAGTAAGCCTAGGGGGTCTGTTTAGTCAGTATATTTATGGTCAATTAATTTGTTTGCTCTGTGGATGTTCTGGAGAAATCATCCTGAAATGGCCATTCCCAAACTGCTAATTAGGAGTGAAAATATATCTAGGCCCCCAGTATTGAACTGGGTTCATGCACCCATTGAGAGAACACTAAAGGATGTTGACAGATATCTCTCCAGAAATTTGGATCCTCAGTTTGTGAGTGGTGAAGGATCTCAGTTCATCTGGTTGTCTCGTTGCACTGAATAATTCAAACAGCTGTAATTGTAACCATCAGTCAGTGCAGCAAAGTTGCAGCAGAGTAACTGAGAAAGGAGCACGGCCAGAAAGCACATCAGCCATGTTAGTTCTCTTATCGTGTGCAGTTACTTCATAGCACTAACTGGGCTGGTGTGTATGGTAGATGAAAAATAACCCCTTGCCTGAAATCAAATGATAAATCAATAAAGAAAGGAAACAGAGAAGGAATGAAATCTCATGGGGGGATGGCAAGGGGGTGGAGGGGTAGGAGAGAAGTAGAGGTTGGAAGATGATGAGTCCCAGAAGGCCAGGCTAGAGATGTATGTTCCTTCCATCTCAAATAAACTCAAGATGTTACAGGCTGATTTAAATGGCAGAAGTGGGGTTCCCCTTCTGGACTGAGGCCCTGCAGGGTTCTGAAACCTAAATTTCCCAAGGAGGGAAATGTTCCTTAGCCTTATTCAGGATTGTGCTTGGTGGTCTTTGCAAAGGAAATACAACCCAGGTGGCTTTGCCCCTCAGATCCTGGTGGCCCAGGCCAGCAGTAGCACAGTGATTTGGGCACCCAGCAGATACAGAAAACTGTAGCCCAGAAGCTGCTGCCAAAACTGTATTGCTCTCATCTGCATTCATGACCTCTAACCAGTGCTACCCATTAGTCAACACTCAGTGTATCATGGGCAGCTACATTTCAATCATTTGGGTCTGTGTAGTCATTTTGGATGTGTTTGTGTAGCAGCCCAGCAATACAGCAAGCTGAGGCTCTCTGGCAGCTGTTAAAAGCATTTGTACTAATGGCCTCAGGCCTGTTTGCATTTTCATGCACCTGCTGAGCTTGGAATCGGCCTCACAACTTGATTTTAAAGGTCCACAATCCCACTGGGCTTTCTTCAGTAGAAAGCCATCATTTACAGCCTTGTATTAAGCAAGAAAAAAAAAAAAAGACAACATCTTCTACTGGCCTTAAATTCAGGCACACCAGTTTCTTAGAATCAAATTGATGCTATATTGAGTGTTTCTTATCTCATCTCCAAATATTGTTACACAACCTGGTAATACACAATGATCTCTTGGAACATGTTTTTTTTTTTCTATACAGGTTTTGTATTATATGCACATCCACAGGTGTATTTGAAAGCAAGAACATCTGGTCTTTTTTTCCTCAAAACTATGTAAGAAAGTCACTATTTGAGGTGATGGCGGTTTTGTTGGTTTGGCTTTTGGTATTTTGCATTATAGCCCAAAGTTTCATATTTTATAAAGTTGCTATGTGTTTTAATGCTGTTTCTGTTGCTGTGCACTTTGGTCTGCATTTAGTGACAGTGAGTCACACGGAAGGTGCACTCTGTCTTTCTTGCAAATGAGTAATACTCTCATCTTCTCTGCAAATACTCACCTGTCCATTTCCAAGTGCCTCAGACAGCCTAGTCTCAGATAACAAGAACTATCTTGTTTTAAAGTCAGGCTCGACAGAGTCAAAGGCAGGAACTCTGAAAGAAGAGGAATCATTCAGAGCTCTTTTGTTTTCATTTTTGTCCTAGTGTTAATTCTGCTGTGCTTTAATTTTCAGCGTGTGGATTTTGGAAGAAATTCTTTGCTTCTTTATGAAGAATGGGATAAGGATGTGCAGCCCATCACGCTTTGGGACAGAGCTCTCTGAAGTTTTCCTAAATGTACTTTCTCTGAAAGAACTAGTGTCCTGTCACAGAATAATAGGATAGAACGATTTATTAGACTGGGGCTAGCCGGGTCTAACATGTTCCTATATCTCCATGCCTCCTGTCTCTGCTGTGAGCTGTGCAGTGATCCTTTGTGCATGACTGTTCCACCAGTGACCAGCACACAACTCCGCTGCAGCGACACTTGGATCACATCTGTCTGATGAGCACCATTATTGTGTCTACGGCACATCACGTTTATGAGCCTCATTATTTGAAGTTTCCCATCTCTGAGTCGTGTTCAAAGGAAGGAATATTAACACACCCACTCTTTGGATTTTTCTTTAAGTCTCATCAAGACTCAGGGTATAAAGTAGGCATTTCATCATGCCTGTGACTTCTCAGATCCTGCATTTCATGCCTGTGAACCAACAACATGGTCAAAGAGGAAGAGCTTCCCTGAAACAACAGTCTCTTTTTCCTGTTCAGACACCCATCTTGTGATTTGACTCATAAATGGTACAGGTGGTGTTTAACAGCCCAGTTAAACTGCATAGTCCATTGCAGAGAAGAGGATAGGAGTATTAATACTTTTAAAATAGACTAGTCCCACAGAAGGAACCTGAATAGTGTCATCAAAGATATCCATTCAATTTCTCATTGCATGAAAAATATTATGGGCAAACTTTAGCCGTAAGTTGATGCCCACCTCTCTAACTCTACAGGTAACTAAGGGAGCATTTTCCTCTCCTATTTACAAACCAAGATTTATGGATTTAAAAGTTAGGATTTACTTTCTTCTCATACAGGCCATTGATTTTCAATGTTTCCATTTCCCACCAGTTTCTCCAGCCTCGTGTCTGCGCTCCTCAAATGACTGAGTATAACGTGATGCTGCCCTTTCCCAAGAAACAAAGTCTCTACCTAAAGCAAAATGTTGTCAGAGCACATTTAAGAGCCCAATCAGGGGCAGTGAATGCAGAACAGTAGCTCCTTGTGGCTGCTTGCCTCTCTGTAGAGCACAAGTCCTCACTGACAGGAGACTTATCTGCAGCATCTGGTGGGAGCATCAGCTGAATAAATGCCCTAATATAAGAGTTGAGCCTTTGCTGTGGTCATAGGAAATATATGAACCCTTTCACCACCAATTAAGTTCATTTGGAGCACTGATCTCTCCCAGCTGGGATGAGATGCAGATTATCAACTCATCTGCTTCTTATAAAGAGGAGGTTTCTGTTCTCTCTCCCGCTTTCTTCCATCAGTATTTAATGAAAAATGTAAATGTTCATTTATTTCTGAGCTAAGAAACCTGTACATCATAAACCATACAGATAAAGAGCACAACATTTACACATGCACATGGGAATGTATATGCATGAATACAAATGCCTGCACTTGCTGATATATCTGTATCTGGGTGTATATTTATATCTCTGACATTTGCCATCTGCTGGAAGTGTAATACCGGGAATAAGCATCTGGCAGTGTTTCGTATAGTAGGGCCTTTTGACAGCTGATGCTAAGGAATGCTGTGCCTTTGGGGATTAAGGAGAAATTAATTAGGACAAGGAAAATGTACTGCAGAACATATAATTCTTATATTGAAAGCAAGGGTTTCAAGGTACTCTTTGATTTGGTTTTCATCTGGCCCACAGCCTAAAACTAACCCTAATTTAATGTTTTCAGAGGGATCCCATCATCATGTTTAGGGGAATTTAAAGGTGAAATATGCAAGATATTAATAACGTCTCTTGGTAATTCCACATCCAGAATGTTGTTATACATCCAGAATTGTCCAATTACAAACACTGAACACAGAGAGTCACTCAGAACAGGTTCCAGAGAAATAGACTGCAAGGGGTAGAAGGGTGTGCTGTGAGCACCATATGGTGTACTGTGGGTTACCCCCGGGTTAATGGGTGCAAAACATTGCAAGCAGATGTGACATTCAAGCTGTTCAAAGACTAAATTGTTTTCTTAGCTATCAGGTGGAATTATTCATTGCCCTCCAGGTTAGAAAGTGCTTAAATTTGCTGTATTAAAGTTGCTGCATTTATTGCACTCATTCAGAAACCTCCAAGGACTGCCTTTGGTAATCTGTCTTTTAAACCCTTTGCTGGGTGAAGAGTGAGAAATGAAACAAGCAGGCTTTTGGAATATTATTTTCTTCTGTTTCCAGAGCAGATCAGTTCCATGGTTTGGGATATAAACAAGTTTAGCAAAGGAAAATCTACCACCTTTTCAATCTCACATCATGCTGGGCAGAGGCACCTCTCATTGCTTTGTTATGCATTGCTTTACAAGTGAATTAATCCAAATTATAACCAAGTACAGCATATAGTTTGGAGACATATAAAATGGGTTATCTTCCTCTAAGGAAAGCAAGAAAGTTTGCTGTTCTCTAGAGCTGGCAAACTCAGAAAGAACATTTGAAACCAGAAATATATTCCAATTCATGAGATCTGTGAGGATACAAATGTAAGGAAGTAGTCTGGTCTGCTTTGCTATGCATATATACATACACAGGTACACACACACACACGTTTATTTTCATTTCATACAACCATTTGGCTCCTAGCAGACGTCAAATGAAATCCACATAATTACTACTTTCAGCAATTTCCATTTTGTCATCTTTTTTGATATTCTCCAGGATGATAGGATGATATTTTGGGGATTTGGGTTGGGTTTTTAGCAGGACTAACTGTGGGTGGAATTTCACAGTGGAATTATATCTTCTTCTTTCAAGTCAATGGCATATATTTTTGGGAAAAAAGCTAGTTCCGCTATTATAAAACATGTCAAAAAATTAACTTACAGGAGTTACATATGCAAATGCAGATGTCTTTAATTATTCCCACAGGCTTCACTTTAAATTCTCCAGCACCCTTAATTTTTCAGACTTCTCTTTTCAGAAGGCTTCTGTTAATCTCTTGTTTTCCTTACTATCCACACTACCTGACCTTTGCCCTAAACGTTAGTGCAGCTGCACATCAGGCTCCCCATATTAACGTGTGAGACACCACATAAACTTCTCAGTGTAGGCTTCTGAGATGAGAGGACTATGCCACTGGAGCCAGCTCAGCTCCTCAATGGTGTGTGAAACTATTTATTGCACCATATAAGTGGGCATCTATGTATCATTTCAGGAACCACTGATGCGCAGTTGTGTGCAGAAACGAGGCAAGAAAGAATCCCTACCACACAGCAGCACTGCAGAAGAATAATCAAATCCAGAGTTTCTGAGCGAGGTACACACAGGAAAACAGAGGCAAGATAGAGATTGGTCAGATTGTGTGTGGAGGACCCTGGGGCCTTAGTGGCACATTAGCAATTAGGGCATGGATTCAGCCTGTAACCCAAACCACAGAGCTGTCTTCAGCATCTCTCAGAGGGGTAAAGGGGAAGCCACGGGATAATTCCAAAGGCCTGCTTTGTTGGCTGTGGAAGTAGGGCAGCAGCTGGTGGCACTTGAAGGATGATCACAACCCAGAAGTGGCTCCAACCCTCTCTGAGGGCTGGCCACTTACTGACTTGACATGAGGCTCCCTGCCTCACCTGTGAGTGCCTGAATCCTCTTCCTCCCAAGTACTGTGAGCACCAATGATAGTTGCTTGGCACCTGCTTAATTTTGCTCAGTATTTGCAAATCAGCTGATGTGGATCGAGCCTCATTCATTAAAGCTAAATTTAATATTATGATTAACAGTAATAAATGCAGCTGCTAGAATGTGGAATTTATTACCTTGGTCCTTTGGCAACTATCCATTATTTTAAAACTGCACCTCTTGGCTTACTTCCTTTAATTTTACATGAGAATATGAAAGAGAAGTATTCCTCTTTAAGAGAGAAAACAGTATGTGATATACTTTGAAAATTCATGGCTGAATATGCTACTAATATTGAAAATGAACTCAATGTCTAAATTAAAAACAACCTAGATGTCATGTTCAGAGCGAAGCAGCAACATAATAAAAAAGTCCAACTGCAGCTCAGTGGAACAAGGCAAAGAAAATTACTAGCCCACTACATGAATGTCTTTAAGAGTTTTCAGTGCAATATAAATGTACAAGTCATTAATAGTTAATATGAACTGACATCTGGACATTTGGATTATGTAGATTCTGGCACTGGAGGTGTCATTCGTCTCAGAAAGTGTGAGAGAAACAGAGAGTTTGAAAAATGTTCCAAACAAAGTTTGACTGGATCTCTCTTGTATCTATTAATGTTGTTGGTGAGCAAAAATCTGAGCAAAAACCTAGAGAAAGTCAGGTCCTAAGTTTAAAAATGCTACTTCTTCTGTCTGCAGATTTTGGATCAGGGTTTAGAGTACTCTAGTAATATAGATCTGTATAAATGTAACAAGAGAAAAAGAGGTGAAATGCCTTTTACAAGATCTTCTCTTAAGCATTCCAAAATTGTATGTATTTCTTGATTCCTGCTTTATACCTAAAATCCTGAAGTCAAAGACAGTTTATGGGAAAGAAAAAGCAAATGTCTAAATTTTCAAGATAATTTAAAAAATAATTACTTCTTAGGTTTCAAAGCAGACCACAGAATAACAAATAAATGAAAAGCAGGTACTTTTTTTTTTTCCCAAGGATGTTTTTTTACTGTACATTTTGTAGCAAAAAAAAAGAGAAAGAAAATAAAGGAAAATATTCTGATCACAGAGATGTCATTATCTAAAACTCCAAGTAGGAAACATGACGAATACAAGATCAAGTACACAGCCATGTCACAATATATCTCTGAACCTTTAAAAAAAAAAATATACATAGAGATTTTTCATGTGTTATTTTCTCTGTGCCTTGCACACTTTCTCCACCTCTTTTACAAAATCATAGTAACAATGTGCAATTTCAGAATGGTTCCCAACAGCTGATCAAACAAATAAATAAACAAATGACAGGACAGTTGCAGTAGCCAGCAGAATGCTAGAAATCGCAGTAAAATTGGCAAGGACAATAAATTCTGCTGGATGGGCCATGTGTATTTTATACAACCACAGCAATGCTCACCAAAAACCAATGTGAGAATCCATTTACAAGCCCTGAAGAGCTCCTGTTACAAGTGCCTTCCTGAGGATGAGAGGCAGGGGGGTAGGAGTGCACCAGACTGGGGAAGGGCTGTATGTAATGCAGAGGATACATGGGACACCCCCTGCTCTGAGATACCCAAATTTAACTCAACTTCTGTGGCTAGTTTGGAACATAACCAATCCCCTGAAAAATACAAAAATTTAATTTTCCTGATGTTACTGGTACAGTCATGACATGTCATGGTGACTGTACAGACAAGGAGCTTTTGTCACAGTAGGGTGCAAGTCTGTCATTTTAGCAGAGAGTGTGACCTCCACCAGAAGCCACTAGTATTTATAATGTGGAAAGTTCCCAGGAGCTACTTCTGTTTTCCCTTTCTTTATCCTTTATTAGGGTATCCTGATAACTATTTTTCTCATTTTTGATAGCAGCATCCCTACAGATGTCAATATCTGCTGCAATCTGCCTTGAGCATTGACAAGCACAGGCTATGAAGGAGACAGAAGAGGATGATTTTTTTTAAAATTTGTGCCTAGATTTAATTTTTCCTAGGACAAAAAGGGATGGTATTGGAGGTGGGTTATACAGTACATCAGATATTTGACCTTTGTACATAACCTCCTTTCCATCTGGGGGATCTGATGAGGCTGAAACCAAAAACAAAATATGCATAGAAACATACCTTCTGTTGTGGGAAAAAAGCAACTCAAAAGGGGTAATAAATCAAAACAGAACAGAAATAATTAAATCCCAACCAAAAGTCCATTCATCAACAAATACTGTTTGCCCAGATGTCACAGTTAACACCATGAGATTATGCTGAACAATTTACTCTTATCTGCCCCTGTGGGTGCCCTGCCTGCACTTTTGAGAAAATCACTTGCAATGACAACCAGATATATCCTAGCACCAGTCATATCCACAGAAGTGTATTTCTGTGGTTAAAAAAAAGAAAGAGGTGCCATTAAAAAAAAAAAGAAAGAAAGTGAAAAGAAACCCTGTAAAATTAAATTTCTGCTGTTAAACCCCTTTTCATCCTCCTTGTTTAATCTTGTGTGAAGGTTCACCAAGAGTCTGAGTAACTTTTGGAAAGCAATGCTAAATACAACTAGCAAATTCCTTGAAACATTCCCACATGGTTTAATTGGGGCCAGACAGGAATGGTACCATACGTGCCTATTCACATTTCATGACCCTCTTTCTCTTTTACTATCCCTGTTACTTACTTGCTTACCTATCTTTTTGGCCAGTACAACTGAGAACATTTCCTCCCCTCTTTTTCCAATTGCATGGCCCTGAAGAAAACCACGCTTTATAACACATGAGGGGAGAAGAGAAGAGGGGAGACACTGATATTTACACTGTGCTTTCCATTACCCACTCTGAACTCCCGAAAGTCCCTTTTGCCCCTGTTAGGTCATTGTCATCATACTGCAAAAGCATGCCGTTGACTGAGAGGCTCCTCTTTGTCCAAATGTTTGTTATCTTTTTCGGGTAGGTGCAACACTGAGATGTGGCAAAGTCCCCCATGTCAAAAGAATGGCTACGTTTAGTTTTGCCCTCCAGAGGCAACATGAGGAAGCTGCGGAATTTGGACTCCGTCTGGCCCAGCAGTGGCTCTTTGTCCGAGTGGCGGGCCACCGTGGAAGTTCTGGAGTCTGTCATTTCCTCCTTTTTCTGACATTTCAGTTCCAGGGAGGCAAAAGCTCCCATTAGCCGGTCAATATTGTGCTTTGACCGGGAAGGAGGCCTCCATTTACTGGACAATGTGCCCTGTTCACTTTGGAGGCTGTAGTTGTCACAGTCACGGCTATTTGCAGAGCTGGAGGAAGAGGAGATGCTGCTCCGCGCAGACTGACAGTTAAACTCCATAAGTTCATTTCTCACCACCACCTTGGGATTGACTTGGGGCAAGACTCCGTTCTGAACTGGTTGTGCTCCATTTGTCTGTGAGTAGACGTTGCTGACATTAGACATCTTCCCCTGGGAATTGTTGCAGACCTTATAGCGGACCATGAGAATTACAATGAATACCAGCAGAGTTGCCACAATGATGCCTCCAATGATCAGAATCATGGTCCCACCCAGGAACTGGCTGTGCATCGACTGGCACTGAGGGTAATCTTCTTTGGTGAAGAACTGGGCACATCCCACAATATTGGTGGCAGTAAGGGTTGTGGCCGTGTCATCCCACATTGCCAGGACACAGAGGTCATAGCCTGTTCCAGAAACAAGGTTGGTTACAACAAAGGCTTTGTTTGTAGCTGGTATCATCCTTAAAATAAAAAAAAAGGAAAAGAAAAAGAAAAAAGAATTGGTTACTCTTGACACAAAGGTAAGAGATAACAGACGTAAGAACAACATAGTGTTAACTGTTCCGAGTACTGGCAGAGAGGAGCCATAAAATTCAGAGCCATAAAATTGAAACAAGCATTCAGACTTTCCAGCTCCTGTGGGTTCAACATCCCAGCATTCAGTACCACCCAAGTTTTGAAAGCCACCTGTCAACTGTGAAATAAAGGAGATAAGAAAAAGCAGACCAGACTAGACTGGGTATTCTTTTTCTCCTCACTTGTATCTGTCCTAATCTGAAATATATTCAAACCTGAGTAAATAACTCAGAATAAAAACATATGAAGAACAGTTCTTTCTGAGTATGCAAATGACCCTTGTGCTTGCTGAGTCTCAATGTGGCTCAACCTCATATCGTTTCACAGGTGCCTGAACATTTACTGTCTAACATCAGCAGATCACTTACCTTGTGAAGGCAAGGGTCTACACTTAGTTTTCTCCTTGACTGAAAATGCAAGGCAGGCAACCATTTCTCTCTTTTTCTCCACTCTCCCACTTACTTTCCCCATCCTCCTACTCCCCACTGTGGAAAATGTCTCCTAAAAATGCAGCTATCAACATCATCTTTGCCAGAAATTTATCCCTGCAACCACCTTCCCCTGTGTGAGTGAAAAAGAAACACTGGCATTGGCAGTATGGGCTGTGGAAGTGTGAGAAGAGGCAGGAAGATACAGGGATGGAAATAAGATAGTTTCTTTAAAATAAAAATTCTGCTCATGTATAAATCCATTTCCAAAAACCAAATAGCTAGACCGAAGCTGTGCTCCAAGTTGGGACATTTATGGACATTATTCTTTGCTGCCACAAAACTTAAGCAGTCATTTGAACTCATGCAATATTACAGCATGACTAGCATTCAAAATTAGCAGATGGGAATGAACATGGTCTACCCCCATTTCAGACTGGTGAAAATTGCAGCACATTAGTGGAACACAGTGGAGAATCCCAGACTCGGTGCCTGGTGGGTAGCCAAGAATAACACCAGAGAGATACCCCATGCATGTTTCTCATTGCATTACAGGCTTGAGTGAGAGAAAAAAAGCTGAAATTAAAACAGCCCATTATGACTTAGATCTGCAGGTCTTTTGCACCAGCAGCAAGGGAGTTCTACAGTCACTTGGAACACACAGTGAGCCAGTGTGAATATTTGGGATGGCAAGGCCTCGGCACAGGAGCAAGGCAGACTCCCTGTGGGAGTTCCAGGCTTCCTTAACCTCAAATCATTGCCACAGCTAGCACAAACTGCAGCTCTGCAGAGCACCTTCTGTGCAGTGGGAGGGAACAGACCTGCACAGAGAAGCAGCAACGTCAAGGCACTGCAAAGATGATTTTCTGATCATCTTTGCATTTATGCATTCACGCCACTTACTCAACCCTTCAGCCTGGCCACAGGCGAGGATGTGGCTCCTTTTTAAAAAGCAAACAAGCACACAAAAAAAAATCTGTAAGGAAAAGAAATATTGGTGAGAGACACTTGGAATATAAACATCATCTGGCAGGTTTACTCAATGTTGTGTTTGAGATTCTAGGCACATTTATCATCCTAATGGAGCTGTTTGACACAGATATAGATGAGCTATTCAGAATGAGCCGAGAGGTCACAAAGCAACCCTCATGAAACACTCCAGATAATGTTGCTAAAATTGTTCCCAAAAGTTGAAATATTTGGTCTCAAGCTATTTCTAATTACTCTGCTCTCTCTATGGCTGTGTGAACAAAACACCTCTGCCCACAGCAGACTGCACTCTGTTGAATTGTTCAAGGAAGTGTATATGCACACACCAAGGATGATATATGGAATAACAGAATGTTACTGTCAAACTTTTGATTTTAAACTCTTGAATAGTTTCACCAATTGCTTCCTATCTCCTTCTGTAGTGCTATACTCTGCTTTTCACCATCACTCTCAGCCCAAAGCTTAAAAAAATTCTGCCGTGGTTAAGTCATTCAGAAGTTATTTCACTGCAAAACCTCATTACAAACAAGTTGCACTGTTAGCAGAAAGAGTAGTCAGCCCTACAAACTGGGTCTTGGACTTGGGTCATAACTCTTGGAAAAACAGGACTGTAACACCATCTGTTAGAGTGGTTCCTTTGGCTTTGTGCTGATGAAACACAGAGGCAAGAGAGACCACTCTCTCTGAGCAAGCAGCAAACACCTGGGCTTACACACTTTATAGCTTTGCACATGTCTGGTCATCTCTGCGTTTATGCTTTCTCACCACTGCACAGCCCTTCAGTCTGGCCTCAGGTGAGGATGTGGCTCTTTTCAAAGAGCAAATAAACATACAAAAATAGAAATACCATTGTTCAGCCTCACACAATAATGCCCAATTTCAGTGAACACGGATAGCCTGAATCATTTACAACTTGCTTTCTTCAAACACAATTACACACAAGCGTCCAAGGAAATGTAACTGCCTAGAGTATTTCAAGGACTGGCAGGTAGTGAAGAGTGGCAAGAAATGTAAAGCCAATCCATTTTTAAATACACAGAAGTGAGGCCATAACTAGTCCTAAAGCATGGACAGGTTAACTGTGTTGAAATGTACTATAATAAAAACCTCATCTTAGCCTTTAAAAGAAACTAAATCATTTCTAAATTCAACCAATCCTGGAAGCTACAGCTGTGATAATATTGGGACTAATAATATGTTTATAAAAGATCACAGTTGTAATTTCAATTAAGGGAAAAGCAATCAACTCTCCATATACACCTAAAATGAAGAATTTTGGATGTTTCCGTAAATAAACTTTAAATGTTCTTGTAAAATATTCAAATTATTCTGCTAAGGAACAGCTGAGCATAGGAATAAGTGACAGTTTCAGGAGTTTTAAGACTTAAGTAATTAATTTCAGACTTAGTTTTCTGTCTTACAGGGAAGGCCATCTTGTTTTCTTTAACTTGCCCAATTTTAAGAGTATTTTGGCATTCCTCCATGCTTTGGTCTACCCTCCCCAAACATACTGCCAGTCAGATATGATGGATGACATCTCTTAACGCTCCCCACATCTAAAATTGATGCAGACACATTTTCATTCTGGGATATTGATGACTCTTTCTTTGATTGTCCCCAACACAGGTAGCTGCAGAACGCCACTTCAATCTTTGCTTTGCTGCCTGAGAGGGGGTGTCTCTTCAAGGTTCCTCTGCACGTGCAGTGCCATTAATCACGGACCACTGTGCCCTGGCTCTGGGACTCAATGGCTCAGAGCTGCAGTAAAACTAAGAGGGGCAAGCAAAACTGGGTCTAGCCAGAGATCTTGCAGGGCTTTGTTCAGTCCACTCATCAGCTAAACACAGAAAGTTGGTTTCAGATAGCGAGGATCTGGTGCATTAGAGGTCAAAAAGAGCTTTTGAAAGTCGTTAGCTTTTGGAACTCAGAAGATCCTGGTGTTCACTTGCCCGGCCTCAGACAGCGAATATACTTAAACACTTGCGGTGTCTTGAAGCAACAAGCTTGATATTGTCTGCCTGCTCTTCAGGGCAGGGTGATCTTGCAGAGATGCTTCTTACCACAGAAGAGGAATAGAGACCTAAATGTGATACTGGCTTTTCTTCAGGAAAAATAAAGTGGCAGTTGACTAACTGCAGGAGGAGATCAACTAACAAAGGGCTTGCTTATAGATAACAGCTTATGAAAGGTTTTAATGTATCCAGTTTAAGGAATCCGGGAAAAGGGAAGGCTGGGAACGAAAAAAAATACACAAATCCATCAACCGAGAAAGTGTAAATTTAGTCCCAGCTAGGTCAAGACAAAATTTGAAAATCTTGTGGAAATTTCTCTGTCCAAATACATAAGACACGGTAATTCCTGCCTTTCTCGTTTGGTTTATTCTCTTTGGAGTAGGAGGAGCAGGCAAGTCTCCACATTCCTGCCAAGGTTTTGTTTTCTGATTCTTAATCTAGCTTCTGAATCCCATCTGAAGAAAACTATTCATATATTAATAAGTTTCTGACCTCTCTGAAAATCCTGCCTCAGTAAGGAATGAAACGAGGATAGGGGTCTTACAATTTAATTTACAAGGAAAAGCCCCCTTCTCTAACCCTTTGGTACAATAGCTTTGATTACTGGAAGAGGAGGAGACTTATGGCCAAGACTGGGACATGGCATAAGCATCTGAAATAGAACAGCAATAGACAAATGCTTCTAGGAGGGTTAATGGGTGATGAAGAGCTATGAAGCCAAGATGGAAGTTTGCAGGGCTTTTTCAAACAACACATTGTCTTCAATCCATGGAGATTTGTGTCTCATTTTCTGAAAATACCAAAATGAATCCATGAGACACTGTCCAAAAACAGGGGAGGAGAGTGCTAGAACTCTTATTTGAAGTCAACCTTATTTTGTATCACCACTAAATGTCCTTGTTATGTCCTTGTGGACAAAACATACAGAAAGCAAGCAATTTTGTAATTATTCACTTCAGAGTGTGGCGACATTAAGGAAATTAGAAAATAAATTAGTTAGAAATGCAGGGGAAAAAGGTTTGCTGCAGACTTCAGTAGTAATCCCAGATGTAAGTGAGCACTGAAGCTTGCGAAGAGAACTGTGCTGAGAATTTAGGATAACTGAGTTTCATTCTTCCTTTATCAGCTACACTGATATCAGGCTCCACTTTATCAGTAATTCTCAGTTCCTGAGAAATCGTTTTGCTCTACTGTAAGTCTCCTCATTTATAAAATGGGGATAATGCCAGCAATCTTCTTTCAAAAAAGGCCTGTAGTGCATCGGAGGAAATTAGTAGATATTGTGATTACACTGTAATATACAAACGGTTCTTTTCTTCTATGTAACACTGGGGATTAGCAGGACTGAACTGCTGGTTAATACTGTGGTTATGCAAAACAGACAAATTAGACAAAACCCAGATTAGGTTAATTGGCTAGGCAATTCTGTTCCTTTTCTCCATCAAAAGAGGGATATGATACGATCTAGTTTTAGCCCAAAACTGCCTTAATCACAGAACTTGCAGGGACCTGTCAAGGCAATTCCTTTGGGAAGGTACTTGCAACTTCCAAGACTCAGTTTTATACTAACATGCTAGACTATGTTGCTTTTCCCACAGGCTGTTTTCTTATTTTTTTTATATTCCCCAGGACTATATACTACCTATATACTACTACAATTTTTGGTTTATTATCTGGGTCTATATACTACCTGCATACAATTTCTCTGTCTGAAATGAATGCTAGGAGTTCAAAATAGAGTCATGCTAATATATTAAATGCTGTTTCAGAAAAAGTAGAAAAAAAAAAGGTAAAAAAAGCTTAATTCCTAGGGTGTGAATTTTGTAGCTGTTGTAGACTATACACTAATTATGGAGCAACTGCTAACTAGTGGTGTCATTATGCACTATAATTTGTAATGAGGAGGGGAAAAGAAAGAGGGATGCCAGGGTGAAATAGTGATTGTTTTGTAAAAATATATTCCAGTTAGTTAGCACACTAACTTTTCTGTGTAGTAATGCCTTACAGTGAAAATCTTGGTCTCACTTGTATGGTCCTAAACTTCCTCTTACATAAAGTTGCTTTCACTTAAGTGCAAAACATTACTCTCAGAACTAAGAATCAATCCAGAAAAGTTAAAAACTAGAATCTGAACAATTTTCATTTTTCACAGAAAATCTCATGCCAAAAATGATCCTTTATTTCATTAGTAAGTTTGTGCCCTATTTTAAGATACTTGGTTTTTTTCCCTTCAGTCCAGTTTCATATGTTTTTCTGGAAAAAAAGGAAAATTCCAGGTAATCTGCCACTGAGTATTGTAGAAGGGTCTAACAGAGTCCTACATTTCAAGTGGAGTGCCCACCTTCTATCCCAGTAGGATTAAAGTAGGATGGTAGAGAAAGGGCAGAGGAAAAGTGTCAGTGGGAGATAGAAAGTATTAGCACACCAGAGAAACACTGACTTTAAAAATCATGTAAAAAAAAGGTGAAGATCTTCCAGCAAAGACAAGACAATTGTAAAGATAGTGAAGTGAATCAAGGACGTGGAAAGAGCTCAGATGGTGGACAGATATTAAGAAATCTGGAGAAAAGGGCAGAAAAAGATCAGAGGAAGACTAGAAGGATCTAAATTGAAGTGAAAATGTCACACATGATGTATTGCCTGGGAGCAAGAGCATGCAATTGACAAATTTGGGCTGCACACTTAGCATTCTTCTTGGCTGCCAACCTTTGTGATTTGCTTGAAAGTTTTATGGTATATACTGGTGTATTTTTTTTCTGTATTTTTATCCTGGAAAACTCCAGTTTCTGTAGTGATGGAATGAAAATAGAATCTAAAACATTACTAAAAATTAAGTAAGCTAACAATGGAGATAATTTCTGACCCTTCAGATTTCGAAAGAATTCTTTGAATATATGTCTTCAGATCATCCTAACGCCTCAGGAATTAAAAAAACAGGTAAAAAGTACCAAGTATATATTTGTGTGAGATCTCTCTTTTGGCATCTGCTTCAAGATTTTTTAATTTAGAATCTGGGAAAGACAGAGACCTATTGTGACCTGAAACTCAAAAAAATGACAGTTGTATTTCTGGTGTTCCGGGAAAAGAGATATCTGTTAGTATTAGCAACAGGGCATAATTCCTCTGTCAGTCCTGTCAACATAAGGAAATGTCAGATAATACCAGGAGGTAGCCAGACTTTTTCAGTAAACACTAAATCAACCCAGCATGAATAATTTCCTACGTTTTTATTTTATTAGTTTTGGGGGGGTTTATGACATGTGATCATAATTTTGCCTTCAGATGGAACAAGTTTATTAAACACAAATCCCTTCTTGCTTTTCTGAAACTTGTCTTCTCATCACTCATACATCCAGCTGCCCTTCAGAGAATCTGTCTTGTCAAATAAAACACATAGTACATATCATTTCATTATTATTTCCTTATTTGCTTATGCTCTCTTCTACTCTTTTGGAAAAGCGGGGTTGGAGGTGGGGAAGAGAAGGGAGAGACAAAAGCAATTGATATGCCTGTCACAAGATGGTGAGCCACAGAGATACTGATAATGAGTATATGCCTTGTGCTACAAAGGAAATTAAAAAAAACCAAAACATCACAAACTTTAAACTATTAGCTCAGAGAATATAAAATTTTTTTGATAGGCAGCTGAATAATGACCTCTGGGGGTGCTTTGAAGTAATTTAGCAGGTGACAGAGGAAAGTGTAGGCTTCTAGGGGACATTGCTTCACAAGACTGAGAAAAGGGAACCATGGTGCAAGGTATTCTGCTCCCCTCCCCTGTCGTTGCTATAAGGGAAAACTCTCTTCTCTTTATAATTCTCAACAAGATTCTTGCAAACCACAGGCAGCTGCAGTCAGGCACAACAGGTGAGGCACTTGGATGAATGAAGATCACCAGAACCATCTTCTGATGCTTTGAATCCATGAAGGTTCTCACTTCATCTGTCCAGGTGCAAGCTACTGCTCTGGGACAACCTCATTTTGGTTCATGTTGGCTTGACAACACAAAATTAGACTTTCAGGCTCCCTGATCTGTGCTATAATTTCTTTCATGTGGATGTGACAGCAGCAGACATTTAGTGCCCTGAGCTTTCAATTTTATCTTTAGAGGGAAAACGAGTACACTCTAGGAAGCCTTGTCAGCACTAAAGATTAATCCAGTCACACCCAAGCTATTCAGCGACACACAGAACACCTTTCACCTCATTATACTAACTGCCTCAGAAAAAAAATTCCTCACACAAATTCAAATCCAACTAAAACATATTTAAGCTCATTAGCAGAGTAATTGAAAGCCCACACAATATTTCTGTTAGTAAATGTGAAGCTGAAGTATTTATGGAAACAATGCAGAGCCACACTAATGAATTCACTCTGTATCTACATGTAAATGTTGAGTTAGAAAGCTATCATAACTCACAGCAACATTTCAAAGAGCCAGCCAGTATATTTCAGGTTACTCAACAGTATCTAAAGTCAGCAACTGACAGTGGCAGCAACACATTACAACCACCCTGTTTCTAAAGATGGGAAGAGGTAAAACTTTTCCATGAAAGGGGTGTTTGAGCCATCCAGCAGAGTTTGGGACCTGGGACACACTTTTCCCAGCTTTTGTAGACAAATGGCTCATATACTTGGTTGAAGGGTCATGTTTACTCTCTCTGACTCAGGTGATTCTGAATTCTTTTTTGCGGTGTTGGATGGTTACATCAGAAAAGGTCATCCTACCATACCAGCAGAGGTTACCAGAAGGAAGCAACATTAGAAGTAATGAGCACATTTAGGTACTCAAATGAAATTAATTTGTAGAAGGGAATCTGCTATTTTCCTGGCAGAACACAGCCGTCAGATTCAGCTACATGCTGTCCTTTCTTGAGAGTTACAAGTGGGGTTTTCCACTTATTTCCAGGCAGAGAAATCCGTGCAAATTATAATGATGAGATCCTATAGTGGTTAACAGATGTCCACACCCTTTTTCTGTAAGAAGTCACGTGAGCAGAGATGAAGAAGATCCTCAGTGATACTAGCAATTTTGTTCATGCTTGCAACTCACAGCATTTATGCTGGGTTGAAACTCGCATGTCCTGCAGAAACTTGGTGTCCTATCAAGCAGGATAACTTTATGTCCAGAAGGTCGTGCTGGAACGACAAAAACTCCAGGCACTGCTTGAAGTTATGTTTGCTTGTATTTTGTAATTGGCTGGCCAAAGCAAACTCTAACATGCTGTTTCAAGTTCTTCTGTCAAAAAAATCTTTGTGCACTGGTAAGAGACGTGTGGAGTCAGCTAACAGCTGACAAGACTATTCTAATTATTTCAACCAAAAGAAAGAATCTTGAAATGAAATGAAATGGGCATCACTACCCATAGAAACTGTGTATACATTGATATATCAGTTTGTACAGAAGAGTACATACACAAAGAGCGTCTCAGCATCAGTTTAAGACACAATTTATGCATTATTAAAAAGTTTAAACACAAATCATTCAAGTGTTCCCTCGCCTCAGTGACTGAACTTGTGGGTAGTCTCAAGAGATAAGGAACCAGAATCTCAAGCATCTCCCTTATCATGAAGGTTAAAAACCAGATTAATTCCCAGGGGAGAGAAAGGAAGAACTGTATTTACCAGTTCTTGAAAAATGAGGTAAAGAAATATCTATCAATTCACCAAAGACACAGACATGGTTTACGTATGTTTAGAGAACCTCTCTGGTAAACCCTCTATGCAAATCGGCAAATAGAAATACCTTTTACAGTGTAAAAGGGATACAGAAGAATTGCTTGCTTCTTGTAAACTGAGGTAACTTTTTAAAAAAACATATAAACAAAGTAGTCATCAAACTTCTAGGTTCTGAGCTAGAAGAGCGAGAAAATCTTTTGGAACAAAAATTTCCATGAAACACGCACAGGGTAAAGAAAACTGGAATGATTCAAGGTGACTTTTGCAACAACATTAGGGAAAAATTGTTTTTTCATGTGCAGAATGAGAACAAAGGGTGCAAAAATCACTAATGGTTAAAAATATTGTGTCCTAAGGGGAGAAAAGAAACAGAAAACAAAAAAACAAAAGAAAAAAAGGAACATAGATGTGTAATGAAGGCATTCCCTAAAGCAGAAGTTTGACATTTTGCCACTTTCTGGGTATTGCACATAAAGCAAAGGAAAACGAAGGCTAGAAGGACTGCGTAGGCTAGAAAGACGTGGGGATATTGAATTTTGGAATGCTCTATAAAAGGATAAAGCACAGTTATATCCTTTCAGTTTGTGATACCAAAATTAGACAAAAGCATTGCTCACCGACCAGAGACACCCTGCTTCTTTCAAAGCTGAGCCTGGACCAAAAGTATACTGTGTGAAGAGTGACAAATCCATTAATGAAAAAGAAAGTAAAACCCATCCAGCAAGAAAACAAATTTTAGTTTATAATGGCCCCAGGGGAAAGAAAATGAGAAGTCAGTTATCGCTTCCAGTAGTAGCATGATTTTATTGTGTAGAAGTATGTTTTATCATTTAGCAATATATTTCTCTGATGAGGGATCTTAGGCAAGTGCCACAGGTTTCTGGTACATGAACAAAATTTAGTAAGAAGTAGTCTACTATTTATTTACATGTTACAAACTCTCCACAATTAGGAGTCTAAGAGCAGACTACTAGCAGCCTAGTAAATATCCGTAGTCCAGAATCCAGGCTGTGCATCCCATTAGTGAACTCATCGGAAAGAGGAAGGCTTGAGCAGTGTTTATTGGATTTTGCTCTCTTCCAGGTACCAGCTATATACTTTGAAAATATATATTTGGCCATCCTCAGATTAATTCTCTCTCACAGAAAGTATGCAGAAGATTTGTAAGCAGCAGAAAAAGAAAGAAATCCTACTCTTTAGCAAAGTTTCATATTAAATGAGTTTACAAATATAGGATTGCTCAAATTTGGTATCTCCCTTTTATTTCAGAGAACCCCAATTGTTCTCTTTAGGTTTGATGGTGTAACATTAGGAAGGGAGCAGAATTTCTTCTTATCTTTCAACTTCACCAATTGATTAAAATTTTACCTGGCTCCTGAGATTTATCCACTTATGGCTTAAATTACACAGTTTTGCTGAAGAGGGTTTTAAGATCAAATAGACTCAGACAGCGAGCAGGTGACCAACAAGTTAATTAGTTTGCACAAAAAACCCCAACTATGACAAATGGTAGGTATGGCATCAAGTCTGTTGATACAGCTACATCCAGATCTGCTAGGTTTATTATGCCTTTACCATGATTAATTGCTAGTCATCATTCCTTAAGGTTTTTGCAGACATGGATATTTCATTCTTCACCAGGAGAACAAAAGCTTTTACTTGTTATAGAAATCCATATGAGGCCATTACAGACAATGAAAAGCAGCTTATGAATAATTTTACTGAAAAATTCTATAAATTCTGTGGAATAACATGTAAGAGTGCTCTGTACTGTTGAAAGGGAAATGAAAGAATGGATTTTTCTTTATCTTTGCTCGAAAAACTTTCAAAGAGTAATGAAGGAAGAGACTGACAGATTGCTCTGCTTTGGAGAGATTCAAGGGTAAAGCCTGAAAAACTCAAATTTCTTCACTCTGTAAAATCTTCTCTGAGCTTTCCTGTTGTAACTCCAGATAGCTTAAATAACTAGAACATCTAAAAATTACCCTGAGAGCTAAAAAAGAGCCTGGAATAAAATGGAAATCAAATGCACAATGGTACTAAATGCACAACTTTTGCCTGCTTGAGGAATTCAGAATCATTGGTCACCTCTACTATCAGACAAAGGAATCTTGTCCTCATCCTGTCAAAATCAGCAGTAGTAGAAATTTGCCAAATGTTCATTGATATTTAGGAACAAAAAGGTTGAGCTGAACATTAATTCATTACACCAAGCAGCATCAAAACCTTAGTGTGATCCCTTCAAAAAGACTAAGAAGTCAAAAGTCAGACTCATTCCTAGAAAAGAAGTACAATAAACACTTTAAAAAATCACTACATAGAAATATAATATTTCAGGCTTCTTTGGAGATCACAGCCAGCACTGCATTCTAGGGTATATTTGTTATACGACTGTTTTCCCATACGTATATTTGTCATGAGTATTATCAGTATACTAATCAACATTTGACTCAACTTTTGTAATGCCCGATGTAAACCTAAAGAGGAAACTTAAGCATGATCCTCCACAACCACTACATGGGCTGGGAGATTTCTTAGATCTGCAGAGATGAAAGAACAAAATATGTTGCACTCAGGAAAGCATTTTCCCTCCTTTTCTCAATAAATGGGTACCTTAGAAGTGCCAGAGTGCAGCTCAGAGTGTATGAGCATGGGAATAAGGAACCTTTTCTCCCTTATGAAGCACAGAAAAGTTGTGCTTCATCAGCAGAACTGCTGATTTTGGCTCGTCTGCAGTGGGCTGAGTTAGAAGGAGTCCTAAACTTGGCTCTGTACCACTTGATACACAGCTGCTGGGCTCTGAATTCACCTCTCTGAATGTTGTTTCAACCCCCTTCCTAGGTCACACCAAGACAGTGTCAATCCCATGATATGTGGAATTAGGATAAGCAGAACCATAAGTTCGTGTCAGGACTCCAGCAAGGCACAGTGTCTGTCTTTGGCATGAAGAGAGAATAAGGGCCAAATGAGCATCTTGCCTGATGAGATGACCTTTCCTACTTTCTTGCTGGGGAAGTCAGCCAGCTTTGTAGAGAACAGGTTTTAATTTTTTTAGAAGTTTAATTTCCTCCCTTATTTCTCTCTCATCAAAATGAGAGAAGGATGGTCACCAGCAGAAGAAATGAAGCTGCAAACCTGCTGAACAGCAGCTCTGACTGTACAAGATGGGAGGATGTAGCCTGTACCCAACTGCCTGTTAAAGGAACTCACACACTTCCTTCATAAATGTAGTAAAAGACACAAAGTGGGAATGGTCTAAAAAGAACTGTCCTTGGTTCTGAAAATCTGCTTGAGAGCTGCGGTTGTTTCCACAGCCGCCAGAGACATCCCAAGAGGAACACATCCCTGCTTCATCCCTTGTGCCTCTCCCAGGAGATAGTAGAGATGTGAAAAATCCTGTGTCCAAGCACCTCAAGGGCTTTTCATTCACTTTAAGACTGCTTTCAAACCCGACATTTTTTAGGGTGTAGTCATTTCCCAGCCATGTGCACTCTGTCTGTGCAGGTGTGTATTTGTACCATCCCCACACGTTTACCGTGAATCTTTTACTGAGAAATATTTGCCCTTCTGTGACAATGCCAAAAATCATTACTTGGTGGTTGGAAAGGGATGCATTCAGGGATGAAGTGGAGATAAATGTTACACTGCAGAAAACTTCCATGAACTACTGGCTTTTACAGAACTCTAAGAATTTACTGTCTAATGTGCCTCGTAGGCAGACTAAAATTAACTTACCTCAGATAACAGAAACTCCAGACAGAGCCAAATGATTCCTCACAATGTATGCATTTCTCTCTTCCACAATAGCCTGACTATAAGCTACAAGTCAAAAATCAGTCTGGTCCTAAATTCATGTGGCTATGCACCTAATGAAGATAAAACTCTGACTCATAGTGATTAAATTTCAATGAAATATTGAAGAATGCTTAATTGGTTTCAATACTTCAGCAGAAGAAAAGAATTTATTCTGTCATGACTAAAATTCATAACCATGTTTCAGAAAATGAGTAGGTTTTAATGACCATGCTGGCAACATTTTGCAGTGCCAAAGAAAAGGTAAACGAGTAGAAAAGTTTCCATAAACACCTGTGTAATTTCTCACTTCATAGTGTAAGTAAACGGTAGCCTGCCACAGATTTCAGTCAGGTCTTTTTTCCTCATGTGCACTCTGGGTTTGTTGGCAGATACTGGCCTCTTTATTCCCCAAAGTGTCCCAGAACTTTCATAGTCATATTTCTGATGCCACTGCTATGTGGATTTTTTTTTACCTTGCTATGAAATGAATCACTCCACCCTCCCTCCAGCACGAAGACAAATGTGATTGCTGCTCCTGAACATATGGTAGAGCCTAAAAAAAGGGTTATCTTGTAGGAGTGTATCTGTATGCATCACTTATCACACTGTCCCCAACGGAGAATTTAAGAGATGATAGCTGCTTTTTTTCTTTCTCAAACTGCTCATGTTCAGCTTTTTTCTGACTACTGCTTTCCAGCATGCTTATGATTCCTCGAGAGAGGAAAACCCACTCCCAGTACAACTGGCCTTTTACATATTGCTCAGCAAACTTGGATTTGCTCTACTTTCAGGGACAAGTTTTATAAGGTTCAAAAGCAAACAATCAGAAGTTTTCCTCCTTTCTGTGTTCATAATTTCTGTGTGACATCATAGAACACTTTTTTGTCTCTGAAAAGAGTAACCTGTAATCATATGAAGAGATAGATTTTCAAAGTTACGAATTTCTACGCTGGTCTCAGCTTGAGAGAGAAGGTGTTTGCATAATATTTTATCACAAAGCAATCTTGTCAAATTACAAAGTTTGTCTCCCTCATGAAGCTATTGACATCTTCAGAGTGACCCATGTGATGACAGCAAAGGGTAATTTTTCTGTGAACATTCTCTAGTGTCAGGCAAATACTTTGAGGACTTCAGAATGCTTTAACCACTATGCAAAAGTATTTAACTAGAATAGTCTCTAAAGGAAATGCTTTCTGTAACTCAAGAGACAGCTACCCTGAGTTGAAGGAACATCTGGCTCCATTTTTGTCAATAAAACGATCCTATACAGGTGGAGATGGCTCCTCCAATGGTTCTGTACACTGGCTAAAATAGATTTAAAGCTTATTAGAGAAATGGCTGCTGTAGTTGCCCACACAAAAGTTTACTAAGGCATGAAAAAAGCAGACCTAGCCAGGAAAACTGAATGAAACACAACCCCCTTACCTAAGCAGAAATTGCAAGTTTGATGTCAGAAATGCACACTTCTAAGGATGGGAGGAAGAAAATTTAGCCATGGATGCAGGATGACTCAGATAAAGGTGAATTTTAAGTATATTGGTCAATACGACCATAAAAGAAAATACATAAAAAATGCAAAGGCATCAGCATTTTCATCTTGATTTAAATCAAGATGAAGGAGACATTTTGTGGATCATAGCTTAATAGCCTACCCAGGGAATAAACAAGGTTAGAGTATGGGTATGTGCACTAGGGTATGGGCCCTAGTGAACTGTCTGGTACTGAGACTTCACACCCAGCCACAAGCACACTGTGTCCTAACAATCCCTTCAGTAATGACCAGCAAGTGTTTACAGGCTGAGCTTGTGCTCACTAACTCTGGCCTAATCTGTACCGCTGCACTGAGCATGTGATTGTTTCTTAAAAGAAATCTGCTGTTGCAATCTCTCACCTGAAGCCCTGCTGGCGTTGCAGTGCTTGGGGCCTTCTCACAGGCATACCAGAAACAGCAGGAGAAGCAGCAAAGAGGGCAACACTGATGAATGGCTGCAGGGACCACCGACCATCCCAGACAGCAATACACCCCAAAAGGCACATCTGGACCAAACCTCTTCCACAATGACTCACAGCACAGAAGGCAGCCTGAAAGTCAGAAAGTGTGTCTGCAGTGCTCAAAATATCCTTAGATACAAAAATCCAAGGCACTGGTTAATGAAGAGCATCCCTACAGTGAAGCAAGAAAGAAGTATACATTTTCATATTTTTCCATCTCATCTGCAGCCCAATGCAAAGTGTCATGATATCATCTTAGTTTACTCAAATACAAGTGTTTCTTGCAAGCTGTATCTTGCTGAGATAAAATCAATTCATGAGATTCCAGAGGAATAGGATAGGAGACACGTCATGGATCATAGCTTAATAGTCTACCCAGAGAATCAACAAGGATAGAGAGAGACTTTGATCCTACCATATGCTTTCTGCATCTGTGGACACTTGTTAAGGTTTGATAGTCTTTTCTACCAGACTTGTAGACAACGAGAAGTCTCTGAAATGGTCACTACCTGTTTTTTCAATCAGCCTCACTGTCCGTAATGTTCAGGGAGGGCTGGTGCTTGGAGACAAGTACTGACTGAAAGCTTGACAGCCCCTGCCATGTCAGCTATAAAGTCTCTGCTTAGCTCTCAAGGAAAAGGAGGCCATGTAATACGTTTTTTTGATACAGCCTAAGATCTGTATGACTGCTGTGATGTGACTGCCAGTTAAAGTAATGAGTATTCACTCACAGAATTGAAGGCAATTGAAACCTTAAGACATACAATTGTAGATGTTCGGTGTTATGGAACCTGCTGACTTCACCAGAAGACTTTGACTGACGGTTTGACTGCTTTTACATTCTTGCCTTTGTAGGGGGTGGCTCCCAAATGTTAAAAGCAGTATGGGTAGTAATGATCATCTAGTCTGACCTACTGTTCAGCAGAGTCCAGCACAGGCTCAGGACTTTATCCAGGGATCCTTCCACTGATCCTCAGCACTGTGGTTTACTGGACATGGGGACTTAAGGATTTCTCAGGGGATGAAAAGTTGCTAACTCCACCTCTGTCTACTGGTTCATACCACAAGGTCAAAATGTCACAGCTCATTTCCACTTTGAATGTATAGGTCCTCACTTCAGCCTGAGAAAGACGCATGTGAAGAAAAAACAACAAGCAAAGAACAGACTTTGAAGCAGGATAGAGACAGAATCTATTTAAAGCTGTTGTGAATCATTAAAGTTCTGAATTTTGCTTTTGGAGGAGTCAGAGGATAGTATGAACTTCTATACTTGCAGAGAGGAGGCAAGGTGTTGTGGAGATTTGGAATATAAAAAATAATCTCGTGGGTGATGGATGGTCTGTTACTGTCCAGGATGACTGGCTAAATAGTCAATGGCTTTTTATAAAATCATTTTTATAAAATGATTGAAGGACAGACTTGAGAAAGGCCAGGTGGTCACAAACAACCTGTCCACGGCCATGATAAATATGAAGACAAGTATCAACAGTTTAATTATGGGAAGATACCTAGGATAACTGGTTGAAATTGAAGGGAATACAAAGACAATGTGGAAATGAAGACCATGTTATTTCATGCATAAAAATATTTAAAGCCATTTCTAGAGTATCCAAATATAGGTTGTTTTTTGTATCCAGTCACTTCCACTTGAAACATGCCTGTGACTGTGAGGTACTTCTCTGTGTTATTACCACTATTAAAAGTGACATAGAAAAAGTCCCCAAACATTTAGCAGCTTTTTCTGAAGGTCACAGGACCACATGAACACAGAAGAATGTAAAACCAGAACCTTTTCAGCTTAGCATGCTAGTTTCTGCAGTACTACTCAGCTCTAAAGTGATTCTACTATCACACATGTCTGGGAAGCCAGCATCTTTCAGCCCAAGGGTTTTGTGCAGCACATCTTTAATGCTTTCATGACAAGCCATTTTCAAAACTTTCGTTGTGTAGATGAGACAAAGGTGACCTTTATCCTTTGCTTTTCTCCATTTAAGGTCAGCAGCAGTTCTCTGATCTGCTGACAATGGCACATGATGCCCATGGAGGATATCCCATTGCTACCAGTGATTAATAGTTGCACGGCATTCCCCTCAGGGTCACAGCTACTCAAAGCCTGAGAATTTGAGAAGGATGGAACATCCTGGGTACAGATAAACTCATCAATCCTTCCAAGACAATAGAAATCACCAACTCTCTAGGAGTTTCTTCACAAGTCAGGGTATCATTTTCACATTAACATGTGCATGTAACACAAGAGTGGGGAAAGCAGATCACTGATAGGAGACACCAGAGAAGTACTTTAAGACTGATTATTGTCACTTTTTAAACTCTGGTCACTGTTGTTCCTTTGCAGAAAGAAAATGTCAGAAAGGCAATAATTTATTGTCCACTCTATCTGTGTCTGTGGCAGACATTTCATTTGCAGTTGTGCTGGGAAGCACACAACTTATCCCCAAAACAGCAGTATAATAACATCACGAACCAGCTTCCAAAAGGGCTCCCCGTGGGAGTAGTGCATCAGTCACGTCATTCGGAGATATAGATGCCTATTTTAGCCACCAAAAGCTTTTATTTCTGGTATCTCTGTAGATAAAAATTCATGCATCCAAGAGAGCTGGACTATGTTTAGGCTAGTGGATTGTCTAGAAATGGCTCAGCCACTAAAGCTCCACCTCCCTGGCTGCTCAGAGCTCCAAATCACTATGAAGAGACAGAGTCTTGCCTCCATGCTGGCAAGATGAGGGGCCAGCCCTGTGGTGAGTCCATTTCTTGGGTCCACCTGAGATGTGGCCCCTAGAAAAGTGAGGGCAGCTCTCATCCCACTCCAGCTGGGCGTGGGAGCTGGTGGGAGGAGGAAAGGCAACCCTCCTTGAGCTGCCTCTGCAGCCGCTCTCTGAGCTAAATACTGAAACTTGGGGGTACAGAAACCTCTCCAGGGGAGCCAGGCAGCCTGTTTGTGTAGGCTGACAACTACACCCAACTTTTTTGCAAACAAAACAGAAGGCATGTGAGATTGCCAAAATGCTAACACTCTGATACACACTGTAATTTTCAGCTGTGAAGTTTAACAGAGCTTTTCTGGAGCCATAACAGAAAAGTCTCTTGTAGTTTTCAGAAGCTGCAGTTTATTTTAAAAAAAGGTTAAAATGAAGTAGTTTTGTTTGCATCTTTTGTTTTTAATAAGAGTATTCATAGGTTCAACAAAAAAAGTTGGCCTGTGCAGATACCCATTTTCAAAAATAGAACCTAGGAAGATTGTTTTTCAGTGAAAACTTTTAAAATATTAATGGAATAGAATATTATTTCCTACATATTTTTCTTATGCCTTCTATAATTTCACTTTTCATTTTGGGATAAATAGAGCTACAAATTTCTGAGTTGTTCTACCTATAGATATTTAGAGTTAACAATGACCCAATTAAGATAAGCTTGAATATTTCATGGAATAGTCAGTCTCTGCAACTTTTTGGTCCTTATCCAGATCTGACTGAATAGCAGTTAAATTTCCACAGCTTCTGAGGATGAAAAATAGGACTGAAACCCACAGAAAAGCCTGTTCTGCTTCCATTCCTGGCCTGCTCTACAGCAAAAGAAAGCACCTCATTTTACCTCTGTGGTAGAGTGGAGAATATTGTGGATTTTTAGGGAACTGTGTGTGTTAACCCATCCTTGGAAGTAGCATTGAATTTCTAATCTCCGTGTCCTCACAGAAGGTTGTTCCACTTGTGATTATCTTGACTGTAGTTACCATTATGTTTGTGATAGACACAAGTATAAGGAGCATCCTATATTGGCTCACGGAACTGTGTCCTAAGTATATATACATCTATACGTCTATGCTCAGCAAAATAATGGTTATTAAAAGAGGTATCTGAAAATAGTGGGGCAAGAAGAAACAGCAGAAGGATAAACAGGCAGTCAAATAATAAAACACAGGCTCAAATGATTTATCTAGCAGAAACACTTAAAGAAAAAATCTATGACAGAAAAGTCAACAGTCATAGATCTCATAGTTCACTAGTTAGAAAAAAGTCTCACAAACCCTCAAGCTTGATAATTCTGAATAGAAAATGAAAGCAAAGAAATTTCAGTCTGGCCATAAATTAAATCACAAGTGGGAAAAGAGGATCCAGTCCTAGCAAGAGGTCTGTTTTGACTTAACTCTACTAAGCTCTTGAGTTGTAGAAAAATTCAGAGGGGAACAAAATGAAAAGAAGGAAAACACTAAGCAAAGTTACATGTAATTCTTATTTGGGAATGGAAATGGGGAGTAAAGATAAAAAAGATTTTTTTCTCCCAAACTGACCCCTCTGCCTTCATGCACCTTTCTACGAGTTCACGTCACCCTTTTCAGATTTTATCTTCCACCTTCATTCCTCTGCCTTTAGCTAAATGTTGTGGAGCTCTCTGCCTTTTTGAACTGTCATTAAAACAAGGTGTAAGAGACAGCACTGCAGACAATCAGCAATGCGTGTCACCTGCAGAGCTGTGCTGCCACTGCCAGCAAAAAAGCAAAACATCACACACTCAAAATTGGGCAAAACATCTGAGAATGTATAAGAGGGCCTTTTTGTTTCACCTGTAGCAGAGAGGGTGCTGTTGGGATAGGACAAGTGTGGTATCTATTGCTACTGTCAGAGAAAGGCTGACAAATGTGATGACTCCCAGGACAGGAACTCCAACTGGAGGTTTTTAGCTCCTGCAGCTGTGACTGTGTGAGGCAGAGCTGTTTGGTTTGTGTCTGGCAGATGGACTCATTACCTGTGCCAAACAATCCCTTCCCTGAAGGAGCTTGGGTAAAGTATTTTGCATGAGGTGGATGTCTCCTGGGCCACGTGTTCAAAGCTCCTACAGGCTATAACATCAGATGCTAGTAAACCCATGGTACACTTTGACTGTAAAGTTGATTAGATATCTAAAATTAAACACCATTTTAGTGTTAAAATAGGGGTTTCTGCTAGATCCATTTTTTTCTTGCCTCCTGTAAGAAAAATGAAAATGGAAGCTAAAGCTGAGGGGATCCACAATGTTCTTACTCTCCATGGCACCTGTGAGGGGTGCTCTGCTCCCAGCCCTTGCTCTGCCCCTCTACCATGTCCGCTGCTCCTTCCTCACTCACCCATGAGCAGCTGCCTCTTCTCCCTGAACCCTCCAACCATCCCCTTGCCACTGAAGGAGCCAACAGCAGGGACAAAATGGGCTGGAAGGAGGAACTCCGTGGTGAGGGGGTAGAGAGCAAAGTGAATGTGATGAATTTAGGGAGCCTTACATCCAAGAGAAGAGTAACTCCTCAAGGGACGTGATGTATGGTGGAGATGGGACTGTCATTCCGAAAGCTGTAACATCCACAAAGAGATCGATAGCAACACTTCCACATTTCCATATGAAATACTTCTTCTTTTTTTTTTTTTCCATAAGCAAACAAAACAACTGTTACGGAGAATTTCAAGTCTGATTCTTGACAGAAACAGATGTTGCAATATCGGAATTTCCCATGGGAGAGATATTCCAGTGTTTGTTCCATTTTAAACAGGGCTAGAAAATAAAACTGAGTTGATACATGGTTTGTTTCTTCATAGCCATTGCAGAGGCAGGTGTTTGGAGGGTGTGCTAGACAGATGTTGCACACTGCTGCAATGACTGTAAGACCAATTAACGTTGATCTGGGTTTTTTTAATCAGTTTTTAAATCTGCTCCTTGTTCGATGTCAAAAACCGTCAATTACATTGTGGTTCTGTCCCATTGTAAGCCAGATTAAGGTTTGCTTTGGCTAGACTGAGGTACTAGCTTCAAAATTTCCCCAAGATAACATATTTTGTTTGGGAACTAGTAAATGTGGCTTGATTTGAAAAACAGCTTGCAGCTCTTTTGAGTATATGCCTCCCTGTCATCTGCAAGCTTAACTGGGGTTAAGCAGAGAGGAGGAAAATCGCAGGAGCCAGGAAAGCACTTGTGGATCATGCCCTCAGGGACTTTAAGTAGGAAGAAGGACTCTTGTAAGCTTCTGTGGCTTTTCTTGGACTCTCTTTGCTACCTTAAAACCATAAAAAAGTTCTGGACTGAAATCACATAAAGAGGGTAGAAAACAGGTTTTAACCTAGTGCAGACATACATGGTTTCACTAACTGATGGGCATGAAGCTCGGCAAGCACGTTAACCCAGCTTTAACTAGGCAAGTACAGGGACCAGCGAATTGTTAGGATCCAGGTCAGAATGGTAGCTGTCTAAGAACAATGAAATAAAAGGATTTACTCTGAAAAATACTGCAGCTGTGGCATAATTGGCTAATTAAACCACAACCAATACAATTATCTACCATGAAAGAGCGCAAAAATGGAAAAAAGAGGAAAGGTGAACCAAAAAACAATAGTATGTTTTAGTGAGAAAAAACCCGCTTCCCCAAAAAACAAACAGCTAAAACCTCATATGCTTTCACTAGGCAGAGTTTGTATAGCACAAGGACTTCACCCCACAACCGCCTCGTGCTGCACAAAGGTGCAGTACTGTGCCCTGAAATGGGGCTGCTGCAGTCCCTCAGGCTTTAGTTAATACACTTCACAACCGGGAATCCTGCTCCCAGTGTTTATTTTATCTTTCCCCTTACAAAGAGTTCTTCACCTCATAGAAGTTGCTGGTGTCCTCAGAGAAACAAAAAAACAATTTAATATTTGGCTATGTGTACTAGCCATACATATAGCCTTGTGTCCTCAATGGGGGTCATCCCCCTAAGCAAATTATATGAGACAGATGTACTTCTGCATCTTTTTTTTTTAATAGCAAAGAGATTGCAGCATTTCTGGTGCCACTGAGAATGCAGGAGGTTTGTCTGACACCACCCAGAGGAGACAGAGCTGTCCCTACCCTCTCTTCAGCCAGCAGCCTGTGACAGCAGCCAGCCTGGGCTCTGTGAGGTCCTGGGCTGGAGGAGCCAGGCTCTGAAGGTGGCTCCTGGTGGCCACTCCTTCTGCCTGCTCAGGGGCTGCCGCATCATTGACTGAAACAGCAACCAGAGGAGGCTGCAAGGATCAAGGGGTGGAGGAGAGAAGCAGAGGTCTTCTTGGCTCCATTGCCTGCTCAGCTTACAAGAACGTTTGGCCCCCTTTCAGGGCTAGAAGGGAAGAGGCACAGAGACAGGACACTTCCAAGCCAATTTCTTTTCTCCTCCCCTCTTCCACCACCCAACCTTGGCAGCGCTGTGAAATTCCTCCCCATGGCACTTCCAGGCTGCAGAACTCCACACCGCAGCAGAGAGAAGAGCAGGCATCAAGCTAGTGACACATCCTCGCCCCAGAGTAACCAAGCTGAAACTGCCTCTACACACCCAAATTAGCAAGATTCAAGTTCTTTTGGACACTGACAGCCATCCAAGCCTGCAGTTCAGCGAGCGTGGAGGCTGTGCATCTTTCTCATTCTGCACCAGCCTTCTGGAGCAGAGGCGTCCCCCACGCTCCCAGCCCCAGCAGAAGGACTGATTCATCAAGCCTGACTCCCTGAGGCAATCTGCCAGACGACAGAGCTGCTGGTGGTGTGTCTTGATGCTGTCAGCTGCCCATATGTCTATTGGGCAGCTACTGCCTGTGCAATCCCCACTCTGAGAAAAATTCAGAGCACGGTTTGGGATATCTACATAAGAGCCAATCCCGCAATCTAAACCGATTAAATAAATGGATAATTTAAAAAAAAAAAACAACGTATTGGGTCGAGCAAATAGCACTTATATTTGTTTTCTAGTCAAAATGAAGTAAATTATGAGATAATAAATATATTACAAAGCTTAGACACATTCAAAGTGATGCAAGAGGAAAGGGAGGGAGGACAGATGGCCAAATACAGCATAAATTCACACCTAATGCTGACTGTCTCAAACTGTTCATCTCTGCAAATAAACTAATCTGTAAACCAGGAGCAGCTGAACAGAAGAGGCTCAGGGTATAGCCTTACCTTGCTGTCTCCAGGGATTTGTCAGCCACCCTAAGGCATGTCTGTAGCCATGTAGTGGATGGACTCTTTCCCACCCAAGGATGCCAGACTAACATCTCTCTCTCTCTTGCCCAGCACAGGTGCCTCCATCTCTGCTGTTGTGGCACACAAGTGATTTTGCTTCCACTCGACGGTGCCCTCTGCCAAAGACCAAAGCCTGTTTCCTTTCTGGACAGAGCCACTTGATTGGATTCTTGTCAAATTTTCTAGGACCTAATATGATCATGCTGTGACTCTGAGAGATCAGTAGGGTTGTGACAGATTGGCCTGCTGGCCAGGCTGCTCTTTGCTATGAAAATCAGAACATTTAATGTTAAACATACACAATTCTCAATGGCATTATAGTTTCAAGGTTTCTTTAGATAAAAGCACTAGCCTGCTATCCTCATCTTGGGCTGGATTACCATTTTGCTTTGCTCTGTTACAGATTATTATAGATTACTGGGTATATGTCTCCACTGTGCTCATATTAGACTGCAAAACAAGACACATTTGGGGGAAAAGGGTAGTATGACAATATATGTAACGCGTATCTTGCTTTCAAAGACATCCATTACCTCATATTTTCTTTCTTTACTACTGAAAATTTGGGCTACATTTCTCCTGTGCCCTTTTAAGAACAAAGAAAAGATAAATGACTTCCTTGTAGTACAAGCCTTCATTGAAAACCTACAAGTACAGCACTCAAAAAATTACACAGAGCACGAACCTGATTTCTGCCTCAAATTTTAAGTTCCTCAGCTTGTCTGAATCCTCTTCTTTCAACCTTGCCTAACAAAAGCATTAACACAAAAACTACTCACCATCAACATCCCAACTGAAGCCCCAAAATAGGTTTAAATGAGAAACAAGTGTTGCATTCAGCTTGTACTGTATCACCTGAAAAGAGACTTTTGCTCACTCTGAGTGCAAATGTTTTGCTCAGAAAATCTGCCTTTTATAGGCAAATCTAAAATTAACCAGACTTGTAAGGGCTAAAGCTAATCAAGACTTTATAATGTAATTTATTTAGTCCAGTGTATTCTTCTCTTTATTTTTTTTTTTATTTTTCCAGTGCTGCATCTTTTCCAGTTCTACATTTTAACTTCCTTTCTCTAGGAAAACAAGCTGTATAATTGCTATTATGTGTTAGAGTTAACCACTTCCATCATTGTACAAAAAAAAGTACATTTTCTCCTGAAAACAGCCTGAGCATATAAGCAGACAGCCCGATGTGAAAGAGAAAGGGTATAATAGGAAATTCAGAGCAAGCAATTAGGTAGGTAAGTAAGTCTGCAGCTACACCAGTGAAATAAGGCACTGTGTTCTGGCTGCATTTGTAATTTTGACTTGTTCTTGCCCTGCCATCTTCCTTGTCCTGTCTCATGTATTTGATAGATAAAAAATCCTACATAACCAAATAAATACAATTGCTTGCACAACCCTCAAACCAATAGACTCACAGTCAGAGCTCAACTGTTCAGCACTGGAAAGACAAGGAGTAATAGGAACCTGCTGCAGGAGGAGCAGGTGCTCTCTTCTAAGACCCTCCTACCAAGAATCTAAAACAGTATCAGCTTGGAAACAGGTAAAAAAGGCCTTCCCATGACTTCAGACTGGAGCTGTATGGGGTGGGGTGTCAGAAAGCTGGGGAGGTAGGAGCTGTCAAGGCACCCTCTTTCACCTGCCTACAGCCTGGAACCCGCACGTGAGCAAGTGGGAGCTCAGTTAAGCAGAATGATCTCAAACTGGCAAGGCAAATTTTAGTAATATAGTGTTTTGGAGCACAACAAGCTTTTAAGCTTTTTTAAATTTATAACCCTGTTGCAAAACACCTACGGATAAAAATAAATCATCCCCTCCATCAAGCAGGTATTTTTCATCCATTACTTTTACTATTGGTTCAACACACTTGAAGGAGATTTCTTAGTAGTCTGAATTGGTGGTGACCCAGTTGAAATGAAGGTTGAAGTGAGGGGAGGGAGGAAGCTCTCAGCTACGGATTTAGAAAGACTAGGAGTAGTTGTCGCACTCTGTGGGTACTGATACCTTTTCCATTCCTCCTGAAAGGATGCAGATATCAGTAGGTGTGACCCAAAATGAGGAAAAGATTAGAGTGGATCTCTGACACCAACTAGAATTCAATGGATGAGCAGTAGAGAGAAAAAGGAGTATTGGGAACTTGCTGTAGGCACTGAAGTGAAAACTTGGGAAATAAAGTAGAGCATCTTGCGTGGTTAAATGTGCATTACATATACAAATTATAGATATTTTAAAGCTTTTCATTTAGAGATCAAATTGTTGACTCACCTGAAGCTAAATAAAAACCTTATTTCAATAGTTAATTTTGGCATCAGATGTATAATTTTTATTGAAATAAAGGGTGGGGGCAGATATTGGCACTTAGGTTCAGAGCATCTGAGAGAGGGGATGTGGCAGATGTTATGGGCAAGAACTGGCTCATCCTGAATTCCCATCAAGTGAGAATGCTCAGCCTTTAATGAGCTGAATTAATAATTGGTAGTAGAGATAAAACAGGAGTACTGCTGTCTTATGCTGGATCACAGAATATTCTGAGTCGGAAGGGACCCACAAGGATCATCAAAGTCCAGCTCCTGGCCATGCATGGGACTGCCCTAAGAATCACATCATGTGCCTGAGAGGATTGTCTAAAGTGATTCTGATTTCCTCTCCATCTTGTGCAACACCCCTAGACATGGGGTGAGAGGAGAAACAGGCTGTTTGCCTTCATATTCAACTCCTGAGGCTGAGCTTGGGGGTAGAGGTGTAGCATACAACTTTTCCACAGACCTCAGTAAATGTTATTTGGCAGGAGTCAAACTTTGAAGGAGATGGGAATGCCCCCAAGCCGGCAGCAGGTGCTGTCCTGCCCTGCCCTGCTCTGCGGGGGCACTGCAGCATGGGGGGCAGCAGTGCAAGCACCTTCTCATGAGCCCCCACACACATCTCACATGCTCATGCCAGGGGACAAAGCTCCTCTAGGGATAAGTGGCCATTCAGCATTTTGCCTTTCTGTGTCAGTAATCAACCAAGAAAATGGTCTAGGCAGCATCCACATGGTCTGCCTCTGCTCATTGTGAGCTGGATTTGCTCTGACCACCAGATTCCTCATCCGTGTCTCTACAAGCACCAAGTGGATGATAGTTTGTCTCAGCAATCTAGGATGACTTTAGGGACAGTATTGAGATGTACATCTACTTTTCTTGCATATATGATTTTTTAATATATTTATTTCATATTTTATATTTCTGTTTTCCACTTCATTTTCTGGTAATACATGCAATTTTTCTCATTTTCACTACATTTTCTTTTTTATTTTTAAAGATTTCTCATGTTGTAAGGGAGGGTGGGGTGGTGGAGAAAAAAACCAAGCAAAAACAAAAAACAAGCAAAAAACAACTCCAAAAAACCCCTGCCCCTGCACTTCCCCCAGCAAAACAAAGAAAATAAAAATAAAAGACTAGATAAAAATATTTTCATCAGACACAAATAAAACCCCACAGTCCCCGAATACAGGCTTCTGTGAAGCAGCTTCTTCATTATGTCTGATGCCTTTCAGCAAGCTTGCTCTTGCTGAGGGTACTCTAGAAGCCAATATACACTTACTGCTGCAAACCACTGTCAAATGATCTGAAGTACCAAATGTCCATGTCCAACTTCTCTCTGCAGTGATTATATAAATTTTGCTTCCTTTTAGGACTGTGACTTCACGTTTTTATTTTTATAAAGTGGCTCTCTACCTATCAAATACAAAAGATTAATACGTGGTGATTGTCTTCATGTCATGTCCTTCCTCTCAGTTGTTGTTTTATTTAATGTTTAAATATGTAAATGCTTTGGCCAAATCAAGGTTTGTATCCTACATACAAGGCAACTGGAATATCTCAGCTCATATGCTGAGTCTGAGTAGGGAATTTTGCTCCGGGGGAGGAAGGTGTGTGCCGAGCGAGGCTGGAGACAGGGGGAACTGAAAATTGGGTAGAAATGTGGCCTGCATTCATCTGCAAGTCTTCGTTTGTCTGAACCCAGTGACCAATTCACAATTAAGGACTGATATTCAGGTCTTTCAGAATAAATGAATCCTCTGTCTTTCCAAAAGTTAACCAGTGCTCTGTATTTCTAACTTTCCTCAGAGAGTAAATGACATAAACACACTTTGCTACAGCATCAGGCTGTTGAGAAAATTTGCCCTACCAGCAACAGGACAGGGCTTCCTCTGTTTTCAGTCTTTAGCTGGAAGATCTCGACACTATAGTCTTTCCTAGCAAGAAGCATTAGACAATCGCACCCTCTCTGATGCTCAGTGTGGCACTGCTGTTTGAGAGAACATCCTTACACAAATTAGATATTCCTGAAGTTTGCAGTGCCTTAGTCATGAAGCACTTTCTTACTGACATGCACTTGACTAGAAGAGTGCATGGGTATATTTATACCACCATGCTGTGGAAAATTCAAGCTCAGTTAATTACTTCCTCCCTAGGTTAAAGTATCCATAAGTGCAAATGCTGAAGCTATATTTTGCTCATGAAAAGGAACTGCACAATCACCTGACTGCTAAACTGCAGCCAGTATTTAACTGAGAGGTGACAGGATAGTGGGGATCTCCGTTCAGCCACCCTGTAAAGCACTTGCAGTAAAAGGAGCTGTGTAAATATAAATCATTACTATATTGTTTAAGTAATCAAATCCATGGCACCATTGTTTAAATAAACTGGAGATGTGGAGCCATTTATTCATATTTTAATGCTTAGACTGCCTGCTACATAAAATATATGTTTAAAAAATAAGCTTTCAGAAACATATAAAATGCTTTTTTTTCCCCAGTGCTGAATTTATAAGTTAGGGAGACTATAGTGCTACAGTAATTCTTAATTTGTACAGCTGTTTTCATCACTTTTAGTATGAAATACCACAAAATAAAACACACCTAAATCTCTCATAAATCTAATGGCAGTGTCGCACTTCAGATGCACATTTTTAAATGGCTGCATCTTTGCTTTAATTCAAAACACAGCCAGAAGGCTCAGTACGACCTGGGAAGTTCTACAAAACACTTGCAGATTTATTCACTTTGAAAAAGTAAGGAATGTATAGTATATATTACACCAATGCCTGCTGGCCAAAATTGAGATTTGGTCTCCCATCATGTAGGGTGCTCTACACATGAAAAAACCACAATATCTCTCCCCAGATGCCTTACTTGAATTCAAGTGTTGCAGTTATGTAATGCTCCATCTTAATCATTCATGACTATCCCTGTTGCTGCAGACCACACAATGACTTCAAAGCAAGTCTCCCTTTTAATTTATGTGGGCTCCTGGTTCCATAATATTTTCTAATGTGTTTATCCCTGTGAAGCAAGATGGTGCTCTCACCTAGGTTACAGATGGAAAAATGAGACTCAAAGATATTATTTTCTAAATTTTCATATTTAATTTCAATTCCTTATTCAAAATTAATTAAGCTTACCAGTGCCTAAGTTGCACTGATCATAAGTCTGATGCTTTTACACATCTAAAACACTTTGGAGTCTAGACTGAGAGGAGTAGGTAAGATTTCTATGCCAGAGGAGGTTTCCTTGTGTTCACTCCTTTAAGCCTGAGTCCAAGGACAGACACTGCTTTGTAGACCTTGGTCTTCTTCCGTTCCTTTTGCTATTGGACATTGGTTACTCTTTCTGCATGTTTTTCCATTAAAAAAGGAGTGATTTTCAGTTCTGCAATTTGTAACAAACTTCTGGTCTTGGCTAAAAGTGATGGGTACAATACACATTTACTGGCAATGGGTGTTGGTACTACAGAAAAGAGGAAAGAATGGAAAGGCTGCTGCATTAAAACCCACAGAGTGCAGATCCAGGACCTACTCATTGGATCAGAATCAGAAACATGCACCCCGAATGCACTGAAAGAGATAAAAACCTGCTATGAGCTTGAGCAAAGGCCCTGAGATAGCAAACATGAGGGAAAGTCAGACGGAAAAGCGGACAAAGTGCGCTCCTCCTGCTAACCCTCATTATAATGGCACTGGTATACCCAAAGCCAAGCTTCAGATTCTGGTACCATTTCAGCTTAGAGCAACCAGGAGACAACATTTGCCTGTACCTCCCAAACCATGAATTTTCATGGAGCCATTGCACCCCACTGTAGCCCCTTTTGCATCCTCCTGCCAGTGGGAGAGCACAGCTGGAATGGAAGGGAGAATGGGACTGGTGTCCTGCGTAATGATCAAGAGAGATGTTGACATCAATGGGGAGAGGAGAACTTCTGCTTTCACTCTTTCACGACGAGTACAATGCTCATGAAAAATTCTTAGCAGAGAAAGCAGCAGATTTCTGTCTTTTGTGCACACATTTCTTGCTAGTGACGCAGGATTCCTAAAAGCTGAGCACAGCTGATGTGTCTCAGTCCTGGAATACCAACTGTCTTAGCGTATTTTAAGTGCCCATCATTTTAGCAGCTAAGCAGCATCACGTCCCATTTAGCGTTTTATAGAGCAGAGCACTGTAGAAATCCTCTTCCCTTAGGTTTTTCTACACTCTCATTGCAGTGATATGCATCTGACCAATTAAAGCAAAACAGCTTTAGTTAATTAACTCTAAGGGACTGACTGGAAGTTGTAAGAACTGGTTGTGATATTACGAGTACCATTGATTAACTCTCAGACGCTGGACAATCACTTCATCTTTCTATGCTTCATTTTTCCCTGGTGTTAAATGTAGAGAAATAAAATTTGTTTTCTTTGGTGAAGTGCTTTTGAGAGCTGTGAATGAAAAGAGCTATGCCTCATCAGTGAATCCTCAAAAAAGGCCTGATGAGGGATTTGTCAAAAAAAGCACTGTCCTCATTGAGCTTCTGAAAAACTGAGCCACAACCAAGCAAAGCAGCAAAGGGCCAAAACCTCACTGACGGGTGGAAGTGGGGACATGATAAAAATTTAGGGGTTGCCTAACATCTTGACAGTCACTTGTTCTTCCAGACCAGGCTGGCAAAAGGGCATCTTTCTTAATTTCTGCCGATGACACCCAATTCTCACCCATCCAGCTCCTAGGCTTCATGTCAGGGCTTTTGCATTGTTCAGTTTTTTTACCCTGGCCATCCTCCTTCCTAGAAAACTGACACATCCAACCACTCCCGACATCTGACAACCCCTGCAAACTTCTCTTTCTGGTTTCAGGGATATTCCTGTTCACTGGGAACATTGTACAATGAACATATGACTTACACATCCTTTAGAGTGTTTTTCAGCCTTACACTGTGCTTAAAGTCTTAATTACTGCTGAGTTTTTGCCAAAAGCATTGCCTTGGGAAAAAAAATGGCTCTAGCATGTTTTCTTTCATTCTATTCCTAATACTCTATCACTATTTATCTTATCCTTTCATTCTGCTTAATTCCACATAGTTGCAATTCCCAAAGCTAACACACTGGTTCCACTGTACATTAGCCAGAGCAAAACAAATGATTTTCACTTTCTAATTAATTTGATTATTTCAAGATATTTTTATAATTGAGGAATGGAGGTGGACAGAAATGAATTTCCTCATATAATTCAGTATTTGAATAAATATCCTTAAAAAAATGGTTCTTTGGACTTGCTGGTCAACATTCCTGCTTTTGGCAATGAGTGAGTGAATTTGGAGAGCTAAATAAATCACTTTATTCTTTCTGTTCTACAGCTGATTTAGATAAAGATATTGCTGGCACAATATTTTGACCATGTCAATTAAACGTTCTCTTCTGGAGAAGCTTTAAAATTAGATTTCATTGCAGGAGAAGGGGTAGGGAAAAATGTCCCATAAACCTTTACTACCTCTCGTTTTGACTTCCTCATGCTAAAGGAAACCACCCTGTGGTAAAGAAGAAAATAACAAGGCCTGTTTTGGGATTTGGAGGCTGAGTACCATGACTTGATGAGTGCCTGAGCTCTCCCTGCAGGCAGCAGGAGAAGAACAGAATAGCCAGCAGGTAATAACACCAAATCCACCATGAAAATCAATTGCTTTGACTATAGTTTGGCTACAGTTTATTCTCAAATGACAGTCAAACCCCAAATCCCTTTATATCTCTACCAAATCCAATATTTCTCCACCGTTTCAGGATGCTTATAAAGCTGTAAGGGTTGATATGTTTGGTTCTACTTTTCCATGAGGTTCTGACTTCTGCTGGTAGATCATATACAGCCAAAGAGATAATTCAGTTCAATGCAATCTTTGCAGTAAAAAGGAAGGAAAGGGTGGTTTCTAGGCATTCATCGCTAGCATGAAGATAATACGTCAATCATTCTTCCAATACAGGAGGAAAAAACAGCAGTACTGTTCTCCTGTACTCTTCCTACACATGTTTAGTCCCTAAAATTTATTGGTGCTTCACTACAGGATTGACTCCTGCTTTACATCATTAAAAGTCAGAGGAGCTGTAGAACTGGAGGATCATAAGGAACATTCAGGGGTTTGCTTTTGAAATTATATCTACCTCTTCTTGTATTTAATATGGTATAAAAAATTAAATGCTCCAAAGTTGTCAGCCATTACTGTTGTGTAAAACATGTTAGTGAAATAAGAAATGAGCTCTTTCATATAGGCGAAAAATGTCTTGTTAGCAGCCCCAAATCTTGAATCACTGAATAATTAGAGCCTGTGTTATGGGTAGACAGCACAAACTTCCTCCCACGTTGCTTCCTCTCTAAGTAGTCTGTTTCAATCCCACCTACAGGAGGTGGAAAGGGAAATTTCTGACTTCTAGTCTTCAAGTTTTCCTTTCTTTGTTAAGCCTACTAAGGAGGCTACCAACTGCAGTACTATTTTTTTCCCAAAGTGAAAATTTTACTGAAAACAGCTGTTGGAGAATGAGTACTACAGAGATTTGCAATGTGTGACTTGGACAGAAAAGCGACAAACAGAGCAACAAGCAAACTGACAGAGGGAATGCAAATTTATCAGACACCACTAATGCTACTGGTGGCAGTGCCATCTCAGTTAAGAGTCAAATCAATAAAAAGTCAAAAAGACTTTTTATGCTGATTTTCGCCCCCCTGCCATTATCAGCAGACCAAACAACAACTGCATTTACCTGTAGATCAGGACTTCGTCATCCGAGCAGTTATACTGCAACTGATACATTTTTACCCGAGGGGCTGACTTGCTGACTGTCCACTTGACCAAAGCTGAGGTAGTGGTCACATCCGACACCAGGACAGCCCTTTCTGGTGGGCCTTTCGCTTCTCCACGATTGGACTTGGTGGAGCTGGTGATGTCTGAGAGCCGGGATTTCGGTGGAGCTGCTTTGCCTGTGCCGTTGCTGAGATGGGGAAGCTGAACAATTGAGAGTTCAATTGTTGCAGTGGACTCTCCTGCAGCATTGGCAGCTATGCATGTGAAAGTTCCGTAGTCCTTGGAGGTGGTGATGTGTATATCTAAGGTGCCATTGTCGTAGACAGCTGTCCTCGAGGAGTTTCCGATGAGGCGGTCATCGGGGGCCACCCAGTGAATGATGGGAGTCGGATCCCCAATGGCTTTGCACTTCAGCGTGGCAGTTTGCCCTTCTAAAACCAGCAGCTTGTGGGTATGTTGTGTAATAAGAGGAGGCTCACAAACAAATTCTTCTTCCCGCACGTACCAGAAGTACCGTCCCTTTAGACTTGGGGGAGAAGCACAAGTTTCCATATCGTCATCTCTGTCAAGTCGCCTTAACCAGAGTAGCTCACAGTTGCAATGCAGTGGATTGCCCCCAAAGCTGAGGGACAGAGGTGGAGAAAACGGGGTAACAACCAATGGAATTACTTGTGATCTGGCAAATATAGGGTCAGGGGGTAGTTTCTGAAGTCTGTTGGACGTTAGATCCAATCTGGCCAATTTCTGAAGATCTGCAAATGTCCCCTCTGTTATATAATCTATTAGGTTGTGATCTAAACTGAGCTGATGCAAGTTTATCATCCTTCTTATAGACTCCCAGGGAATGCTTCGGAGGTTATTGTAGGAAAGGTCTAAGTCTTCCAATGTCAGCAAAAAATCCTCAAAGGCTTCATCAGAAATGCTGCTTAGCTGGTTGTTGTTTAAAATCAAATGCTGAAGGTTAATTAAACCTCTTAAAGTATCCTCTTCAATCTCAGGCAACCTGTTGCTGTCCAGATGTAAAGACCGAAGGCTCTCCAAGTCGGTGAAAGAGTAGGGCTGTATGTAACTAATGGTGTTTCTGGACAAAGTGAGGTCAACAAGTCCAGACATATTGGCAAAATCCTGTCGGCTGATATTAATAATAAAGTTGCCCCCAAGACGGAGTTCAACAGTCCTTCGATCTATGTCCAGCGGTACAAAAAGGAGACCTTTGGAGGGACACAAAGTCCCCAGTGACTCAGACAGGTTCTGACAGACACAATATTTGGGACAAGCGTTGACTGTGACAGCCATTCCAAACACCAGGATGCCGCAGAGCAATTTTTCCATTGTAAATCACGCAACAGTACCTGAAAGAAACAAAAAGAGTTAAAAGGAACATCAGCAATTATGATATAAATACCTTTCTTCTTATGTTTTGCCTAACATTTACCTCCAGAGAGACTTTGTGATGCCTCCTCTCATGAGTCACATCTAAAAGCATCAGCCCTCCAGGATGGGACGGTTAAGTTTTATAAAAACATGATAAAATCAATCTTTCTTTCTCTTTTCTCTTTTCTCTTTTCTTTCTCTTTTCTCTTTTCTCTTTTCTCTTTTCTCTTTTCTCTTTTCTCTTTTCTCTTTTCTCTTTTCTCTTTTCTCTTTTCTCTTTTCTCTCTTCTCTTTTCTCTTTTCTCTTTATTGTTTCCTTCCTTCCTTCCTTCCTTCCTTCTCCTGCAACAGATTGCACAGCTTACTAAAAATCCTGAAAGATTTCTTTTGAAACAGTGTCTGCTTCTATGAGCGTAAAAGCTAGAATCAGTATCTATAATAATTACATTCTGCTGCATAATAATGTGTAATTAGTTTTAGAGTTGAAGCAGCTGACTTTATGGATAAAAATAACTGCATTTTTACCCTTCAGTAATGTGGTTAATGATGACCATGTAATCATCTTGCCAGTTGTGGGGCAAGTCACTTGCCCACTCATAATAAAATTAATGATAGACAGCACTGGAAGCAGAAATCGCTTGTGTAATTGCCACCTGGTTTCACCCTGTGCTCAGCCAAACTATGGAAAAGGTGACAGCATCTAGCTCCAAAGAGAAGGGAGCCAGGGGAAGACTGTGCTACCTTAGGCTCCTGGCAAGATTTTGGACAGCCACATGCTCTCACACTGCAACCCCTATTGTTCTAGTGACAGTGAAATTCTTGCCTGTATCCATGGCCCTCCCTTGCACCCTGCCAACTCCCCTTTGGCCCATTATCTCCCTTTTTTCCAATCTCTCGCACACTTTTCCAGCTTAACCTGCAAGGATGTGTCTTTGAAGAGTAAACAAAACTCATTAACTGGCTGGCTTGGAGAGGCAATTGTGGCTGGGAGAAGTTGAAGCTCTGCTTCAGGTTTGGGAATATTTACTTACACAGGTTTGCTGTCATTCTTCCCACACATGTAGGACAGCTAAACTTGCTTTCTTTTTGTTTCTCCCCTTCCCAGGCCCTGCTATCCAGCAGGGCTGAAGAATGGGTAGATCAATCATTTCTAGCCCTCATTCTCCTTCTGAGGAAAAGGGCAGGTAGACAAAGAGCTGTATTTTTGTAAGGGATCTCCCAGGCTTTCTTGATAGGATGCTGTGCTCTAGTCTCCAAGACCCTCCCCTGCAGCACTAGCTACAGGCACAATTCAGGTTCTAATTTTGAACATGGCCATTTTGCCTCTCTTTAACCTACATCCACAAGGTAAACTTGCATCACTGTTTGGGACATGCCATATCCCTTCTCAATCATGCAAGTGCTCATACACTTAGCAGTTTTTTGGCACTTGTGCTTCGAGTTATTAAACCCCCAGGAACACACACCAAACACAAAACAAAAACAATCATTTCAGCAATTTTTTAAAAACTCTTTAAACAGGTCTTGCTCTACCTTCTTGTGAAAGGAATGAAAACCAAGGGCCTATGTTTGGGACTCTGCTCAAAGGTTCCTCTTTCCTCCCATGGGTAAGGTGGCTTGGTATCTCCTCTCTAGGATATGTGAGATGAGTCAGAAAGAAGGAGCTGTAGAAATGCAGGATGCTATGAGTGATGAACTATGTATAGTGTGTTCTTTACAGCAAGGTTTTCTGCATGCTGTGATGATAGTAATTATATACTGTTATTACTATTTCATAGGAGAGGAAACGACTGAAGCATCTGTGTTTGCTGAGCTTTACAAACAAGATGAAAGCGAGGTACTTTTAGAACGGATGGCTTGAGAAGAGTAATCTTACCTTCAATAGTAAATAAAGGGCTACTGAATAAAATGTTTGGAGATAAGCAAGTGTGTTATTGATGCAAATCTGTGGCATACATACCAAAGAGCTATAAATATCCCTTACAATATTATCAATTGGTAGTTTAGTAACAGGCAATTGGCTTTTTCAATCTTAATTATAAATGTATTCTGCAGCTTTAATTTAGTGTATTACTCTACCAGCTGAAATTATAAGCAAAAAGCAGTTTAAAAGGGGGAGAAATAGATACAGTTAATTAGTAATAAGCCCTTTCATAGCTTCTCCCTCATCTACATTCCCACCCTCTGAATATCTATTCAAAAAATGTGAATGCACACTTACGACAGCAGTGTCTCCTTTAAGTGTCTCAATTCTCTAACCACATTTTTTCCGGATATGGGTAAATATCACAGTGCTTTGGGGAGATGGTTGACTCTAAGCGTCAGAGTAAAGAGCATTCATGGGAAAAAAAAATAAAAATGGAGGGAGGAACAGAAGTTAATTACATAAAATAGAGACTGAAGCAACCGAGAGGAGGATGTGAAGCAGGAGGCCTAAATGGCAAAGCAAACCCTGATGGGGAAACCATCTGTGGATGGCTCAAAAGAGCATCATCTGCCTGTGTGTGCTTGCACGTGTGCATGAAAGTCACAGAGAGTGCAGCATGTGCTTTTGCCAGCAAGAGGGCAAATTGGTGACAGCCACTGTCATTCCAGTTATCACATGCACTTGAAGGTACTAATGTAAATATTGTTTGCTTACAGAGGAAATTTCTAGGCTTTGTGATCATTTGCTAGCATTGTTATTTCAAGCTGCTGAGCCCCTGGGTTTCTCTACAGTGTAATCCTGAAGTGACTAGTTCACAATGCAACAAAGAGGGTACAAACCCAAAGGACTTCCTATAGGGCATTGGAGATAACAGAAGTGGAGAAGACTCCTTAAGGAGAAGATCTGGGGCTTCCATAGGGCAAGTGGTTTTCCTTTTTCTCCCAAGACAGACATAGCATTTGGGCCAAAGATGAGATAAGATTTCACTGACTAATAGAATCATAGAATGGTTTCAGTTGGAAGGGACCTTGAAGATCATCTAGTTCCAAGCCACTGCCAAGGGACACCTTTCACTAGACCAGGCTGCTCAGAGCCGCATCCAGCCTGGCCTTGAGCACTTCCAGGGTTGATTCCAGGTAATACTGCAATTCTTGAGTCTGCACAATTATAATAATATCCTTTAAAATCTAGACCGTCCCACAATGTCATGGTAATTGCTAGTTGCCAAGGACATGGATGTATAATAAAAACTGTTTTGATTTCAGTTCTAGTAATTTTCTTGTAAGACAGAAAATAAAGTGTCAAGTTTTGGGTCTGTTTTTGCTGACCAGCGTGATCACCTTGTTCCTAAAATCTTTTGTTACTTGCAACACCAAGAATTTTATGATCAGTCTTGTGGTATGCTCACCATTCTGATTTACATTTTAAAGATATCTATCAGGCTGATAAAGCATATTTCTCACAGCAAGTCAGTAAATCTAGAAGAGCTCCTGTCTCAGCCCAAGATGAAAAGTTGCCCCTTTAGTCCTCTTAGAACATGGATTGGTATGAATTAATATGTGCAAGAGCCATAAACCTTGGTGTTTTGTATTCAGATTTTCCACATAAAGATACAAATTCTGGGATTTGACATCTCATTTCAGCAATGTCTCCAAGGCATTTTTTTAATTCTATATTCATTGAACTTCGCATTTAAATTCCAATAACCTTTGCCTACCACAGCTCCAAGTGCAAGGTAACTGTCAGACAAATAATATGGAGTATACAGGCTGGGAGAAAGAGAGGGAAAGGAAAAATAAAAAAAGGAGAGGTGGACGGGTAGTGGCTCTGATTCTACAGTCTCCAAGTGCCCCGGGACCCAGGCTCCAGGGAGTGTATGGGTGAGCTAAGATACCTCCATTCAGTTTTGTAGGTGCTTTGGAGGAATTGAGTTTTCCTTCCTGAGAGCTGCCCCTTTTTTCTTGTTCTATATCTTCTCTTATCTCTGTTTTAAGTGAACTTATGTGACTAGGAAATGTAGCCCCCAAATTCAGAGCTTGAAGGATTGCAGTGATGGGTGAAGTTTCATACATATTTTTGTAAGCAGTTTAATCAAAGAGGCATGAAACAGGATGGGACTACATCAGGACAAAAATTACTCCTTAATCCCTTGCTTTGCCAAAAAACTGTGTGGAAAGGTAGGTTTTGTGTTTTCCCTGATCCATACTTCACTCACCAAGCAATTGCAATGCCCATAAGGAAAGTCAATATCTCTGCATCTGGATCTGTCCTCTGCAGTACATCCATGGAAACGCGGGCTGGGTGTTAGGCCACTGCTGGCTTTGTGAGCACCTGTGAGACTCTTCAGGTGTTTAAAGTCAGTTTGCACCTAGGAACTTACAGGCTCAGATCCAGGATAACCAACCCTGCTTTTGTTGAGCTTTTGTCTTTTTTGCTTGCCTAGGCTCCTGCACTCTTTGAGTGTGAAAGTGTCATAAGGTGCATATAGAGACAATGCAGCAGAGGTTTTTGCTAGGCCTTTTAAGGAGCTGGGTTTATCAAAAAAAATAATAGCTCTAACATGTGAAGCGCTTGCTTTCTCCAGCCACGTTACATTTTACACATCATAAAGGTGGAACATTTACAAGCACACATTTCTCCGGGCACTTGTGGCTGTCTATACTAAGCTCCACCCGCATTAATTTGACTGATATTGCTTCCACAGTAACAGAAAAAAGGGAACTCTGGGTAAAGTGCAGCAAATTTTCTGCCCTTTGTACAACTTTTTTTTCTTGAATATTGCAGCCATAGCAAGGTTGCAACTAAAAATATTTTATCACCCCTGTACCATCATGAAGTTTATTTATGTGGTTTGTTTCTTTTGAGTGCTGTTCTCTTGTTTTCACCTTTCCAAATAGCTGGGAGTCCCTCCCACCTGCTCTGTGGTCCCTAGGCCTGGAAGCAGTTTTAGCTTGCCAGTATTTAGGAAGAGCTAGGCTAAAGGGGTGGATGTGTCCAAATAAAATTTCCTCGTAGGGTGGTCTTAAATGTAAGAACATTTTCTGTTAAGATTGCTGTCTTTAAAAAACTGGTTGTAACTGGATCCAGAACAGAGGTAAGGATAATCCATAAAAGCTTATTTTCAGTCTGTGAAAGCTGATTTAATCCATTCAACAGATCCCGGGGAAATAACCAAATATTTTCTTGGGCAGGGCTTTCTCACACAGGAAGATACTGGTCTCATTCAGTCTTTCCTGGGCTAAACCAGTGTCTCTATGTGTGCGTTCTTTTCTTTATTTTTCATAATACTTTCCTGATATTTTCCTGACGACAGTCATGTTATTTCTTTTTTTAAGTACTAACATTACCCAGTTCCTTTACCATTCCCAAGACAGAAGTAATGCATCTATCAAAAGCCCAAATTATCAATATAACTTTCATCTCTCCTAATTTATTAAAGCATCTAATTTCTTTCATTAAAAGCAGTAGTTTCCATACATCCTAAAAGAAAAAAATCCATATGCTAATGTTCCAGCACAATTAATCCCTGCAATTAGTCACCTCTTCACATTTCACGTTACTTAGGCCAAAACCCCCCTTTGGACACTTTTATGAAGGTTTAACATGTAATACTTAAAAGACAATAGTAACCCCAAATCTTATCAGACAAATTTCAGAATCAGTCAAAAATTTTGTTTCTGTTTGATATGGTTGAACTACTAGCAAGTGCTTCTTAAGTGAGCTCTTGAAAAACAAGGTACAAATTCCTTCCTAGAGTCACTTTCCTGCAGTATATATGGAAAAGGCATTTTAAGCACTAATGTGTATGTGCTCACTGTCCAGGTTTCAGCTGGGATAGAGTTACTTTCTTCTCAGTAGAAGAAATTCTGAGAAATATGTATGTGCATGAGGGTTTTCATTACTCACAGTGGTTTTGATGCAGGAGAAACATTATATATTTGTAGCTTCTCTGCCAAAGATGTTCCTAATGGCTGGGCAGTATGTGTGTCTACTAGCCTTAGTGACCCTAGAGCACTTAGATCTAGAATGCACTTATATTATAGTTCCTAGGAAAGGCAGCAAGAGCTCTTAAGTAAAGAGGAAACCAGGGTGTACGTCTGTTAGATCAGTCTCCACTATTACTAGCACTTTGCTGAAATGAAGTCACCATTACAAGCCATTTGGTTTTAAGAAATGTGCAAAATTAGTCAAGAGTTTGAGATTCATTTTGTGAGAAAATAAAACTTAGTGAACACATTCTGTGTACTTCCAAGCATCTGCCTGTCTGGCACTTCCCCACAATACATTTGGGACATTTTCATCACTTCAGATAAAATCTGAAGTGCAGAAGCCTCAGAATTATTTACTACTCTCACTTTTAAAGAATAGAGAATATAGTAAGTTTCATGAAGGCAGAAGAGAGACATTTGGTTAGCTCTGTTAGACTTCTGCAAAGGAAATTATGCATTGTTGAATCCACCTCATGCTTGGAATCAGGGTATCTGCATGGAAGACAGACATCATCAACATCTTGGCTACTGAAAGGCTTTAACCTGAGTTTAGCCTCTCTAGACAAGAGTCAGTCCACTCTGCTGTTAAGATGCTCTGAGCTGTGCAGGTTCTCCACTGTCTAATAAGCAGTGAACTTGTTCTGCAGTCATAATATAATATCAGGACTGGGTCAGTTAGGGACACACATCCTTTGGGAGCCAGACTTTCTTCTACTGTCTATCCAAAGGGTACAGGTGGCACTACTCATGACTAATCTCCAGACCTTGTCTGATCTGGCATCATGCCATTTGAAGCTTGGACTGAAAAGCCTTCATGCCCACACTGAGAACAGAGCAAAAGAAACATGGGCCTAAAATTCCTTTCAGCAATTAGCCTACATTTCTTGTGCTGCAGGAGATGGAGTTTTTCCTCTAGAATGATGTCTACCTGCAATGCCAAGGTCAGTTTCATTTGTATCTGTCTTGAAGCTTGCTGTTCAATTTTTAATTGCGGAGTGCTGATTGTAGTAACTAAATTAATTCAGTCCTGTAGCATGAATCCAATAGGCATGCTTGATTTACTCATTCATTAAATATTGTAGCACTTTAGAAAAATACCTGCACGAAACGCATAATTTTCAAATGAAAACATTACATCTCAGAAACACTAGAAACAAATATTTTGAATGCTTCATTTAATGCCTTTCTTAAAGTGGTCTCATGAAACCTGAATAGTCTTAAAAACAGGTTTTGTCACGTGGGCTGATACGTATCAGTGGGCAAAACTTCTGGCAAAATAGAAAAAAATATATATCTCTATCCAGAACCTGTGAATGGCACATTACAACCTTAATAATCATAGCCAGATTTTGTTGACTAGTGTGATTTTACCTGTGAAAACAGTTATACTTGCGTTATTCTACCTTCACTGACTGGAAAGCACAGGCTTTAGCTCCCTGATTTGTTGGCACAAAATAGTGCTTAGCGACCTGCATGGTTTTTGATAATGCACAAAAATCAAATGTGAAGGCAGTTACTTGTAAGCATGCAAAAACAAACTGATGAGAAAGAGGCCAATTAGAAAATCCAAGTGTAGATGTTTGGTAAACAGACACACTTAGGCGTGTTGCATCAGCAACAGGTCTATCTGGGCAGTTTCCTAGAGCTTTCCAGGGCAGCCACATCTGTGCAGGATGGTGATTTCCCAGTGACAGGTACACAGGAGACGAGGAACAGCATTTTCAGCATCACTAATTGTAAGTGGCTTGGGCACTAATTATAAATGGCTTGGATGGTTTTTTCTCTCCCACAGACCATTTGAAGGTCCATTCATTTTTGATTGCTCATTTAATATCCGTCAACATTTATCTTTGCTTCCTATTTTAATGCTGTGTGCCATTCCCCATCAGATTTCATCTACAAGCTCATGAGTCAGCTAAGCTGGGCCCCTCTGCTATTTTTAGCCATCCAGTTCATTTATTTATCTTGTTCTTAACAGCAATCCTACATTTTGCTTTATCAGCACAGTAGAGATGCTAGCAGTTATTCTGTTTCTTACTCATTTTGAACACACATGGGAGCTGAAAAGGTGCTAAGGAGCAACCCTCTCAGAGATATTTCCTGTGGCATGAAACATAAATGTCCATCAGCAAACCCTACTGCTTTCTGCAAATACAACTGAAGGCCTCTTCTCATGATCTGAATCCAAATTCTCCTTGACTGAGCCATAAGAGAAAATCCTCAGGTAACTCTTCAGCTTACTTTAATCCTCATAAAAGTCATTATACATTCTTATTTCCTTCCACATCACAGGAAGATCAGGATAATTAGAACTGGAAATCTCTTCTTTATCTGGGCTTATTACTTTTTTCTTTTTTTTTTAATTGACCCTTCATTCAGTCCTAGAGACAAAGTCTGTCCAATATTCCATAGGAAGTATTCTTTATTTGGAATGCAGGTTGCGGTTTTTTCTTTCTTGTATAATTCACAGGCAAAGAGGCACTGGTAGGAAACCCAAGGCATAAAAAACTAAAGATCTTTTTCTGATTTTTCTCATAAATGTAATTGGGCACACAAAGTGATATGCAGCAAAGATTTGGAGATCCTTTGAAACACAAGCAAGGCAGACTTGAAGTCGGCGTTTTAAAAAAAACCCAGACAAACAATCGCTTTTGCTGAATGTCCCAGGATTCCTAAGGATGTTAGCATGGGCATTTAGTGGCAGAGGACCCCTGTTACAGGGAATACAGTCCCAGTGGCTTGTCACTGTGGTTGGCTCATGGTTCAGTGAGAAATTAACAGAGTTCTAAGAAGGAAACATGGGAACCCTGCTATGCCATTGCATGACACAACACATGGCCTCCACAGTCTCTGGGCTCTTTCATCAGCCTGGTAAACTTTCTACTGTACTTACTTTGGATGGGACCAGATCTGTCCAGTAAATTTCTCTTTCTAGCACATCTCCCTTTTTGATTCACATACAGGAGAATAACTCACTGTTTCTCTGGAGGACTTAACACTCTCATTACTTCTACCATGAGAAGAGAGCTTTTCAAAGTTGTAGATTTTGTTGCATCTGGTTACACAGTTACCTATTTCCAAACCACTGTCAATGGATGAGAAAGAGAAAGGAGGACTTCTGGTAGCACTACCTGTTCTTTCACACCAGAATCTTAATGCACTTTAAAAAAGAGACAACTTCTACCTAATTTTAAGAGGCGAGTAAGAAGAGGCACAATCTGCCTCAAATGTTTTGCCCAAGATAATTCACCAAGTTCCTCGCGGAAAACCCAACTCTCATACCTTCTCTTTGCACAGCGATGTTTCCACATGTAAGGCATATCACTGTCCAATTTTTTAACACAAATATAGTGTCATGGACAGTGTTTGCATAATTACATTGAAAGGAGAGATGTGGTGATTTTGTTTCTGGGGAAGAAATCTGGCTTTAACACTAACTCCTAGATTACTTCAACGTGTCTTGCTATGTATGTAACCTTGGATGAGTTTCAATTAACTTCTGTTTCTCCTCTGTAAGATAATTATAAGTATTGACTTCTGCTAATCAGTTGTTTGCGAGGTATCTGGAGACTGCGTGTGCATGGAAGAACAGTTTATGGGGAAGTCTGTTGTCATGGCACAGGAGTGGAGATTGCAGGTAAGAGATATCTTGTACAGCCTTTTCCCTAGCTTGGTCATTGGTTCTTCACCATCCCCAGACTGACAGTCAGCAGAGGTCAGAGGCAGTGGGTGTCTGTGCACGGCTGAAGTGACTTTAGTCCCCAGTGCCCCATTTGCTGCCCTGAGTGCCTGCAGAACAGAAGCCCCTGAAAGACACTTTGCCTCCTTTCCTGTCATCTCACGTTCTTCTTCTCCAATGGCTTAACCACAGCTCAGAGGCTCACCTTTCACCAGTAGGAAGTTCATATATAGTGGAGTATGTTGCAAAATTTCCTCACTGAGAAGAAACCTTGGCTAGTACAATGAGTACATCGGGAAACAGCACGAGGAAAGCAAATGGAAAGTAAATAAAAAGCATCCCTAATCTATTACTTTATAAATAACAACAGTACAAGTGTATATTGATATTTCAGTCATGTTAATGAGACTGAGGGCTTTTGCCCTTTACAAGGGCAACAGAGCTGGTGAAGGGTCTGGAGCACAAGTCTTATGAAGAGTGGCTGAGGGAGATGGGGTTGTTTTGCCTGGAAAAAAAGGAGGCTCAGGTAGAACCTTATTGCTCTCTACAACTACAAAAAATGATGTTTTAGGCAGGTGAGAGTTGGTCTCATCTTTCAAGTAGCAAGCAGTAGAACAAAAGGAAATGGCCTCAAGTTGTACTAGAACAGGTTTAGATTGGATATAAGAAAAATCTCTTCACCAAAAGTTTTATCAAGTGCTGGAACAAGTTGCCCAAGGAAGTGGTTAAGTCTCATCCCTGAGGGTATTTAAAAGACATGTAAATGTGTCACTTAGAGACATGGTTTAGTGGCTGGACTCAGTGATCTCAAAGGCCTTTTCCAATCTAAACAATTTTATGGTTACATGAGTGTGCAGTTTGATTGAATCATAGAATGGTTTCGGCTGGAAGGGACCTCAAACATCATCTAGTTCTAACCCCACTGTGGGAATGCCTTTCACTAGACCAGGTTGTTCAAACCACCAACCAACCTGGTGTTGAACACCTCCAGGGATGGGACATCCATAGCTTCTCTAGGCAACCTGTTCCAGTATCTCACCACCCTCACAATAAATAACTTTTTCTTAATGTCTAATCAAAACCTACTGTATTTCAGCTTCAAGCCATTCCCCCTGGTTCTGTCACTACAGTTCCCAGGTAAGAGTGCCTTTCTGGCTTCCCTGTAGGCCACCTTCAGGTGCTGGAAGGTTCCGCTGAGATCTCAGTGCAACTCTTTCTTTTCCAGGCTGAACAGACCCAACTCTCTCAGCCTGTCTTTGTAGGGGAGGTGCTCCAGTCCTCTTAACAACTTCATGGCCCTTCTCTGGACTCGCTCCAGTGGTTCTACATCTTTCTTATGCTGGGGGCACCAGAACTGTATGCAAGTGTTGTCTCACAAGAACAGAGAAAAGGGGGAACACCACCTTCCTGGCCCTGCTGACCACACTGCTTCGGATGCATCCCAGGATATCATTGGCCTTCAGTGCTGCAAGTGCACAGTGCCAGCTCATGTTGAGCTGCTCGTCAAACTCTGTCTGGTCTGCAGAGACCTTGTTCCAGGAAAGATGGGAAGTCTTTCAGGTTAGTCTGGAGGAAGGTGAGTGGAAAGCAAGATGAGGAAAGCTGATTTTCTACTACACTTGCTATGTTTATTTATGAGGAAACAAAAGTCTTCAATCCCCAGGGCTCTCCGTACAGCACCTTTCACTGGCACTAAGTCAGCAAAAAAAGAACAAGTCTCTTAAAATTAAAATGAAGGGAAAACATGCGATAAAATAAAATATATAAGACCCCAATATTTCAAATATATATTCTGCTTCACTTTGCAGTTTCTGCTCACCAACTATGCTCAGAATGACAGTCTTATCAGATAAGAGCAGCCAGCTGCTATATGCTGCATTTAAATTTATATTGCAAACAACAGGCTCCATTACCCAAGGATTTTCTTGTTGCATTCCTAATACTGCCTTTCTGCATGCTTTATTGTTCCTCATTTCCTTGCGTACTCTGCTCTCTAGTGTGTACCAACATATCCTGGTATTTGTTTCACACATTTTGGGCTTTTTTACTTAATCTGTCTTTGACTAGTTTTCCTTTTTTATGCCTCTAAACTTTTCCTGCTTCTCAAATACCATCTCTAAAGCTGCTGCCTTACACACTCTTTGCTGTTTTTTTCTCACTTTCTGCTGCATCTCACCCCCCTTCATTCCCTAATCATTTGATCACTGCAGTTCTTTGATGTGGGAGGCTTCCAGTTCAGTCCCAATTTAATTATGTTTTTCAGAAGACTGACCTCTGTGGTCCCAATTTGTTCAAGACATTTCCTTCATTGATCCAAGGCCAGATCCCTTTACTGCCTGTTCTAAGCTAGATTCCTGATATTAGAAGCAGCCATGTAATAGCACTTAAGGTCAGTTTGCATATATCAGCAGTTAATTGCACTGATTTATTTGTAGTAGATACAACACACTCTTCCCTGCCCTTAGGTCTAGATGCATTAACACAAAATCAAGGGGAAATAATTAGAGGTATTCTCATACTACAGCAGATGCGCTTTCTTCACTATTCCTAAGAATACTCAGAAGAATAGATTGCATTTTTCAGTAAATTGCCACATATCCCAAAGGTCTGCACATTTATTTTCTGTTGGGCTATTATGGAAGCAACATCCAACATTATTGGACTATCCCTTCTTAAATTCTCCACTTATCATCCACTGTTCAGGAAATAATCAGAAAGAGGGTTCAAGCCTTGAGATGGAAAGCCAAATCAGTGTTTTCCAGAAAGAACAAGAGTCCGGTAGAACAACTACAAAGCAAGACATGCTGTCTTGGTGTCACCTAGAGTAGTTGGAGTCCAGCTCTGTCTATAAAATAGCAGTCTGATGCCCATGAAAATCCCCCCTATATTAGCAAACAAACATCTGCTTTCTTCAGCAAAGCAGTAAAATCTTCCTATCTGTAGCAAAAAAGCCTTATGGAAAACTGAAATACAATTTCCCTTCCAGGGAGGGAAAAGTGCAATATTTCAGCTGGGAGAAGTGGGAAAAATGGTGATTGCTGCTGTTCATTGTTTCCACAGGGTCTGCAGTCAGTGGAGACCCTAGCGAAGGATGCAGACACAGTAACAGCACTGAACCACTGAGCTACGTGTGTCCAGCAGGCACGAGGAGTGGCAAAGGACTCTCTGCATTAGATTGAGCTAATTAAATACAGCTCTGTGCTTGACAGGATCTACAGATGCCTCAATCCACTTTGTCCGGTTGCGCCCAAGGATGATGTCACATCTAAGCAGACCAGCATGAACACATTACCCTCGCTCGCTGACAGAAGCTACCAGCCTCAATAAGATCAGAACAAATGTTATGCTTGAGAACTGAGAAGTGTCAAGGAAAGTGAGCCTCTGGATGAAACCAGAGCTGATTCAGGCCCACAGCACTCCTTCCCCAAAGCAGGAGGCTCAGACTGTGATGACACATCTGCTACTGTGAAAGAAAAGGTGTTGGCCTCCTGTAGTGAGGTGTTGGCCTTTAAAGTGAGAGGTGCTGAAATCCAGAGTGATCTTGACAGTTCCTTGTTCCTCACCATGATCATCATGAGATGTTGCCTTTCATGTTGATGGAATATTTTTTGCTTTGAATGAGTTTTTCAGTTTAAATATAGGAGAAAAGCTCCATCTCCTCCCTTGTGCTACTTGTATACATATAATCATGAGGTGTGAGAAAATGCAGAAATTCTTCTCAGGAGATGGATGTTCATATAAAAGAGATTAAAATAATCAGATCATAATAATTCAGGAACAAATAAAAATTAAGTTGTGGATTATCACAGTTCACAGTGATTTTCCAACATATGTTTAAATGACCTAAGAAGCATATTTCTTACCTCAGTCAAGCAACTCACAGAGTAGCACCTTTCAGTTTCAGAAATATTTTATAACACCCAAACTGGTTTCCTGGATGAAATTTGTCTGCCCAACACACACTCAGCTAATTTTCCCACTTCTGAGTTTGCTCACAACAAGGTCTGCAAACACATGCACATCCTTGTAACAACTACTCAGAATGGGAAGGAAGTGTCCATCCTGCAGGAATTACTTTCTGCATGGCATTTTCCCACTCATGCTGCTTTATGCCTGTTGACTCATGGAAGACATTCTGTATGTCTGAATTCTGGAGACCGATCTGTTCCCTCCTTTTTCTGCACTAGATTCCAAAGTCTCCATTTTTGTAACCTGTGGGAGGTTTGCCCAAGTGAAATGTGAGTAAGGATTTGAAGACATGGACTTCTGAGTCACAAACTCCTTGAAAAAGCCACCAAAAAATGGCAAAATACCCTTGTCCAACGTACTCGGAGCTGTTTTACAAGGACATCTAAGTTCTTCTTATACAGATGTACTCGGTTGTACCTCCTAACAATAAAAATAAGGATGATGAATACAACCTCTGCAGGGTGTAGTTTCCAGGATAGCAGTGAATGCTTGACATTTCTTTGCCCAAAAAAGCATCAAATCTTCAATTTTTCTGGAGAGCTCTAAACAAACACAACAGTTTAACCTCCTCTGAAAGTATTTCTTGATTTCATTCAGACAATCTTGTTTACTTTATCTCTTTTCAGTAGCTTGTTTTTCCTTAGGTCTCTGACATGCACTGGAGTATACTCATGCTTCCTTTCTTATTCATCAATAGCAAGGGTGCACTGTGGGTGTGCCAGATGCCTAGGAGTCTCTCATTTCCTTGGTAACAGCAAAGAGTTACTAATCCACAGCAAATAAAAGTAAAATATAATGCAGACACTGAGCTAAGGGTTAGGATGCTTTATCTCCTTTCCTGGTAATTTAGTCTGTAATCTCTGTTTAGATGTTATCCCCCTCTATGCTTTATTTTCCCCAGTAACTAAAAAGGCAAATTGTGTTGCCCAGTACGCAGTACTGAGACTCAAAACATAATGTTATATTTAAGGAGTTAATAACAGAGTGAGACCTGGAAAAAGGACAGCACAACAGGAAGTGTTAAATACCTGTCAGCGTCCACGTAGTTAATTCAGCTCCAAGCCATGTTTGTGCTGGTGTGCACCACAAGCACAGAGCAGCAGCAGGCAGCAGACACAGCAACTGGTGCCCAGAGTGAGACCAGAAACTCTGCTGGGGGCTCTGCAATGGTGCTGACACATAGCAGGGGACAATCTCCAGAACCCTAGTACATCAGAGATCCTCTTTGGGACCAAGCCCCTGAGGGAGAATGCAGCCCTGCTCCTTTGGGGCCTCATGGTGGGACTGGGGCTTTGCCCACAGGCTGCTGAAGCGTCTGTGTCCCCACGTGATGTGATGTGTGACAAGGTCCGCACACTGCACAACAGCGGAAGCTACGACAAAGAGATTACTGGACCTTCTCCAAGACTCTGCAGGTACAACCAAAATCCCCAGCTTCTGGTGGGGCTGATGAAGGGCGAGCCACCTGGAAAACAGCTTTGTAAAAGGGACCTGGGAGCCCTGGTGGGCACCTCGTTGAACCTGCATCTGAGATATGCCTTTGTGGCAAAGAACAACAGACTTCAGGCAAACTGTTGCCAGCAGTTTCAGGGAGGCTTTCCTTGTCCTGTACTCAGCACTGGTCAGACAGTTCTGGACTGATGAGTGGCCTTCCCAGGGCAAAACACACAAGGCCATACTGGAGTGAACTCAGACAAGGGCCACAAAGATAATTGAAGGGCTGGAGTCCCTCTACCATGAAGAAAGACTTGAGACAGCTGGGACTGTTCAGCCTTGAGAAGGCTCAGGGGGAATCTTTCCAATTTGTACAAATACTAGATGAGGGGGAATAAAGATGGAGCCAGAGTCTTCTCACTTGTATTCAGTGAAAGGACAAGAGGAAGTAAGCAAAATTGAAATACAGTCAATTTCACTTACACACAAGAAAATACTTTTTTTACCATGAAGGCAGTTGAATGCCACAATCCAAGGAGTCCCCATCCTAGGATATGTTCAAATCCTGCCTGAACACAGTCCTGGCCAGCCTGTCCTAGATGATCCTGCTTTGAGCAGGCAGGTGAACTAAATGATCTCCCAAGAAATCTTTCAAACTCAACTATTCTGTGGTGTTAACAGGTTGTGTATTTTTATGTTACTTATCTAAAGGGTATTCCTGATCTCAGTGCAAAGGCAAAACAGCTTCTGCCCTTGTACTGTCCAACATCACCTCTCTTGCAACTTTGAACATAATAGAGACAAGTAACCAGTGAGTTCTACAATAATGAACTCTATTCATAAGGAAATTAATTTCTAGTGAAGATGGTTCTGTCAAACCAGCTCTTATTATAGCTAATACCTCACTCCAGAACACAAGCTAATGATTTCCCTCATCCATCACACTTTGTAGTCCTGGCTCAGGTGCCTGGCATTGCTGAGAACCGCCAACATTCACGGATCAATATTCCACACACGAGTAGGGTCAGACTGCACTGGTTGATAAATTATGGTAAACTCATTGCTAGAAATCAATTCTTTGTTAAAATGACTGAGAATGATTGCAACTAAATGTTGCTTAGAGAAACAAAGGTCCTAGACTCCCCCTTTCACTACTGCCCACTTAAATCAACTGAAATCACAGTTTTTTACTTTTGGTTTCTTTTTTCCCCCATTTTAGGTAAGTAGTGGATGCAGCTGAAGTCATCACCTTTTCCTATGACTATCATAGGAGTGTGGTGCAAAGAGGGGGTGGAGAGGGTGGGTGAAGGAAAGCAGACTTGTTCTCATCACTCTAAGGAAAGAAACTGAGAACACAGATAGAATAGGGTTTGTAACCACACGTAAACAGAGGAAGGGTAGCCAGTTCAGTCTCTCTGGCTTGTCCTAACTTTCTGTACTTCCTGGCTTGATGGTTCAGTGCATGCAGTTCATTGCAGCAATGAACCTGAACATGCAAATTTTCTCTGGGGAAAGGTGAAGACTGGAGATCATGTGGAATTGTGCATTTTAATGTATTTCCAGAAAAGGTGTTTTGTACTATATGGCCATGAATGCAATCTAAGGGATTCAAACCTTTAAAGAAAAGCTCCATCCCCAGAGGTAAAGATGCATGTTTGTCACCAGGTGAAGAGCCTCGGAATACAGAAATGGTGCAAACAGGGTCAGAAAACAGACTGGACCTAACATAATATGGAAATATTTCCCTCAAGTACCATATCTTCCATTTATCCATAGCTCATGCTTAGGAATATGGTGAGACACTGCAATGAAAGGTAACAGAGTATAGACACAAGGAGAACCTGCAAACAGGAAGGCATGCACTAAACAAGTGATGGAGCTTATAGGAATACCTGTGAATTGCTTTACTGCTCCCCAGTACATGAGGGCCCGATAACAAAGCAAGTTTTATTGCTACCTGTGGAACTGGGTACATCATCGCTGCAGTGACGTACAAGCCCAAAATATTTACGGCATGTTTCATCTCCAGTACAGAAAGTTTGCATCTCTGTGTCAAACTGAGCCAAAATAATCCCTCTGTCAAACTGTTCATAACCTGACAACCAATGCTGTTTTGTTGAAACATGAAAGAAATCTAATTGCTCTTGATAAAGTGTCTATTGATGAGAAGCCTTCAGTTTCTAGGATTTTACCACCCTTAAAAGAATGAGTTACTCCTTTACCAGCATGAGTCAGGAAGCAGCTGGGAAACTGCTTTGCATATGATGCAATGTCCTGAAATAATATGAACATCTCAAGGTTGGAATACACTCACACAGTGCAGCTGCTTATCAAAATGCAAGCAAATGATTAATCAAAACAAAAAGAGCTGGGAGAAAATGCAACAGGTCCCTTATCCTTTCAGGTGCCTAATTCACTATTTCTCAGCATTTCCAAACCACTATGCTTGCACTGGTTCCTTGTAGGAAGTTATCATTTCTGCAAGAAATTGCTGGCATGAGGAGAATATTCTTTAATGACACAGCTGATTTTACAGGCTGCTGTCCAACCTCTTTGTCCAGAAATGATCTAAATAAGAGGTTTGATGGAGTAAACTTGGGAGAAAAAAGTGCCAAGGACTAGGGACTTCTTGACCCTAGTTATACCTCAGTTGCAGATGTGCTGGAGTCAGTTAAAGCCTGAGGCATTTAACCCTTGTTTATCATTCCACCTTTGAAATAACTAGTGAAAAACTTATTTGTTCCACCAGTTTAGCCAAATTTGGTCATCAGAGTTAAGGTCAGATCAGCTTCTCCATCTAAGTCTCCCAGTCATACATAATTTTAGAGTTTTTCCTTCCTGTAGTGCAAAAGGAAGGTGAAATTTAACTAAGGGGCTTGAAGACGATTGTTAAATTGGTCACAAATTAATAGAACATAGAGGAATTATACAAGACTTCTTATTTTTCCTGTGACGTTTTCACTTTTGTATAACAGTAATTGTTTAAAATTGTATTACTTTAAGGATCCCATTTCAGGATATTCCTGATACCTGATATTAGGAATCCTGGAGCAATGAGGTATGTATTTAGCCTTTCATAGCCTTGTTTTTGTAAAGTTTTAATGGAAATTTCCATGGCTGGAAATGGAAAGAAAGGTGGGAGCCTGGAGATTACTGACAGTGCCACGACTGCATGCCCAGAGCTTCAGCCTTGCCATCTTGTCCCACTCTGACTGCTGAAAACTGCAGTCAGAGCACATTTCCCTAAGGAGGCAGTATATTGCTGATACATAGTCTTTAAATGCTTTACAGGGTATTAATTTCACAGATGGATCCATGGATGCTTTAATAGAACTATTTTATCTTTTTTTTTTTAGGAGGACAGATTGGAATGAAAACAAAACAAAAAATGAAATATATATAGCAATGACTAACTAGCTACAAATAGTTGAAACATCTGACTGTTAAAGATGAAAAAGAATTGTTTAACACATTGCAGAAGTATATAAATCATCAGAATTTAGTGTGTATGAAAGCTGAAGATGAAAAGGAAAGATGATCTTGTGGTGCACAGGCAATTAAATTCACTGCTTTGTCATAGACAACTGGTATTTGTCCTTTGGAAACTCTCTTAATATTTTTCCATGTGAGTTCTCTGTCCTTACAATGAAATGAAAGACTTTCACTCCTCATTGTTCTTCTGCCCTATCAACACATTTGAAAGCAGTTTGGGCCGAAATTGTTTCTTTCTATGCATTCACATAGTATAAGCAAATTATATACCAAATTGTTTTGGGGGCCTCTCAGCACTGTCCTAATTAAATAATGATACTTGTACAAAAAGTGCCTTATAAATGTTAAATATCGTATTCTACCTAGTCTAATTATATTATGTACCTAGTGCTATAATGTATAATAAATCACTGTTTTCAAAGGCTAATTCAACCCAAGTATCAGCAGTCTCATTAAAGGCAAAGGCTACAATTTCAAAGAATCTTAGTGGTTTAGGGACCAAAAGAAAATAGCACCTACAGGCTCTGAGTATCATTGAGACCCTTTGGGAGTCTCACTTTTGGGTAACTAAGTAACCCATGAAATTTTTATAAAGTTATGAAGGACTGTTGAGGACTTCTGAAATCTTGGACCCAGAAGTCTTATCTGTGAAAAGTCTCCCAGGAAATCAGTGGGAGTCACACTGCTAAAAAGCACATTTAAATGATCTGGACAAAACATTCAAAATTTGTCTCAAGGAAAATCTTAGAGTAATGAACACAGACTCCATGCTAGAAGAATGATAGACCACTTTAAGCTAACAAGTCTTCTTTTGATCTCTCTCTTCAGTAAGTCTTTTGAAGAGCATTATTTTTTCCTAATGGCAAAATTAATAGAAGAAACCTTTCTTCAGTACAGCCTTCCACTCACTCTGTTAATACACTGGAGAGTAAAGCTCCTTTATTAATATACTCTACACTCTCACACACATATCAAATAATATGTCAAAAGATAAGAAAGGAAAGCAAAGAATTCAGGTGACATTTGTTGACATTTTCAACACGGAGGAAACAAACAAGTTACGCCGTGGCTGAATGTTAAAAAGGCTGTGGAGAGTGAGCTTCCCCTCATCAATATGGCCCTCGGGGCATTTTTAACTCAGTCTGATATTGTGTTCCCTAGTAGGAGGTATTCCTGCAACACGGGAAGACAGGGATGGCTCCTCTCAGCTCTCTGAAGACCTCAATAAAAAGGTCACCAGATCTTTTATTTTCATTTACATATTTTAAAAGATCAAGGTCACTTTTAAAACAGAATAATCAAGATGCTCAGCCTGCATCTAGACAAATTTCAGCTCCAAAGAGAAATGAGAATCAAAACACAAGTGGTTTCTTTTATTTTTATTTAAAATTTTAAAAGAGATTGGAAGTTCTTTGTTTTTCTTCTTTCCTTTTCTGAAATCACGTCAAGATCCCTTCAGAGTGCAACCAAGAAACATCAAAAACTTTAATGTGGCCTGAGGGTGGCTTACTACAAAGCCATGTGCTAATAATACCTTACATTTATAGCTCTTTTCCTCCAGAACTGGATCCCCAGGCTGTGCAGATATTGGGTAAGCAGGAATAATAATTTTGAGCCACCTTACTGACGTGTGGCTCTCTCTATGGGGGCTTAACATCCAGCCCCCCCCCCAGTGCCCCATACTTTGGAGCTGGGGGGACACCCTGTGTTGTGGAAACTGTATGGAGAATTTCAGTAGAGCAAAAAGCAATCAGATGAGCTGGAACTTGCTAGAAAATAGAAGCTGTGAGACCTACCCTTGCAGAAGGTGTCTGGGCTCACTAAAGAAACAGCCACACTGCTGCAGGAGGTGCCCTGGAGCCTTTTGGAGGCTCTGGCTAAGACCAGGAATGTACAGGGGTTCCCCACTGCCATCCTGACAGCACCTTCCTGGTGCAGTATCCTTCTCCCTTCAACTCTTCCCATATGAGAAGAAGCAACTCTCTGACTGGGTCTGATCAATGGTCTCAAAAACACAGCACAACCCACACAATTCACAAGGAAAATCAAAACTTCATTTTTCTTGTAACAAATCTCTTGCTTCCATTATCTTACCTTTGCAGAGAACCAGCTCATCACGTAGGATAATTTCATATGATGAAATCTATTAATAAACCACCAGGATTACTCTGAATTCATGTTTATCACTTGCTAAGTTTTGAAATTACATGAACTTAATGCATGGTATTTTACAGGTGTCTATTTCACTGTGCTGGTGAGTGAAAAGTTGTAGCAGGCTTAGGAGGAATTCAGAGATGCAGCAGCAAGCGAGTCCAGCAAGAGTATGAACTATTTATTAATTTTACAATATCATTTATACATCCTAGTTCCAAAAGACAATTGGACAGTGTCCACACCTGTCCTGAGGTGATAAGCTGAAGCACCAGACACCCATTTAAAAATGTTATGTTACTGTACCAAAACATAAGTGAAAAAACAGCAGGTGTGAGAGTTTACAACAACCTATCTTACTTTTTTACTTTGCTTACATAGCTTGCATAGCAAAGGAAAGTTCCCACAGAATCAGTGCAAGGAGATGGAAAATTTCTCTGCCTAGCAGATTTTCAGTATCCACAAAAAGGTATATACTACTTTATCTCAGGTAAAAGAAAAACACACTTTCTCCATGAATAAGAATCTACCCTGTACCTGTGTCCAAATACTGAACTACTCCTCAGTGATGCACATCAGCATGACCAAATTGAAAGTCAACATAGAAGCACTGATCTACATCTACTGTGTCTATTTCTAGATCTTTACTACAATGGTAATAAAATAATGATTAATAATGATCCCAGCTCACATTATTTAGTGGCACTAATCATAGAATATCTCAGAGCATTTGTAAGCTATTTGCACAGGGAGTTGCACCCACAGTTATGTATACATATAGAAGAATCACATCAGTTAATTAAATTTTCTTATTTATATCTCATGGGTCCAAAATCAAATACTGATTTAATCCTGTCAGCTCTCTGCCCTACACTGTCATGTTACATCTTTTCCAGTACCCATCCATCATAACAATCCATGTATTTAAGATTATAGGAGCATGTTCTTTTTCAGACTTTCTGCAAATAATATTACTACCACCGGTACTGTTTTAATTAAATTTTTCATCATTTAACACTCTGCTGTGGATTATGCATATGTTTAATTTGCTCATTTTTAGATTTAGTAAACACTTTATACAGCCCACAGCTTTATATTTCGGATATTGAAAAAAAAGCAGAATTTAAACCGAAGAAAAAAGAAATTGTCAGTCATTCCTTTCTGTCATCTTCCAAGTAAGCTGGAATGTTGGCACTCATCTATAGCTCTAGTGGCATTTACATTTTTAATGAAGTAGCTTATTTGCTGAACTATACCCTTCCCCTTTCATCTGTTCTATGGATTATATCTAATTTTATGAACCCTGTGTGTGCCAGGTTTCACAGAGATTTATTCCGTTTCTTCTGTTCCTTTGTGTGTATGTGCATAACCTGAAATTACCATTCCATTTCCTCAACAGGTATAAATCCCTGCCCACTGACCCCCCTACCTCATAATTCAGTCTGAAACCGGGCCTTATGCAAACTACAAGGAAACTTTCACCTCATGAAGGCAGCCGACTTACAGCTGAGTGATGTGCAGAAAACAGGGCATGGCTGTCACTCACCATTAATGCTATTTACCACTGTCTCTATCGCTGCACAGCAGAATAGCCTGCAAAGCCTCTCTCTTAGGTGGGGCTGGCTAAGTCTAACTCTCTGTAAGCACTTGATGACAAAATGCACCCAAGAGACAAACTGCTGCCAGGTGTGGTTTCCACAGTTACTTTGATCAATTCTATTTGATATGGGCTTTCAAATCGCTAAGCCATCGAGCATAAAAGCACGTAATCCGGGATATGACTTGATAGCTTTTAAAAGAAAGGAGGACATGGTAAATACAGAGGTGTGAGATGTAGCTGAGTCCTTTTGAGCCTGCAGTCACTGCAAGAGCTTTGTCGGATTATTTCAGGGCCTGGCAGCTGCCTCTGACATGGACGGGGACACGTTTCTAGTAGTAAGAACTAGGAGACAAGGAGACAGAAAAACACGCTGTCCTCGCCCCGGACAAACTGGATGCTGTCAGTGCTTATCAGTATGCCAGGACCAGCACTGCTCCATGTTACTGCCGAATCTGATGGAAGGGCAGATACCAGCCCCACAGCAGTGTCTCAGCGTATCTGCCACCCCTCCATGGCTATAAACTCCGGCATATCAGATACGTGTCTAGAACACATTGCCTCCTCAGTTTCCCATCTTATCATCTCTTCTTTCCTCCTGTGATGGAGCTGTGGCTATGTTTCTTTTTGTCCCCTGCCTTCAGTATTTGTTCAGCCCTTTTTAATATCTTTATCAATGATCTGCATGAGGGGATCAAGTGCCTCCTCAGTCAGTTTGTAGACAACACCAAGTTGGGTGGGACTGTTGATGGAGTGTAGGAAGCGTTGCAGAGGAAACCAGGCAGGCTGGATCAACGTGCCAAGGCCAGTTGTATGAGGTTCAACAAGACCAAGTGCTGGGTCCCCCCTCTAGGCCACAGCAACCCCATGTAATTCTACAGGCTTGGGAAAGCTGCCCAGTGGAAAGGGACTTGGAGGTGCTGCTCAACAGCAACTGAACATGAGCCAATGTGTGCCCAGGTGGCCAAAAAGGCCAAAGGCATCCCGGCCTGTATCAGAAACAGTGTGGCCAGCTGGACCAGGGCCGTGTTCATCCCTCTGTACTTGGCACTGGTGAGGCCATACCGTGAGTACTATGCTCAGTTTTGGATCCCTGCAAGAAGGACATTGAGGTGCTGGAGCGTGTCCAGAGAAAGGCAACGGAGCTGGTGAAGGGTCTGGAGCACAGGTCCTATGACGAGAGGTTGAGGGAGTTGGGGTTGCTTAGCGTGGGGCAAAGGAGGCTCAGAGGGGGATCTTATTGCTCCTGCCTGAAAGGAGGCTGTGGCCAGGTGGGGGTTGGTATCTTCTCCTAGGTAACAAGTGACAGGATAAGAGGAAATGTCCCCAAGTTGTGCCAGGGCAGTTTGGATGTATGTCAGGGAAAATTCCTTCACTGAAAAGCTCTTCAAGCATTAGAAAGGGCTGCCCAGGGAAGTGGTTAAGTCACCACCCTGGAGGTATTTAAAAGACGTGTACATGTGCCACTTAGGGACCTGGTTTAGTGCTGGACTCAGAAGTGCTGCATTAACAGTTGGACTCAATGGTCTAAGAGATCTTTTCCAACCTTAACAATTCTACAATTCTATATGCCACTGGGATTTATTCTGACTGGCTGATGTATTGTGACTTCTCAGAAATTAATATTTGTGTTTTGGTTTCAGATAATTGAACACCAGGCCTTTATTATTACAATTAATTCTTTATTTCATGAGTTCTCACCTTTTTTAAAGATTGGTCAGCCCTGTTCCTGCAGTTTTAAATAGCAAATAACTGTCTGAGGTGAAAAAACACGATATATTTAATGAAAATAATGATTTGTTAATCAGTTTTCAGTAGTTCCTTGAAAGTTCACAACGGTGTTTCATTACATTTTATTCCAAATCCAACTTCCTGTGTGTCTCTGTTTACATGTTTAATCTCTATTTTTTTCCCACCCATCCTATTTTTCAAGGGCAGATAACAGAGAGCTTCTCTAATGCAGACAGAAGACCAGAATTCATGTGCAGAACTAAAATATTCTATGATCTTCCCCCTGTGAAAGAAATTGCCCCTCTAGAAACAAAACAATTTATTTTAATCTTACCACTTGGTGAAACTCCAATTGGCTTTAATCTGTACAACTCCATCTAACTCTCGGGGCTATCCTTAGGAAGTCAGGCTCAGTGTACAGTAACCCCAAGGTCACTTTTGGCAATCAGTGGAAGGAGACGGACTTTTCACCATACTTCGAAACTGAATTATCATCTGAAGGAATTTATCCCCATCTTGAGACAACAGACATAGGCTCACGTGACTACCATGCTCTCAGCTGCCAGAAGTTAGACAAGAATCCAGCCAGATCTGAGTGTTTTGTCCTAGTAAAGTAAGAGGTAAACAGGCATTTCTCCAATGTACATTTTCCATTTCGTTCTTACAGCAGCAACACTAATATTTGCCTTCTAACTGCCTCATCTTCCATCTTAAAAAGTTGATGTCTGTCTGCCAGTTTTAACTGGGGAGAATGAAATTAGTTTTATTTTGGTGGGTTTATACTATTTCCCACAGCTTTACTAGAAGTGGCTTTCTGTTTCAGGGAGCTTTGTGAACAGAGAGAGCAGCTACAGGACAGTCTTCTAATACAAAAATGGGCTTTGTAGAACTTCCTCGTGTAGCTCCCTGGATATAACTGCCTGACCTTGAGAAAATAAGCAGGAGGTGTCTGAGTTTCACTTAAGTATTAACAGATAGGCTGGACAGTGAATCCTTCAATAGTCCACTAAAAAGCAAGAGATTCAATATAAAAGGAAAGTTCTGACCTTTACATTTAAGCCTCCTGCAGTTACTAGGTGGCTTCTCTATAATGTTAGTCAACTGTACTGTCCACTTCTGGTGCAGAGTAATCCTCTATCCCATACTGGGAGATAAAACAAGTAGAAAAAAAGGCCAAATCCTCCCTAAACGACTCTACTCCTCACAAGAGGATGAGTAAATGTCAGCCAGCTGCCCTGAAGTAAAATCTTTACCCATTAAAATAGTACATTATCACTTAGGTCAGTATGGGATGAGGCACAGAATTTGCACCAGTAGCAAGGTTTTAATCTTTCAGCCAGATTCATTTGAGCAGCTCTGGAGGTCTCAAATTACCTATTCCGCTGATCTGCAGGAAGTAATATGCCTGTGAAGGGATTTAGTTGCAGGGACATTACTGGCAAGAAGCTCGTTAGGTTTTCTGTAGTGACTATTTTGCTGTGAAAGCTTGACAATCTAATACTTCATAAAAACTTTGTGAATTTTTGGCTAAATACATTACGTGACCATTTTGGGTATTTTTCACTTTTAGTCACACTGCACAGTTTTGAGGGTTGCACATACAGGAGCAAAGACTTTCTGCGACTTCTGTGGCTGAAATCTAGACATACAAAGGATTAAATATATTCATTAATAGTTACTCACATGACAAAATAGGCAAGGAGAGCTGTAATGACAACACTCAACCAAGAGTGAAAGAGATTTAATGTTCATTTTTTCCCTCCTGACACCACATTTCACAAGAAGACTGTGCTCCTCTCCCAACAGCATTGTGGAAACACAGCCTTATACAGCACACTCAAATATTGACAAGTGCAAGGTTGATTTCCACCATAACCTTAAGCAAAATCTTTTTAAGATCTAAGCAGAATTTCTGAGGGAACCAGAATCAGTGCTTTCTGTTAGCTGAAAAGCCCTCAAAAACCAGATCTCCCTATTCTTATTTCGCATTCACATCTCTCACTCTGCCAGATAATAAATGACAGATTGTCTCCTGCACAAGCATTGCCACCCAGACCTCAATTTGAGCATTAAAAGCCCTTAGGTAGAGCTCTATATGTTGCTCCTCAGCAAGTTTAAGATCTCTAGGAGCTCCATAGGGACAGTCCTAAAAATTAAGTCTGTCAGGTGAACACAACCATCATTTGATATTTAAATTCCCTGGAGTGCTGTCAACACTTTCTTGAAGTGATGACTGAACAGGTGGATTTATTTCAGAGTGGCTGACAGCCACTCTTTCTACAAGACCTTTATTTTAGAACTTGGCATTGGATCCTGCTTTTTAAGTACTTAAGGAAAAAACAAAGAGGAAAATATATGTTTTCACTTTTCCACTCTTGTTTGTTTCCTGCCATCCCGTTGGAGTTGCACCTGCAGCAATCAGGTAGAAAAAGAGGGCTATTCATCAAGGTGGAAATTGATAAGTTACTTTTCTCTGGAACTAAGCTAAGTGCAACTGTTTTTTCTAAGTGTAAAGGAAAAGAGCAAGTGCTGCAATGTTTACAGGGTAAAATTTCCCCAATGAATTTGGAGCATTGGCGTGTGATGTGACAGTTGCCTGGTAGAAAACCAAAACAACCAATAAAAAATCCAGTTAAAACAAGCCTGTTGTGTTACAGCTTTTGCCAGTTGTCTCAGCAAAAATGTCACTGCTTAAAGCTGCAGAACTAGAGACTGAAATCCCCTCTGTGTTTCTACAAACACACCACACCTGATGTGCGGCATTGCCGGTACTGTAATGCTGGCTGCTCTCCTTCACCCTCCCCTCCTGCCACCCCAGACAAAGCTGTGTTACTGTTGCAATCCACTGTGTCCTACAGTATTTGGCGCCTGCAATTAAACAGATCTCTGTGCACTGTGTTTGGGACGGGTTCCCTCCACGTACTCTTCACTGAGCAGCATCAAAATGTAATATAATTTGGAGGCTGAGGAAATGTATTATAAGTGTTAGGAAGTAAAGTCCTGCTACCCTCCACACACATCCATTTATAAATTTATGGTCTATAAGCCAAGTTAAGACTTAGAATTATAGAATCGTGGAATGGTTTGGGTTGGAAGGGACCTAAAATATCATCTATTCCAACCCCCCCTCAATAAACAGGGACATCTTCCACTAGACATCACTCGAAGCCCCATTCAACCTGACCTTGAACATTTTTTTAGAGATGGGGCATCTACCACCTGTCTGGGAAACCTGTTCCAATTTGTATTTCCTGGAGTTAGCCCATAAGCACCTTATAAGTGGTCCTTACCTCCAAGCAAAACAAAAACCCTAAAGTGACAATGTCTGTTCTAAATCCATCAATGAAAAAGGAATATGACAGCTGTCTACATGGACTTGAAGAGTAAGTGTAAATCAACTCTCAATAAGAGATCCAATAGAGAAGGGAACAGAATAAGGTAAGTAAGAAATTTCATGAAAATTCTAAAATGAAATTATGAATTCTGGAAATATTCTCAGAAAAAGGAAAGATGTCTGTTACACATACAAAGGAAAAATAGGTTTCCACAGACTAGTCAGAAATGGTCCTGCTACAAAACACTACTTACTGGTAACACATTTTTCAACCTGCACTGCCCAGCTGCTGAATTAGATTTTCAACACAAGGGATCCAACAAAGGATCTGTTGCTCTCATCCTCACAAAATTTTGAAAATCAGTGTCTAATAAAGACATACATGCCTAAATCTTTTATTACTTTATTATTTGCCTTGAAAAAGGTGACATTTCTGGGCTTGATGGTTACTCTCCTATGCCTTGTGTATCCCACACGTATCTAGGGAAATAGCTGAAGGCAGAAAATATGCTGAAGGCACTTGGAATCTGCCATCTATTACTGGCATTTCCAGAAAGGTCAAGAATTTCAGGAATTAGCATTATTGGTTTGTAGTCTGTTCATGCTATTTAGTGTTGTGTAGACATCAGTTGCAATCATTTGAGTGAGATTAGGAGGCGTGTGATGAGATGATTTACAATTGAAAGTGGGAAACATTCTAGTGGACCTGATACGAGGCCAGAGGGATGCTTGGGCTGTGGGTCCTCCAAGACACAGCAATCACAGCTGGTGACAGTGCTCTCACACAGATGTTTTTAGAGGCCATAAATTGAAGGATTCTCATCACCATTCATAGAACTCCAGACAGATTTCCTTTATACCAATGAAGAGCTGCCCATCTATGCCAGGGTGTTTTAGAGCAGGCCTGGATTCAACTAATGCACTCCATGCACACACGAAAATAAACACTAAAATGGACTACCCTGAAGGCAGTCTCAGTAGCAAACAAAGAAACTGGAAAAGACTGTAAGTAAGCAGTCTCATTTCCCTAGAAGTCTTCAGAGAGAGCAAGAACATATTGCTGCTGTTCACGAAGTACCTGCCCTTTGACTCCAGACTTAGGGACTGCCAATCTGATACTTTCAGCAGCACTAAAATTCTCTTTGAGAAGCAAAAGAGCTGATGATTTTTAGCTTCATACCTCAATTATATTTCTCTAATGTCGTATCATAAATGCTGCAAGTCTGACCTGCAGTGCTGTTACTCCTCCCTGAAGGCACACCAGCATCATTTGTCTGCCCATTCACGATGCTGTTTCTTGTCCAGAGCCATAAACTTCAATACGACATAAAATTCCAAACTCACCAGCCTTAAATCTCTGAGAGGCAGTTTGCTCAGCATGCCATCTGGGAAAAAGCTTCTTTACTGTTCTTCAAGACAGCCCACAGGAACCACCCACTTGCAGCTACTGACCTTGAATTTGATCTGTATGGATATTGTCAATCCTTGTTAACATGTTTCTGATAGGAGGTGGAGAAGATGCTTTTTCAAACTCTTCAAGAGAGCTCTTTCATTCACTCTGGAGCGTGGGGACTGAGTCTCATATGACTACAGCATCGTGCAAACAGACTGGCCCAAAGCCTCTGAGAGGTGTTTTGACAAAATTTCTCATCAACAGAATGCTTCAGCTGGTTCATCACAGCTGAAATCCCTGGTGGAAACACTGGGAAAATGTTGGCAGTCAGACTTCTGAGGTTCCAAGAGTTACCAGTCACGTATAAGGAAAGAAAGGAGAAACCCAGATCAGCCTTCTGAAAGCAGATCCCACTCCACAGATCTGACCTTCTGTGCCAATTGGGTTTGGGTATTCCGAAAGCACATTTCAAAACACTAGGAGCTACTTCAGAATTATATTCTAATTGGGATTCTTTCATTCACTCCTTCCTTTTCCCTAGACCTTAGGGAAATAATTTCATTCCCCTTGCATTGCTTTTCCCTAAAAATAAAAGAGCAATGATTTTCTGTCGTACCAGCCTCTAAGTGACAACATAATTTTTAGCTGATCGGTGTTTGCCAAAAGCATTGAAACCTGTCAAGAAAAATGCCAAGCCCTACTAGTGCGCCGAGGGAGACAGAAGAAAAATGTCGAAGTCATAGTAGCTTTCCCTTAGTGGAAAGTTCCTGGCTTTACACAAACAAATATTTTCCTGTCAGCATTTACCACCAACTATATGAATCATTTGCATTGCATTTTCACAGTAAGCTCTTTAAAAATAAACTCAGCATCTCCTGTGGAAAGTATTTTCATGGGATTTCAAAATGCCCGAGAGCATAGTCTGGTACACCGTCTTCAGATACACCCTACTGTAGTGTGCAGAGATAATGGAAGATAATTGAGAAATAGGGAGGTAATAAACATATTTTGTGCTGAATAGCAAAAAGAGTTTTTAAAAATTAATTTGACTGTTACAGCTAAGAGCTGCTCTGGGGGGGAAGCTGCTTCTTCCTACTTTGGCCAATAGGAACATAAGAACAGCTACACTGGTTCACACCTGATGTCCACATAGTCCATCCCCTCAGCAATACTATTTGCAGTGCTTAAGACAGCCATATATATTTTTCTCAAGCGTCTCTCACTGAGTTGTATCTTGTTTACTGCATATTATTCCCAGAAAAGATGAAAACCTATGCTTTTCCAAAATATTTACAGACAGGTCTCTTACTGAACCACCAAACCAGCAGCATTTACCAAAACCATGCACACACAAAACTGGAAGTTCTCTATTTCAGAAAAAAATGAATGTGATCACCTTCATTGTCAATGTAATAATTTTTAAGTTGAGTACAATGATTATATTTTATTACCTTATGTGAAAATGCCTGTTCTTACTGAAGAAATGCTCAACAGTCCTTGGCAGCAGGATTTTTTACTACTATGAATAGTGTTACGCTCCACTGAGTTGGATTAACAAGATCCCATTCCAGAAAGAGTAGGACTTCAAGTGGGAGCCTTTTCTAAAGCTGTTAATATTCCCCAGTTTTCCTCTTCCTGTGACCTTTTCCTCCCATCTCATGCTTCAGATAAGGCATTCCCACAGCACTACTTGACTCCCCAGGCTACTGTTCCAGAGTTGGATCTCTATGCCGGTGAGGGTGCACCTGTGAGGGTGCACCTGCCAAGGTGCTTCAGCAAACAGGGCTCACGTTGTTTCACTTTGCTGCCAGCAGATGTGCAGTACAGAAGTGTGCTATAGGCTGTCTGTTCCAGAGAAGTAACCAGAATATCTCCCTGTTTTCAAGCATCCCTGGGCATGGCTTTTAAATTCTGTATTCTACAGAGATGCAAAGGACCCATCTATCTGTTCTCTGCTTGTTTGTTTCCTCAATACTGGTGTGATGTAGCTGTGTAACAGTGTGCACTCACCTCAGCAGTTGATGGCTCACATAGTAAATTAATTTCTCAGAGAATTCCCTGAAGCCCACTGACCCCTGTAAAACTTCAGCCTTGGCTCCAGAGGATACTAAATAACATTTCACCCAGGCCACTTAGCGACGATCCCTGTCATTGTTATTCCCAAGGAGTTTACATAAGAGCCAGGTTCAGCATGTGGAGATGTTAAAAGTTTTGCAACATTGTGCAAAAGGAAGAGAACACAAAGAGTTTCTCCATCCTTATTTAATCCTTATTAATGTACCATCTCTTAATATGTTTAGAGTTTGGTGTATACCTTGTGACACACTACAGGACACATTCCCTTGGAGGGGATCTGCTTTCACTTCAGGTTTCCTCTCAAACAGTGATGCTCCCTCACCCAGGCTCTGAGACACAGTTTTGCACTATTGACTGCATTTATTCAAATGGGCAACAAGCAACCTGTCAACACTCACACGTCAAGTTTTCTTCTCCTTTCTCTTTAAGTATGCTAGATTATTAAAAAAAAAAAAAAAAAGAACTCAGTGAAAAATAAAAAAAGTTAGATATCAAGGTAAAGTGTTCCATATCTGGAGGGACAGAAAAAATGCATCTCAACCCCAAGAAAAACAGTAAAACAATAATATTTAATTTATCACACAAACCACAAGATATTAACTACTTCTGTCCAGTATACAGTTTCTGCAACAAACTGCAAATATTTTAATCTCATTCACCCTTTCCACATTCTCATAATTTAAAAAAAAAAAAATTAAATTTTTCGGACAATGGAGACTATCCAAAACAGGCATGGATAGCATTTTGTTGAGATTCAATAAGCTTTCAGGTTCTTTAACTTCAGGCTAAAGATGTCTGGAAACGGGCTGCATTTTATCCTAGAAAGACCAAAGAGGGTAAATTAATACGCTGCTCTTTCACACCAGCTCTCCCAGTTACCTCATCTGGGTAAGCCCACACAGGCTCCCAAGTTCTTTATGGAGTTTCATTGTGGAAAATCTGACACAGTGATGGATATCATCAAGCCACACAATGTGTCATGCTCTAGTGTGAGCTCATCACAACCGTCATGAGATCTGGGCCTCTTCTCTTTTTTGCTATTCATCTGCCTGTTGTGCTCACCGCTGCTCTGGACCATTCTCTCTGCTCCCATCCCTCTTTTGCCTTAGGTAAGTAGACTGAAAGCTCTGAAGCCTTGGCTCCCTCTCTGCATGTGAACCAGGGCACAGGCAGCAGACCTTCAGTTGCAATTGAGAGCTCTCAGTACTGCTGATAAGTAGTACAGATTCAATTACACAGACCAGACACTTACTCTAATCTCAGTTACCCACCTGTGCAGATGGAAATTTGCTCAAAAGAAAACCCCTAGTGCCAGCCTGATAAAGTACAACAAATACTCTGCCCAACAATTACTTTGGAGAGGGTTAGTTGCCCATGCTGATGCTTCCAGGACTGTTTCCTTCCTTACACTAGTGATTTTTTCTCCTTGTGAAGGAAAATCCCTCTGACATTATTTTCTTGCTTTTCTAACAAGCTTGTTCTGAAGGATCCCAGCACCAAATCCTTGAAAGCAAATTGAATGCACAGAATAATCCAACTTCTATGCAAAGGCAGACAAAGACAGTAGTAGCTAACTCTCACTCTTGTGTTATTGCAGAAAATTACAAAGCATAGCCAAGACAACAAGTTATGCTACAGGAGACCGACTTGCAGCACTCTGAGGGTGGAGCATTTTCCTCGCTTATCCTGTTCTTGGCTTTAAACATCTGGTACCAACACAAAGAAACTGCATATTTTTTCCCTGCTAATTGTGAAGTACCTGACTGATTGCTTATGACTGGCAAGTGTCTGATAACAGGAAATGGTGGCACGGCAGTTCGATAGGTTAAGAAGGATGAGACAGGAAAACCACTTACGGGATTCTTCATTTAAACATTTGTGCATATTGACTGAGGAATGTCAGGCTTAGATTTGTTGGAAGTGCTTCGATACAGGAATTGCTAAGCACCAACTGTTATTGTCATTACTATCAGTGTTTTCATTACCATAGCTGTTCTGAGACCTAGTCACAAATCAGTTTCTCACTGGGAGAATGAAACAGAGAAGCAGTTCATTGAAACTTTCCCTCAGCTGCCTGAAATCTCTTTCTCACCGTGGTATTGCAGCTGTGCCATTATTTTCAGGGAGCCAAGAGCACAGCAGAGATGTTCTTTGGAGAACTCTGTGTCAGCTCTGTGGTCTCTATTTCAGCCTCCACAACCAGGCACTAAGCAGGAAAAGCTCCAAGGAAGCTTGATGATGAGAATGCGTGGCTGGATCATGCAGTGGGTTGGTGTTTCTGGCATCCCAGGGACCATTTAGTCCCTGTGGGGACCAAATCAGCTCTTAGCAGTCTTGGAGCTGGAGATGGACAATTTGCTGTCCCCTATTACTTGCACTGCTGGTGGTGGCATCAGAAAGATGAACCAGGGACCAACAAAAGGCTTTTTACAAAAGACAGATACCATCCCAAGGGAAAGGTTTGTTCAAAACAGATGCCCTGTGGCTGGGGTTTATTGGAAAATGTTTCAATACCAAGACGAAGAGCAAACAAAGTCGTGAAAAGAAGCTGATGAAAGTAACTGCTCTGACTTTCAAGCACCCACAATTGAACTGGAAACAGGAAAGTGATATTGATTGAAAATCCAAAGTAAAGCAGAGTGGTCCACTTTCAGGCCCAGCAGACAGAAGGAAAAAAGTAAACAAGTAGTCTGAAAGGTGTCCATTATTTTAGCAATGTGAATTAGACATGAAAATGTCAATTCATTTTTCATAGCCCAAAATATTATTTATAGCATAGATAAAACCTTCTAATTTCCAATAAACCATTCTGAAATTAATATTTTGTACTAAATCCTGCTCAAATTGCTCAAGCATATCATTGTATCGAAGTCATTAGGACTGTACAAATGAGTAATGGCAGCAGGAGCTGGCCTTTTATTGGCATGACTTTGAAATGGCTGCCTTACTCAAGCATGTCTATAAAACACTCTTGCCACACTATCACGTATTCCATTTACTTCCCTTTTAAGAGAGAGGGGAAAAGGTTATTCTAGAAATACTTTAGAGTAATAAAATCTTTATTGCTACAATTTTTTTGTATCTCTTATCCCTGTGAAGCCAGTTGATTTAGTTATGTCCACAGTTCTGGGAGTGATAGAAAGTCAGTGCTTATACATTTTGTACACTTCTAAATATTACTTTAGCTGAAGTATCTACAACTGTGGGGGGTGTGTGTGTGTGCCCCCAGTTTTAAGGTCATATAGCTCACAACTTGACATGACTGAAAAAATGCATGCTGGGTATATCACGGCCTCACAGTCTCTCCTTCCAGTGAGGCACAGCAAGTGCTTCTGGTTATGATGGCTTGCAAGGCAACAAATCTAAACAGGGATTGAATTGAAACCTGTTACTGTAAATGAAAGACATGAAAGATTGAGAAGGAAAATCTACCAGGAGCAGGGAACAACCTAAACACATGCTCATATACAGGTTTGGGATCTTTTCAAATCTACATGAGTAACAGACACTTTAAGCATTATTAATATTTAAATATCTTACTGAATATTTGGAACAGTATCTCCTTGCATTAAATTCCAGACACTCACTATTGTCCAGTTTATCTATTTACTGCACAATGAGCCAAATAAATATCTCTGCTATCCCAGCTTTTTATTCATTGAAGCAATAATATGCACTATTATGGGAGAAGCATATTATGGGATATTCCTTCTACCGCTCCTATCTTTCACTGCTGCTGGCACACAGATGACCAAAGAAACCAACTCCCTCCCCCCAAAACCAAAACCAAACCAAACCAAACCAACAAAACCAAAAAAAAACAAAACCAAAACAAAACCAAAGAAACCAACAGCATAAAACCCCCACCACCACTATACTCAGCTATCTGAGCCACTATCGTTATGAGAAGTGAGCAAATTCCTATTCTGTTTTGTTCATCAACAAACCTGTCAGCTAAACAGTGATCGTGCTACCTTCTCTGGTAGAAGGACAAGAGAAACAGAGGAATCTTGGAGCAATTTTTTAAATCTGAGGTTGCAGTGCTGGCATTTAGAAAAATCACTGTGTAACTTATAAATGGAACAAATATGCTCAGGAAGTCATAGAGAGAAAAATATGGAACGCTGCTCTGCCATATTGACAATTGCTTTTCTTCTGTAACTTCCCTTTGAAAGAGAAGCCAGCATCATTTGGAATAAGATATATGCCTTCTCAGCCGACACCAGTCTGTTGAATAGCAGAATGACAAATATCTCTGTAGTTATTTAACTATTTAGGGCATAATATGCTATTTTATTTGACAGTCTGTTTGCTCTGTGGATAAACTGTAATGCTGAGTAATTTTTCCTTATGAAGAAACAAGATTATCTTCTCATTAAACAGCCTCATTGGCCCAAAAGGAACATCACACTACAAATAGAAACAATTGCTATGAAAAGAATGAAGCAGAGATGCCTGGAAGTTACAGAAAATACAACAGAGAGCTCAGTCTCTGAAGTGACTGAGAGGAAGGAAAGCTCTGGGGACTCGGAGCAGCAGTGCTGCCCGTATGGGCAGAGGAAGTAGGGCTGCCAGGGAGATATCGAGGTGAAGATCAGCTTTCCCCTTTTGGCTGGTTGTTTTGGTTTGAACTTGAGGGGTGGGGTCTGAAGTTCATGTCACTTCCTCCTGCTGGGGAGTAAGCCAGGCCAGCAAGGGCAGTGACAGATACTCCCTGGCTTTCTCTCAAGATGAGGATCAAAGGGCTAACCGCATAAAGGGTATTTATGGCTATGGTGAATCCGCTCACACACCTTCTGGGGAACCTGGATGCTTGATTACCACTCTAAAGTGCTTGCACATGAACACATGCAGCATGGAGAATAAACAAGAACTAGAAATCTAAGGGCAGTCACGAGGCTGAAATCCATGGGCCTTCATGGGATACACGCATGGGTGCTAAAGGAGCTGATAGATCTTGGTGCTATGCCAGTCTCCATCCTCTTTGAAAAATCACAGAGAATGGGAGAGATGCCTGACTGGAGGAAGGCTAATGTTAGTCCAGTCTTCAAACTGGGCAAGAAGGAGGACCCAGAAAACTCTTGGCCAGTCAGCCTCACCTCCATCCCTGGAAAGGTGATGGAACAGATCATTCCGGAGGTCATCACCAAGCATACAGAAGAAAATAAGGTCATCAGGAGTTGTCAGCATGAATTCATTAAGGGGAAATCATGCTTGACCATTCTGATAGCCTTCTGTTATGGCATGGCAGGACGGGATGTTGAGGAGAGAGCAGTGGCTGTTGTTGACCCTGATTTCAGCAAGGCTTTTGACACTGTCCTACAACATCCTCTTAGATAAGCTCAGGAAGTGTGGGTTAGATGAACGGACAGTAAGGTGGATCAAGAAATGGCTAAATGGCAGAGCTCATGATCAGTGGAGTGGAATCCAGTTGGAGGCCTTTAGACAGTGGCTTTCCCCAGGGATCAGTACTAGGTTCAGCCTTATTCTACTTGTTTATCAATGCTCTGGAGAAAAGGATAGAATGTCCTCCAAGCAAGTTCACTGGTGATATCAAACTGGGGGAGTGGTTGAGTAACTGGAAGTCTGTGCTGCCATTCAGCAGGATCATGATGGGCAGGAGAGCTGGGCAAACAAAAACCTAATGAGGTTCAGTGAGGGCAAGTGCAGGGTCCTGCACCTGGGGAGGAATAACCCCAAGTGCCAGCACAGGTTGGGGCCTGACCTACTGGAGAGCAGCTCTGTGGAGAAGGACCTGGGGTTTCTGGTGGATGACAAGTTAGCTGTGAGCCGGTAGTGCGTCCCTGCTGCCAGGATAACCAGTGGTATCCTGGGGTGCATTGGGAAGAGTGTGGCCAGCAGGTTGAAGGAGCTGATCCTCCCTCTCTACTTGGCCATAGTGAGGCCACATCTGGAATACTGTGTCCAGTTCCGGGCTCTCCCATAAAAGAAAGACAAGGAGCTACTGAAGAGGGTTCAGCAGAGGGTCACAAATATGATTAAGGGCCTGGAGCGTCTCATTTATGAGGAGAGACTGCAGGACTTGGGCCTGTTCAGTCCGGAGAAGAGAAGACTGGGAGGGAATCTCATTAGTGCATGTAAATACCTCAAAGGCTGGTGCCAAGAGGATGGTGCCAGACTCTTCTCAGTGGTGTCCAGTGACAGGACAAGGAGCAAGGCCGTAACACAAGAAGTTCCACTTCAACACGAGGAAGAATTTCTTTACACTGAGTGTCGGAGCACTGGCACAGGCTGCCCAGGGACATTGTGGACTCTCCCCCTCTGGAGATATTCAAAATCCACCTGGCCATGTTCCTGTGTAATGTGCTCTAAGTGACCTTGCCTTGGAAGGAGAGTTGGACTGGATGAACTCCAGAGGTCCCTTCCAACCCTAACAATTCTGTGATTCTGTGGTTGGCTAAATTGACCTACAGACCCCTGGGTGACACTGGCTGAATTATGATAGTATCCTACAGGAACAAAGTCAGCAAGCCTTGCTATGATTTCCTGGGGCTTCTGTACCATTTTGATCCAGAGCCACAGAGAGATATGGAAGGTTCATCTCTTCTAACTTGATTCCATCTGCATCTTGAGATGGAAATGCTCTGGAGTTCATGGAATAAGTTATGAAAGTGAGGACAGCAGGCATTCCATGATGTTTTAATTTTGCTAGTCCTGCATTTTGCATGGTGATAATAACAAGCTCTAAGCTATCAAACAGTGCTTTCCATTTTAATATGGGCAAATGGTTTCACAGAGCTCTGTCACCATTATCATTTTACAGAAGAAAAAGCACAGAGAAGTATTTTGCTTGGGGCTGTATTAGAAACCAGCAACATATCTGAAACTAATACCTAGCTTCCCAACCTGCCATTTAATGCTCTAAGCTACTATTTCACCCTAGAGATAAAAATATGTATAATAAACTTTTTCATAACACCAACAGCATAGTTTATATCACCTATATCAGAAAACAATAATGATGAGAGATCATTTTAATAACTGACTCTTCTGGATAGCCTACAATTTTATCTGAACAGTGCTATGTCAAATGGCAAACTGAGTATCTCAGGAGCTAATGGACATATGAAAGATAAACTTCGTATCCTGGCTTAGATGAAAGGACCAAATGAAAGAGCCACCTCATCCATTTTCTGTCTCTGATAGTGGCCAAAATGTTTATGGAGAAACAGAGCAGGCGTTTATCAACATTTCTCTAGAATATTCTTGGAACACTCAAGAGTTTACAAATGAAGAACTTTCTGAGACAAAAGATGTGGTTTGTATTTGACGGACCAGTGGCAAGGAGTGCCACAGCTTGCTCTTCAGAGAGTAAGACCCTACAGACTCTGCCCTTCAGAGATTCAGTAAAATATCACAGGCCTTTTTCCCATATGCCTTGCTTGGGAATGTTACTACTTTGATTGGTTGGCACAGTGTTTTTAAAGCAAATAACTCTTTGACATATGCAGCAGAATAATTCAGTATCTCTGCCCATTTTACTTTCTGTCTTCTCTGCCTCTGCCAGCATAGATTCTTTCTGGTGTCAATGTCAGTGCGGAGAGAAATTCACTTGACATGTGTAATTTCATCAATTCATTGGAATCAGACTGGAATGGTACCACTGACGTTCAATGAAACAAAATTTGAAGTGGTGATCTACAGACAGAATGCTCTGTGTCCTGTTGACAAGCCTGAAAGAGCAAATATTCCTGTAGAGGACTCTTAAAATGGCCTGCTCTCTCTGCCCCAGCAGAAGCATACACATTCCATCTGCCTTTTAAATCACAATTTTTTAGATCTTTACATTTTTTTAAGGTTAAATTTCAAAAACTGTTTTTCAAAAAAAAGAGTGTCTGGTGGGCCTGCATGGTCTTTTGAGCCCTTCAGCTGTGTTTAGGACTGTGACACTGCAATGCCATTCAGAAACCAAGAGGAATGCCACGGTCAGGCTCAAGAATAAGGCTAACATAGTATTGCATGGGCTAATGTGCCTGGGTTTATAAGAGTACTTGGCCAAATAAAGCACTGTGCTAGCCCAGTGTCACTGGTCCCAGCCCAGCCCTGAGTTAGTCTGACCATCTTCGTAGGGCATTTCTCCATACGGAGCGACCATCCTAGGGTCTTTGATGTGTCAATTTATGTACCACTCCCTAAATAAGCTCTTGTCTAGATTAAAAGCAAAACTTGTTTTCCAGGTCTCAGTTTGCCTGCCTGCATTGAAGTGCCAAAACAACGAGATGTGGCATGCTTGAGTATGGAAAGGATTTCTAAGCATACAATCCCATTGGTCATAATTAACAATATAATGCCTAATAATCTTTAGTCAAAAGAGGTCTTTAGTTACCTGATTTTCATCCAAAACCTGTTGATTAGTAATCCCCTGTAGCTGGGCTATAATACTCTGCTGAAGCATTGAAGAGAAACTTGGCCTGAATGTAATCATTTGATTAGCATTCATCCAAGCAAAACATCCACTTTTGTCAAGAGCAAGCATATTTCTGCCTTTTGCTGCCTTTTGACAAGAAGCAGGTGTACTAAGCATAGGAAATATATACAATACAGAGTGTTTTTAGACTAAGAATATGGAAAAATACAATTTGCCTAGACAGCAGTGACACTCCCTAGTACATCAGTAAGGTATCACTGAGCTGTCATCCGCCGTGCTCTCAGATGGGAGAGGGATGATGCACACAGAGAAATGCAGAAAAATAAGGGGAGATGAAAAACACTTAAAAAATAATTACAGCTATGTTTTCTAAAATTAATCACAAGATTATTGTTGCTGCAATGTTGCATTTTTTTCGTGTAAAGGCAGCAGCCAGCAAGCTTAAGTTGCATCTTTCTTCAAGAAAACTTAAATCAATAGAACAGCTACCAATATGTTGATTTTGTTCCTGTGCCTTCTCTACTGAAACCCGGGGAACCTCCTGGAGTGCATTGCCTAAATTAGTAGCAGCTACTCTCAGTAACCACAGGTGCTCATAAACCCCTGGAAGATGACACACATTTCAGAAGAAGTTGGATCAGCGCACACATATAAAGGACATGGGACAGTGAAGTAATGTATGCCAAAAGAAAAAAAACCCTTTCAGTTTATAAAACACAGAAATGCTTCTTTCTGCTCCAGATCACATTGACAGCTTCCCTTTGATGGGTCTTGCTGTGACTGCTGACCCCTGTACACCTCTCTGAGTTGTATCAAACAAGATGTGTCTGATTTTCTGCTTCCTTCATATTTCCTCACCTTACCTTGGTCTCTCACTACCTACTTTAAGCCAGCCTTTTATGTCATACAGCATAATATTACTATTCCCACCTCCCAGATGATCATTGCTTTTCATTCATGATATATTAACATCTGTTGGGAGTATTTGGAGAAGATTAAAGCATAGTTAGAGGTTGAGAGTTTCCAACTTCTGCCACATATGTCAGGCTCTCACAACTTCTAGACCTCTACTTTACATGTCTTTGGAAACTTCAAATAAATCTCTGAGTCCATGAGGCAAAGCTAAAAACACACTCAGCAACTCAACATGCAAGAAACTACTTCCACTACAGACAGTATCTACTTCTATGTGTATAAATTTTTGTTTCTTCCACCACTTCCTATCTGATGAGTTATGAGGGAATTTCTTACTCTTAATCTTCCTCAGCTGATGTCCATGAGGAAGCACAGCCCCTGAAGCTGCCATGCTAGAAACAGATATGCTGTACTGTCAGCAGATTACAGGACAGGAGTTTTCTTGTTTGTCAGTTCTAAGTCCCTTCTGGCTACAAAAGGAGGTGACAGCAATAACTAGGAAAGGAAGGAAGATTAATGGTGTGTATAACACAGTAAAAATAAGAAATAATCATACTCTGCAGAAAGGAGCTTTCCAGAGGGAATGGCTCAAGAGAGGAGGATGTAGGAGCCAGTAACATCTATAACCAGTCATTTTTCCAGTTCATGCAACTGCCTGATAAACTTCATGCAAACCCCGATAATGGTTATCTTCTGACTCAAATGCCACACAGAGCATGGGGCTCATGATCAACATCTGGCAGGCGCAGGGGCCATGTTACCCAGCAACACAACTTCTTTTGCAGACCCTATTTCTACTTTGATTCATTTCCATTTATTTTCTACAATTTATACTTTAGTGATTGAAAGGAACAGGCACAATACCCATCAATGAAGCATCTGTTAATTCTCCAGTGTTCATTAAGATTCAGATCAGTCCTAATGGACACAAACAGAGAAATTAATATTTAACTCACATTAACTCTTTCACAAATAAAACCTTTCACAAAGAAACTTTGTTGCCTAGGGTAAGATTCACTTCACTAGTTCTTGTGGACTATGTGGATGCTTTGTAGAATTTTGTTGTCCACAGAGCATCCTACCCTTTGCTCACAGAGATAAACACATAACATGGACACAAGGACATTAGAAAGGGAGGTTGGATGCCAAAGGCAATAAAGGAGCTACAGTATGTGAAAATACTGTCACTTCATTGTACCAGGTGCTAACAGGAAAACAACTTTATCAATGCGATTTGATGAAAGATGATGGAACTTACAGAAGGGCTTCTAATTCAGTAGACAACTGTGCTAAGAGTTACTTATCTTTCCCAGTAACCTTCTGCGAAAAAGCATAAGCTTCAGAAAGACTATATGTGGTTGCTTAGTTGGAGTTAAATAATGCTCTGGACACCTGAGTCCAAGATAGTGAATTATGTGTCTGTGCCAATGAGTTCTTAGGTGCTGCTCAGCAACTTTCCTAACAATGATTTGTGTGAGTACTCACAGTTGTTTTAACATTTTCTGGTCATTCAGCATGACATTTGGTGATTCAGCTTCTAGAAATGCTGACACCTCCTGTCTACAACTAAGAACAATGAATCTGTGCCCTGAAAAAATAAATTTATATAAACTAAAAGGGGAAAAACTGAAAGCAAATTGTCCCAGAAGTTAAGAAATACCTGTAACAACTAATTTTCACTGCCGTAGCTCATGTCTTGAAGGGTAAAAGGAGAATAATAGAGGATGGCAATGTGGACTGGATGTGGGGCAAATAGGCATGGCACCTAGTGGGAACTGAAGGTTAGGGCTTTTCCTATACTTTTCACCTCCTACCTCTCTCTTTGGTAAAATCTAGTGATGCACCATGTAAGGTAGAACACAATAGAGCTCCAGAAGGGAGAGAAAAGTGTGCCCTAAATACACCTTTACTGGGCTGTGTGAATAGCTGGTGAAGATGTGGTCCTGACATTTGAGAGACCAGGAAATGCACTTGCAACAGCTTTTCAGCTCTGATCACAGGCCTGATGTCCAGAATGTGAAAAGGGACAACGCTGTGACCTCAAGTCCTGTGAAAAGACAGCCACTCATGTAGGGTGTTGCCCCTACAGCCCCAGATAAAATTTGGTTTGTGGAGGAGATTTCAATGGATGGAAATTGATGAATCTTTTTTTCCTATAGATGTAAAAATCAACACTGAGGTTTGAAATACCCAGGGTCTGTGAAATTTTAACTGTTGATTACAAAGAGCCCACTAGTTTTCCCCTCATTGCTGACTTTGAAACAAGATGTTTGAAAATTGGAAAAAAGCAATCTGAAAATGTGCTAAAAATTTCCAAACACAGTACATAACATTGCATATGTGTGTAGGGGAAATATTGCACCTGTGTGCTTTACATTTGCTTACAATAAACCTTCTTGAAAATGAACTCTCAGTACAAAAATTTTTTTTTTTTTTGCTCTGAGTTAAAAACTTATCATCTCAACACCTCATTCTGTTATTTTGCTTCTGGTGGTATCCTTGATTAAATTCTTAGATTAATTTATAGTAATGACACAGCAAACCTGGCAGCCATAATCCATTTAGTAGTTCAATATGTTTATGAGGGTTGAAAGATGTTAAATGTGGCAGTTTAAATGCTAAGCTAAGTAATCAGTTCATTAGGAATTTGCTCAATGTGTTTGTCATGTGCAGCTGAAGCATGCAAAACCAGGCTCTGATAATTTACCAGACAGTTTAATGTATGAACAAGATAAACTCCTCAAAGATTGATTGACAGCCCCTGGAATTTTGTTATCAGAGATAAGTGCATGTTCGCACCTACACCCATAGATAACTTAACTACTTCCAGCACAGAGGAACTGCAATACAAATGTGTTTGGCAGCCAGGTGTGGTATGCATAATTCCACCTGCAAGATCTTGACCCAGGACAGTCTCAGCCAGCAAAGCCAGGCTTCAGGGAGCTGAGAAGGAATATAGAGAGCTGCATCACAGCCATGGAAATCTTTCTGTCGAATGCTAATGTTAAAAAATAGCCATGACCATCAATAATTTAACAAAGCTCAGAAACAAATGACTCAAATTTCACTAAAGCCCCCATGCTAATATTTTTTCTGACTGAACTTATACCTCTAAATATTTCTAGCTCCTAAGATGCATGGAATATAGCAATTTAGGCATAGTTCAAATCCCTGGTTGTGTGTCTGATCTGATAGTCTCCAGATGCACTATATACCCCCAATATGACAAATGTCCTTGCCTAGACAGCCAGCAAAATTTGCTTAGATCAGTTACAGTTTGAAGAAAATGGACAAAAAAGGCTGAACCCCCCCAGATTCCATAGCTTCCTAAGCATCTGCCTCTTTCTTTCAGTAAAGGAACATGCCTCTATCACAGTAATGAATTATAGACTTTTCCTGTCAGTGCCTGAGATATCTGTGAGGATAAACCTCAAGCAGGACCTCATCCTCCAGCACTCCATTAGCATTCACTCAGTTCCTTGCTAGCATCCTATTAAATGCAGAAGCAATTCGTGAAACTCCGAGTATTTCACTGATCAAAAATCTCTCGAGGCTCTGCTTCTGCAACAAAAATTTCTGTAAGGAGAGAAAGGGGGGCAGAGGAGAAACAGCACAGCAAAACCCTGCATCATGGCTCAGCACGATACACAAACCTGTGAAGGAAGGGTGGGCTGTGGGCAGAGGGAGGGGAGGAGTGATTATGCGGCAGAGAATAATCTTCCTCCCCAGAATGCCTCTGGGAAGGAGGAAGCAAGAAAACATGAGAATCCTGCCAGTACACACAATGACCATTCAGAGCACCGTGGGGAACCTGCTGATGAAGAGCTGCTCTCTAATGCCTCCTGCCAACTCAGTATTTGCCAAATCCCATTTGCTTCTAATCACTTACAGACAGTTGCTTGGCCTGAGTCTGCTCACTTTTTCTGGTGCAAAGTTGGAGTTTGGCTGCAGAAGCTCTCTTGGTGCTGGTGCATGTTAAAGCAGGACTGTGACTCTCTTCACGATCCACAGAGAAATAAAAATGCTGACTGACCAGCCTTGGTGGCTGGCTTGGACAAGTCCTAGAGAAGAAGGTGGGTGGCAGGGTGGGCATGTGGACCTGCATGACATTATTATAAGTGTTATCCTTATAGGAAGAGAGAATACACACTTAGGATATTCCCAGTAGGTGCTCTGGGAAAAAATGGTTAATCAGAGACACAATTACTTTTCTGACAGCTCAGGGAAGAGAAACTGTGTACTGAAGGCTATATTGACATTCATCTTGCTCCAGTTTCTTCCATAACTCTGCCCCATGAACAGTTACCCTTTGTTATTAATTCGCTGACTTTTGCAGCATACTACAAACAAGGTCTTGCTGCCTGTCAGAGGCAACCCCAGTTTTCTGAACGGTGCTTTAGGACACAGAAAGCACAAAGACAGAAGGAAGTCCTTAGTAGGTGCTAGTCACACAGACAAAGCACCAAGGAAAACAACCTGGATCTGAGCAAAGTGTGCCAATCTCTGTAAGACCAGCCTTTCACCATGTCCGCCTTTCTTCAACCCTTAAGTTATGGCAATAAATAAGGACAGGGAATTGCTTTTTGACCCTCCCCTGCACACCTTCAGCAGCAGAAGCCATCGGCTGATGTCCTGAAGCACAGCGGCTGATTGCATTTCGCATGCACAGTGGTGGCCGTTATTATTGGCAAGAACAACAGTTGTTACAGTTCAACAAACGTGTCCTAATCATCTTCTGCTTGTGTAACACACCATGTACAAGTACTAATGCAATCAAGTGCATTCTGAATACTGACTGCAGAAATACTGCCTGCAGTCTCCTTTTGCTCAATAAACTGTTCCTGAATCTGAAGATCTGGATAAAAAAGCACTCTGCAGAAAATGGGTGATTGGAGGGTATTGGCCCAATGTTTAGATGTTTCATAGGTAAGGTGATCCTCAGTAGTTATGTATTGAGACTCTAGTTTCAGAAATGTGAAACAAAATTCCTCCTATGTCTCTGATCTCTTTTGCCACTGGGCCATCAGGATTACTCGCACTTTTTTCTGTCTTATTCTGAATTTACAATCTCGTATGTAAGAGCAAATAAAGCCTGTATGTAGCAATAATCTCATTACTCTGGAGAAAAAAAGGAAAAAAAAAACCCAGCAGCTATGTCTGTAGATACAAAGACTTTGCTTCTCATGTTCATAAATTAATTATGCCAGTACTCTCTTTAGCACTGAAGAGAACAGCTACAGACTGGTGTACAGCTGTACTACTGAATTTCCTCATCCTTTCAGCAGGGTAGATTCATCTTGTCTACGTACTGAGAGAATCTTTGGCCCCTGCTAACACCTGAGTGATCATCTGGGAGAGTCTACAAGCCAAATCCCCCCTGGGGCCCTTTCTAGTAATGCAACAGTATGAACAATTAGATCTGGGTGCCCAGGAACCCTTCTGGCACTCTTTAAAACCCTGAACTATGGTCATCTCAGTGTTGCTGAACTAAATTTGCTTCATCTATGATGTTTTGGATTAGAGATTGCTAGCAAACTGAAAATAAAGGTTACTTTAAAAATAGATATTAGCATAATAGCCATACACATGCATCCAGTTTCCAAGCTGGAATTAGATTGCTTCCTGAGGAACTGTTCCTCCACAGAATTAGAAGTAGCACTAAAAGATACAGTCTTTCATCAGTGAATATGTCATTTCCTCCTTCCTTAATGTGCAGCAGGAGAACAACAAACTCACTCTGATGGGGAAACAAGTAGTTCCCAAACTGTCCCTGGAAACTCATTTCTAACCTGGAAATATCTGGGGGACTTAACAGTCCTTACTACAGCATTTTTCACATTTAAAAATTATTGCTAGAAAAGCCTTGAAATGAAGATATCATTCATTCTTGACAAAAGCAAATATCACCTTGGCTTTTTGGTAGAGCATGGGGCACAGTTCAGGTAAAGTTTGCAGAAGTGTTCCTATTGCCTGGTTCTTCTCCTAATCAGGCTTTGGACTAGAAGAGTTTTGTTTTTCTTTATTCTTGCTTCTGACTCTTCTCTGAAAGAAACCAAGCCATTTAATTGAAAAACAGCGTATTTTTCTGTGAATTCTTTGGTGACTTGGACTGAGAAAATACCACAGATCCATGTGTCAGGGGGCACTTCTAGTGATTTGCAACCTAGATTTTAGATTGAAAAAAACACTGTGCATATCCCTACTGCTACCTTGAGCACAATAAAGAACTTTCTTACCTCTGAGACTCCACAAGGCAAGTCTGGTTGGTTCCCTGCCAGAAATATGAGAGGCTTGTTCAGCCCCTCTAGCTCAGCTTTGGGACAATCACTGTCTTGCCACTGGTGAGCAAGTTTCTGCTGCTGCTGTTTCAAAGGTAGAAAAGAATAAGCTGCCCTGCATTGAACACTACAGCAAGCTGAGCAAATGGGAGCAGAATCCGAACTGAGACCAGCAGGCATGCCTTCTTGTCTTCTCCTTGCTCAAAGAAATGTTTAATGGCACAGACAACCCCAGGGGTTGAGCCGCGCTTCTCCCTCAGCTCAGGTAAGTACTGGAAGGACTGTCCAGACATCCACTGTGCTCTTGACAAGTTGCTTTGTCTAAATATTATAACAAATATTCCCAAGATTTTAGATTATATTTTATGACAGGAAAATGAACAATTTTATTTCCTTGCTGCTGGGATAAAGCAGTCAAATAACCTGTGGTTTTACCATACAAATACACCTAAATAAATTACTGTAGGATAAGGAAGACATTCAATACAAAGAAGGTCCCCAGAGGCACTCAGCACTGTGACCTTGCCATGTTAGAGTTTGAAAGTTAGAATTGCATTACCCTCATGCCCTCTCAGCTTCTAGGGCTATTTTCACCCCTCTGCTGGGGTCTCATAGCTTTCTGTAATGGCGTGTTATTGACAGATACCAGAAATAAGAAAAACAAAGGTATCTTGCACTGGGGGATGTGAAGGTCCAAGAAGTGGATTATGCACAAATAAGTCTTTTTCAATGTCTTGTGGGAGGCAGGATGTGTGTGACTGGCTTTATTTCCCTTAGAGGAAATAAAGGCTTGGCTTTCACAAGTTTGGGAATTATGAATCTGGATGTTTCTATAGCAGGAAACGCAGCACAGAAAATAGCAACATCCACAGAAATGCAGAGCAGTCCCTCAACATTTAACCACGCATAGCAACAACATATACCATTATGACAGCCAATAAAGAATACAGTACCCAGATGAATGGGGATATTTTAGAATTGTACGTTAAATGTATTAACAGTACAGCCTGGACCACAGCCAGCATGTTAAGGGTCACAAAAGGGGAATTACTCTGCAGTTGATAATCACAAGGATGAACAACTTGGTGCATGGGGGATCAGATCTGGTTAGTGTCCTGATCACAACCATTCTGGATCAAAAAAATTAGCATTCGTAAAGAAGAAAATAGAGTCTTCTGGGCTGCCAGCACCTGAATCTTCCTGTTTAATAAATTCTCTTAGACCTGTTTTGGTTACAAAACTGAAAGGGTACAACAGAAAAGTAAAGAAGAATTACATAAGGGACAGCTTATCTGAATGAATCTAAACCTCTTGACTGAAGAGATGTCTGGTTTGTGAAAGGGAGAATTTATCTTGCCTTGTCTTCAGCTAGCAGAAGGAAAAAGGAAGAAACAGATGCAAGAACAGAACAGTGAGAAGGGAGAAATAGTGGAAGTCACAGTAATTGGATGTAACTGCTTTAACAAAGTACTGGACAAATGAGCTGGAAAACATCCCATGTTCAAACGCTGTAAGGAATAGTGGTCCTGCATTCTCCTGCAGGAGTGGGCAGAGTGAAGGGCCAGAATCATTTTCTCTGCAAAATCCATCCTGAAGATGTGTCCTCTGTGTGCTATGTGGCACCTCACTATTTATTTCAGGTGGCTGATGCCGACCAGGTGTGTTGGACTTTATGCAGTGCTCCAAGTCAGAAATCCCTCCGAGTGATGATCCTGGTTTTTCTGGTGACTGAATCTATGACAAACCATCTGCACACTATAGGCCTCATTTTCCCCACCTGTGAAAAATTAGCAAACTCTTTCGTTTGTCAAATTGTCAGTGTTAAAATCAGTCAGCAAGAGTCAGAGCATAAAAACGTAGTCCTCATATGAATAGTTTTTCACCTAGCTAATCTGTCCAATTTCTCTGGAATTAGATATTTAATTATTAACTAAGACTGCAATATTTACACAGTATTTTGGAAGACATCTTAATGACGCCATCTTAGAAGACTCAACACTGTTTTTTTTCCTAAGAAGCATGACTTTTATGAACCAGAAGATATAGTTAATCATGGTGCTAGGAGGGATTCTACATCCCTACCTTGTGAGCTGTATTCACAAGAGACTGTGAAGATGGAAGAGAGTTCTGCCATCTGAGGTTTTGCCTGACATGGTTTGAAAATAGAGTTCAATTTTGAGATGACAATCTGGTATGCTGTATGTTGCTTTACAACCCAAACATTGCAAAGAAGCCGAAAAGTTAAAAGTATTTACAGAGCTAAAATTAAAGCAGTCATAATAGCTAGAAATATTGAAACACAAGCAAACTTGATCATCTAGAAATTTTGGTCTTTTGATATCCTTAAAGAGTAATATGAAATGCCTTTTTCCAAATTATCTCAAACTTGATCTTTCCATCATTTAATAAAGAGACAAAACACTGACTGTTGGGATAACTTCTACAGTTCTTTTTTGCTTTACTGTAAGTGAGTGCTGTACATGGCTGAGGTAACAATTCAATTAGGATTCCAGAAAACAATATTTTTTTACTACAATTGCTCTTATTATGGCTCAACTTAAAAATTCCAGGAAGATCAAGATATCAGTGTCAGGGTCCATCCAAACATCCCAAACATCTAATGCATTCCTCTACATTAGATGCTTCTAATCTAAATAGGCAAAATACTATGAGGAAAACAGATATATTAGCACACATTTTGAATGTGAAGAGCATGAAACCTCAAGAGGAAACAACAGGCCAAGGCTACTCAAGAACCTAGTGGCAAAATCAGGGATCAGATTTCGACTCTCTGAGAGCCTATTCAGTGTGAAAGCATCCTTGGCCTCTGGAGAGTTATGACGTAAAGAAGTTATTCTGTGTGATGAAAAAGGGAAAACAGAGCTGCTTCTGTATGCTACTCCAGATCCAGGATTAGTTTCTTACAGTAATGAGATGGCTAAGTAATTCCACAGGATTTCACCAAGGTAATCAAGTCCAGACAGTCAGCATCTTACAGCCTTAAGACAGTGATGGAGCCAAAGCCTTTGCTGTTATCAATGCAGATAGATAAACAGCAAGAAAGTAATCTGGAAACTACCTTCTGCTTAGAGCTGCCACAATTCTTTCCTAAAGCAGGCCCTGGCCAGAAGTGCGTTTCAGACAGCAGGGGTATTAAAATCCTTCCTGGTAGGAAGTTGCCAATGATTCTGGTGTGTATATGCCCTTGGAGTGCCCAGGCTGTCAGCTGCACCAGCTGCTGCTTCATTCATTATACATGAGGAGTCACAGGCAGCGTGAAGCACTGAAATTAATCCTGACAGAGTCATGAATAAAATGTAAATATATCTTGAGAAGGAAACATTTGCAAGACAATTTTAAAAAAAGAGAAAGAAGGAGAAAGAGAGAAAGAAAGAAACAGAGAGAGAGAAAGAGAGAGAGAAAGAGAGAAAGAACAAAAGAAAAAGAAAAAAAAGGAAAAAAAAGAAAAAAAAAGGGACAAAAAGGGGGAAAACAGATCAATTGTAGAAATGTAGGAGAATGAAGCAATACAGTCTGCAGGGTGAGCACCTGGGTCCTGTCTCATTTCATGCCAAAAGGAAGCAGGCTCCAGAACTGCTAGCACGCATCACAGTGTGGCAGCTGCCTGGGAATATAAACGTAGCAGCTCAAAAAGCAAAGCAAAGCAGGAAAAAAAAAAAAAAAAAAAAAA
>VXBT01010974.1:1174459-1341634 GCA_013400235.1 Oriolus oriolus
AAAAAAACAAACCCAAAAAAACCTCCAAACCAAAGAGAGTGTCCACCTCCTCCTCACCCCCAAGAAAAACCCCAAAACCAAAACAACAAACCCCAAACCAACAAAAAAACCCCAAAACCCCATGTGTGACTGGGGAGTTTTAAACACAAATTAATTGTGGAACTTGCCTTGAGGGCCACAGAATAAGGCTTGCTCTGTGTGTGATTTGGCAGAAGAGGGAAAAGCTGGCATCCACTTGGCTTTTAGCCATGTCTTCCTATTGTCTCAGTGCCTAGCTAAAAAGTGTTGCCAGCTTGGTTTGGAGCTTTAAGACAAGCTATCCCCTGTCTCTTTCTGGCTGCTACCTCGTTCAACAGTCAGTGACTGCGTGAGCTCTCCTAGGTTGTTTGCCCAGTAAAACCGGCCAATTAAATCACTTTTGGTAGAACCATGTAATCCATGTGGGAGGCTGTTATCTTCCTGAGAAGCACAGACTACATGGCAAGCATTCACATGACTGTTCACATTGCCTGGTAGCCATCAAGTTGCTTCACCTCACCTGGCCCCAGATTATCCGGTCTCACAATCCATCAAATGATACTAATCTGCTTTACTGGGGAATGAAGAAGAATTATATAATTCTGGATACTTGATAAAACATTGTTCTCTAGATGCAAAGACTGACTATAGCACTGATTTTTTCCAAGCCTCTTTCATTCCCTGTGGTTTGAAAACTGTAGGTCAGATATTGCTCTCAGCTACACCCAGGCAATTCCAACCAATTTCAGTCGCAGGCAGGACAAAAGTCTGCATATGCAGGGCTCGTTCTAACATCACCACAATTTGTATATGTGTGTGCATGGAGGGCACAGGGGTGGCACACAGCAGCCACTCTCTGGCAGCAACAGTACCTACCCAGCGGGGTGCAGGAGGGAGAAATGAAGAATCATTTTCCCAGTGGAAACTACAGTGAGAATTTTAAGCAGGGAGAATGTAATTACCTGAAATGGAATCGTACATTATACCCATCACACCATTCCACATAAAAATTTAAAGCATGATTTGCAACTGAGGAAGCTGAGGTGAATTTCTGACTTTCATTAATTTGGTTCCTCCTTTTTAGCACAGCGCTGCTGATGAGAGGCAGATTCACCTGCACGGAGAGACAGTGCCACCTTCTCTGTGCTCTTACCTGGAGGAAGAATTTGGGAGTTGTGTTGTGCCATTTTCTGAAAGGACCTCAGCTACAGATCTTCCATCATAGTCTTTGTACCACTTTCACCCCACACAGCTATTTTATCTACACCTTAATGGATGCATATATGTAACTAAACCACAGTCCCTAGCTCTACATGGCACTGGGTACCTCAAAATCCCTAAGGCTTTTATCCTTTTAATTAATCCCACCTGAGACACAGTGACAAGTTTAAAGCCAAGAACTGAGTCTCAGAAAAACTCAGAGTAGAATTCATTTCACCTAACTTGAGAAGGCTGAAACGTAGGTGTGCGCACCTAAGCTAGGAAACATTTTTCTGTAAGAGGCATTAGACAAAAAGAGGGAGTTATAGGGCTGAACTCTTCTCAGTGTCTGGTTTAGGATGGAATTGATCATTCCCTGGAAATGCCTGCTTGCTTTCTTTGTCTATTAGGAAAGATTAGATAAAAGCCCTGTTATTTATATCCATGCAGTCTCAAAAGAAGTCCATAGCAGAATATGGAACTCAAAGCACATCTCCTAACTCATATACAGATTTCTTGAGTGGAGAGCCAAGACCCTACTCCTGAAATATTTATAAGAAAATCTTCAAAAATATAGTCCTGCTAGTAAAATTGCCTTCAGACCTTTGCAGTGCTCCATGAGTGAATGGGTAATTTTGTGTTGTCTCCCACCAAATTTTCAAATAAACAGTGGGACTTACAGTGTGCTGCTGGGGCAGAGGAATATTGCCTCTGAAGCTTCAGTCAACAAAGTTTGCATATTAAAAAGATAAGACTGAATCACAGAGAACTTCCATCTGATTCAACATGGGAATTGAGCAAGACCGATGAGTGCCTATGGACTTCTGGGTCACTCTAGTAGTGCCCTCATATAGCAGAGGGAATTATTTTATTTGTAATATACATTTAATTATGAAACAAACAGGCAAAATAACAGTAACCAAAACCTTGGCATTATTTGTGGCACCAGTGACTAAAGAAGGAAAATTGCCTACACACATCTTCAGTATTGTCCTGAATTTAAAGGAGAATACTTGGCAACATTTTGGGATACTCATGACAAGCATGGAGAAGGAAAGCTTAGTGGGAACAAACTTTCTAATACCCACAAGAAGGTAATTGGGAAAACAACACCAGGCTGTTTATTGAGAAGTGGGATTGGACAACAAAAAAAGAAGATCGTCATAAATAAATCAGGATAGGTTCAAGTTGGATACAAGAGAAGACTTTCACAATGAGGACAGTCAAGCATTGAAGCAATATCCATCTTTGGAATTTTTCAAGACCTGACTAGATAAAGCTCTGATTAAGCTGAAGCAACCTCACAGCTGACTCCTCCTTAAGCAAGAGGATGGTCTAAAGACCTCCTGAATTCTAAGTTCCCTTCCAAAACATATTATTCTGTGATAAAAATATTGTTTATAGACTGCTTCTCACCTGCTAAAAAAGCATGCAAAGAGTAAATAAATGTAGTTTTTATTGAAACTTCACGTGGAGTAGAGATCTACCAGAGTGGCCTTCTCAGTTCTCAGTGTGATACGTGAAAGGACAGTGGAGAGTTGAAATTCACTTCATGTTTTGCAGTTTCTAGATCCTCAAGCAGCCCAAAAGTTTTTTCAGCAGAGTAATGAAAACTAGCTTGAGAAATCTTTGCAGCACATGAGAGACCAGAGAGGTGGCTGCTGTGATGATGAGGGTAGTGGCTGTGACTTTTTGTCCCTGGTGCCCCAAGCTGCAGATAGCACAGTTTATAACAGAGGGATCTGGCCCTAACTTTCCATACAGAAAGCTAGCAGTGTACTACGGAACAGCTTTGTCACCGTTACAAAGTGTTTTCAATAAAAGCACTTTACTTTCCCTCTAAGGAACATTGTTCTATCTTGTAGTAAATCCTAAAAAATCCACCAAAACAAAACAGTAGTGAATTCCCTGAACATCCAGAATTTTAATTATTTTGGACCTACTCAGATATTGTGTGCTTTAAAAGTCACACAATATTTTCTTTGGTGACTTTTCTTCTAGCTCACAGAGACAAAGGAAATAATCTTTAATTTTTCTTCTGTGTATCAATTTGCTGTCATGGGAAATTACAGGAATAGCTTGGCTGAAAAAGTGAAACAAGTTATGTCAGCATTTGATAGGAAGCTGGATTCCTCAACCATGGTGTCACTGAGCCTGAGTGTCTGTGAGGTCTTTCACTCTTGCTAAGCCCAGACAAGCACAGACCTATCTTGTACCTGCAAAACAGCTACAAAAAGCTTTGAATCCATTGCTCTCTAGAGAAGGCTTTGCATTTCTACTCCTTCCAATCTCATTAAGCCTTTTTACATTGAGGCTTAAATCACCTGACTGGCCAGCAGGACTTCTGCAGAAAGTGCACTCACACTTCTTGGGGCTTTTTTTTTACCTGCTGTAATTGGAAAAAAAAAAATCTACATTGTACTCTTTCTCAAGTTGTTCCTCTCTGCTTATAAGAGGAGGAAAATTCCTCTAGCAGACAAAACTCCACAAGTCTGAAAACTCTGAAGGACAAGTCATAAAGCCATTGAAATGGAAAATTAGAAAGCAGCATAAATAGCCTCTTTGGAGGAAAATAGGTCTTCCCTGCTATAGTGAGCATGAATAAACAATAAATGATCATGTCAATAAGGAAAACACTTGCTAGCGAAGGTCTTCCCTCTTCAATTATAAAGCTTCCATTCAGAGGCAGTGGTGCACAGGCAGAGAATTAACCTTGCCAGGCTCTTTGGATGTGTTAATCTCCTACAAGATCTATTGCTACCTGCTTTCCACCCCTAAAATTATGGGTAAGGTATCTTGTCTAATGCTAAATATTTGATCCTGACAGATACAGTAGTAGGAAAGGCGATTTTACACTTTCAAGACCACATAAAAGAGATTTGGAAGAGCAGGAGCTTTGTCTTGTCAACTTCTGCCTAAGATGCAGGGTGTCAACCAAGTTTGAACACATGTCAGCTCTTCAAACCACATTTCTTAGGAGCACCTGAAATTCATAAATTATTCAACTTTGGATAAGTGATCTGCCCATCTTAGAAGAAGATTGAGAGTTCATACTCAAGCAATGCCCAACTGAACCAGATCAGCACATAAAAAAAAGTTTTAGCTCCTGTCACATTTCTTTGTATTCACAAATGGTACAAGCTGGCAGAATTACTCTGGAGTTATGCTTGTTACACTTGAAATGACTGCAACTTTCAGCTTTTGGGAAAAAACATTAAATTTTAATGTTTTTTCCTTTATTTTTGTTTGTCAATAATTAATTTTTTTAAGAAAAAAAATTGCACAGAAAGGAAATTATTTCATTGGCTAAAAACGTTGTATTTTGAATCTCCTTTTTCTGACCAAAAAAATAAAAAAGAAAGGGGGAAAACTGAAATGTTTTAAAAGTTATTGAATACTATCAATACAAAGGAATATTGTGAACAAATATCTCCAAAATAAAAGAAAAAAAAACTAGCACTAAGTTTCATAAAAAGAACCAAGCTGAGACGTCCAGAACCTGGAAACTGTCTATTGTAAGGAGAGACTGAGAAGAAAAGAATGAAGAAATAAATTCAAGAAATCCTATGGATGGTGATGAGATGAGACAATAATGTAATGCCATATACAATTTTAATTTTTTTATTTTAGAAACTCTTTCAACCCAGCCAAATGCACAGCAGCATGCTCAGCAATGTGGGCCATGCATACACAGGAAAACAAACAAACAAAAAAACCCCACATCCTGGGAAACATCAGCTCATAAATAAGCCTCTGTACTACGACTGATAAGCAATGCAGATTCGATCTCCTAAAATGGTGCATGTTGTTGAAGAATTGTGGGTAGTGCTGTTTGACCCCCGTTTATTAAAGGAACATGATGGAATTTAGAAATTTTAAAAAAATTAAATGTTTTTCTCCTCATTCAGGCTCATTTCACTCTATTTCTGGGCAATTAGGCATTTTAGATCTCTTTACTGGGATATGGCATTATGTCATTAATTTTTCAGCTACATCAATGAGTTTCATTTTTCAAAATGGCTCTGCTTTTAGTGAAGTCTAATGCTGTACTCAGGATTGATTCTATTTAACTTTGTGAAGGAAGTATAAATACTTCTGGTGCTCTCCCCCATCAGCTTCTACCACCTCAGTAAACACAGAGAGAATTAGATACAATGCTCTCACCAAGATTTAAGCTTAATGTGAAACAATTATTGCTGGTGATTAATACAAGATTGACATTTTCTCTTTATGCCATCTGCAACCTATGCTATTTGTTTATCTATCCATAAAATTTATTGTCTTTTTTTTTTCTTAATGAAAGAGATCTGAGGTTCATGTATCTGACAGTTCCACTTGAGCAATGATAGATACAATTTACTCAGCCCGAAATATCATCAGCTGAGGGTGAAAAGTGTTAATTAACTATAAATTCTGGGAGAGAAACTCTTTTGGATTCTTTAGAAGCCTTGAGTGGATGGCCACAGGTTAGCTCCCATAAGACAGAGTTCCTCATCACCGTCATTGCCATCATTGTCTGAATTTCTTCAAAAGGAAGAATAAGCACACGGAATATAAGATATTTCTGAGGATAATAATGAAAAATACAGCTTGTGAGACAGAGCATGAGGTCAGGCTTAAGGCTATAATGAAAGGAGGCAATTTTCTCTGCTCATTACATGTCTTTCATGAAAGGGGCTTTATTCTCCGTTCCCATTTTTCTATTTATTTTTTCTCTCCACTTAGAATGATTCTTAGTATGGAAAGTGAAAATACAAAGCTTAATAACCCACAGCATTTTCTGGATCAGTGCAACAGCCTTTGACACTGAATTTTTTCTGGGCTGAAATAGCTTGACTAGTCCCCTAGCTATTAATTCCCCCACCCACCCACAGAGGTATACTGGGATATCAGAATTCCACTCATCTCCTTCTACTCTGCTCTTAGAAAGAAAACTTTCCTCAGAGAACTTAGCTATGTTACTGGAATGCCTCATCTGTCTTCTAATCTTTCAGGAGACCAGCTCAGTAGTCAGCAAAAATGAAGTGCCATGTAATTAAATAAGGCTGTAACCACTCTATAGCTCAAAGAGATATGGCTGTTCTCATGCAATTATATAAACTGGGTTTAATTGAGCCAGACTGATTTATAGTCACAGAAAGAATGGGAAAAAAGGTGTCCAGTTTCCCTTCCACCTCATGAGCACTGTCTGTAGTATCTGGGATACTTGTCTGACTGAAAAAAGAAGGACGTGGGCTTTTATGTAGTTGTAGGTGTGACAAAGCCTATGGACACCGGAAATCCTGGACTAACAGTGACTGCATACTCAGGCTGATCAGGAAAGTCATCATAGCAGATGCACAGCTCCTAAACTCTACAAGAAATCTTGTACTTGAAATATACCATATTTCAGTGATACTACCCTCATCCTGATGCATTTTGAAGAACTGAATGAGTTGGACATTGCCTTTAGCCACAAAGAAGGGGCCTCTGACCTGCATTAGCAGCCTTAGGATGTAGGCTCACTCTACTGTGGAGGTAAGAACACCACTTTGGGGTAAATTTTGCAATTTCAGCACTTATTTTTCCACTCTAATTGAGATCAGATGTTAGAGCTTGTTCACACTTGAACACTACCCGGGTAACATACACTCTTTTCTAAACACAGCAGCTTGGATCATAAATGACATCATAAACTTGACAAAGACAGCCAAATATTGCACTTTTTTACTTTCCAGAAGATGGTGGGAATTTGAATGCAGAAGAATTACTTCAGTGGTTACATATCACTCCTTAGATTCTCAGTGTAAGGAGAGAACTGCGTGTTAAATCTGTATATTTATTTATTAATAAAGCGACTTACACTAGCCTGAAATTGCTTCAGAGAAGTAGAGCTTAACAGATACATTATTTTCTTTGATGTAATCAGAATTTTGCTTTACATATTTATCAGAGACATTTTGCTGGAGCTGAAGTTCAGTATCTTTTTCTTCCTTCACTGCAACCCAGTAGATACCACAACAACCCCAACTACAACTGAGACACATCTAGGGCAGCATTTTTCCTGCACTAAAACACACTAATTGCTAAATATTCAAAGATAAGGGACAGAAATGCTGGGTTGGCAGCGTTTTCTTTCATAAAGTGGGTTACTTTCCCTCAGCCTCCACACAATCTCTCCCCTAGAGGGCCCAAAAAGATGAAACTGTGGCCCTTTTGTCTGTCTGAGGGCTCGGACATAGCTGTCAGGGGGAGAGCTGTGCGGTTTCACGGATGCCTCTCTCATGCTCCAAGGCTTTCATGTGGGAGTGTTAATTATGGGAGATTCAGAGCTCAAAGTCCTCCTCCCTGTATGTAGGCTGGGGGGAGTGGAGCAGTGAGGGAAGGGAGTGTGGGGATGCTGGTAAAACACAGATTTTAAAACACAGACCTGGGCTGTTCTTAGCAAGACAGCAATCAGCAGGTCCAGCTCTCTGGTACAAGGCAGGTTACTGGCCTGAGCTACTGCTGAGAGCTACTGCTCCGTCCCATTAGTGCGTGTAACCCTGTCAGATCACTCCCCCAGGGGGAGGCTGCGCGGGTTTGCCGCTGAATCATGCACTGGGTTCAAACCTGCTGCAGGTGGGGCAGTGGGAGGTTGGTCCCTCAAGGCAGGAAGCCATCAGGCTCTGCTGATGAGCTTCACATTGTTCACACGGGAAGCATAAAAACCAGAGTTCAAAAGTCCCTAAATTATTTGGCTTGTTGCAAGGCATGGCATTTTCATTATTGCAAGATGCTTTGAAGCCCTCCTTTCACAGCCTGGAATAGCTCCTGCCTTGAATCCAGCAGAGGCCGACCTGAAGACATCCATAGTACAGATCCCATGATGTACCTTAACTTGAAGGAAAAGGGAGATAAGGCAGAAATAAATCCTACTTTATAATGTTTCTACCTAGCTGCAGGTCTTACAAACATTTACGTGTTGCTGCCTTCTCGGTGTGTGGATCCGTGCACGTTTACTCAGAGAGCACAGAAACTCTGTCTGTTTTGAGCACTAATCTTCACTAATAGTTTATCACTAGGGAGTCCTGCATGCAATGAGAACACAGGCGAGGTGATGCTGGCAGTCACACTGCTGTCACTCTATAAATGTATATCTCTGTAACTTAGCTCAGGATGTAGCCCATTGTATTCAAAGACACGCAAATAGAGATGCGCATGCACAAATCAGTAAGTGAAGGCATTCCTGGAGGAATTTAGTCTAAGTCTTAAGCATCATATAACTAAGATGGCAAGCAGATGTCTAATAATAGATCTGTATTCTAATACCATCTGCTCAGACCAAATCCCCATAACAAACTGCGTCTGTCCGCGTGTCATGCATTTCTGCAGTTTCAGCCTTTCTGAGGCTCCTTCTCCAGGTTGAAAGAATAAATCCTTGTCATGTACACCCAAATCAAAGCATTAGGCCATCGGCCATCTGTTGTTTATTTGTGAGGTTATCTTATTTCTGCTGAGCCTCAGCATCCTGGCAGACAGTGTCAACTCAGCCACATACCAACTTCTCTCTCTTCTCATAGCAAGATATTAAAGATGTCCTGTTAAATCAATTCAGCCAGAATATCTAAATGAAGAAGGGAAATCTCAACGGTGCTTTTATAATACACAGTCAACAAGATATTTTATTTCAGTCAGACTAAAACAATTGATTATTTTTTAAATATCCTTACCAAGATATAATGACTGCGAAAGGCACTATCCCCTCAGTTCTCAACACAGCAGACAGGCTCTTTCATGTCCTGCACAAACACACAGTACTGCAAACTGCTTAGAAATGTGTTTTCCTTTCTCCTGCTAACAAGAAAGGCTCGATGGCAGAGGGCTTGATCACAGCATTTCACCCTTACCTGTTTGGGAGAGGGTAAGCAGTGGTACAGATCAAGGGTTTATGGAGGCCTGTAGGTATTCATAATGTACACTGGTGAGCAAATACTCCCATGAGCTGGTTCTGAACAGCACATTGTACCCAACACCCACAACTGGCCAGCTAAATTCAACCCACAACAAGTCAGCTAAGCTCAACCATTAACACAATCCTCTGTACAGTGATAAAGCTGATGGCCCCACCTTTGGATTAGATGATGCACCGCAGGAATTCAAGCTGGTCCTTCTGTTAGCTGGAGAAGGTAGGATGCTCCTTGGTTTCTATGGAATCATTTACTGGCAAGAATCTCTGTAGCCCTAGGTTAGTTTTCTGATCAACAAATAGGAAGCAACTGGGACTAATAAGAATCAGGTTTTTACAGCTATCTTCTACATGATCGCTGCAGGGATTAAAAATGTTTATACTAGAAGCGATTTTTTTTCTCTTTTTTTTTAAATTCCCACAGATCAAAACAAGTGTCTTGTTGTTTCTTTCTAATTCTCATGCACCTAAATAAGCAGTACCACTCTAGCCACTGTTTATAAAGCACTAAAAATTTCCAGTGACAAGAATTCACAGTGGATGCTAATCATATTGTTACTCCTGAGCATTTCTTCGCTGACACTGCTGTTTGTGGAAGGACTCCTCTGTGCTGTGCATAGACCAGTTGCTCCAGTCAGCCCCACAGAATTCAGTGTAATGGGGCTGATTTATAACACTGCCAGACTTAGGCCATCTCCATTTCCTCTGTTTTCACTCTTCCCTTGCCTCCCACATTAGCAAGTTTGAAGCATGGGGATGTGGAGGGTGCAAGCATGAGGGCAGGTGTGCTGAGCAGCACTGCTGCAGCCCCAGGGTAAGCAGCCAATGCCAGCAACTCCTGCTTTGTGTGATTAAGCAAAATCATCGGTATCAAAAAGAGTTTTCCCCAGCAAACGGCTTCTGCTGCTACAAAATGCTAACCACTCACTAAGAAATCACTTCAACTGCTCTCCAGAGTCCTCCGTGCAAGGTCTAGCTTGTCAGGCATAGACCTGGTCTGGGCTAAGATTGTGTATCTGCATCAAGCCCATCCATGCCAACCCTTTGAGGGATGCACCCCTTCCTTGGGTCCACTGCAAAACCACCCCCATCCCTCCCTCTGAACCCGTTGGATAAGAAGTGCAAACCACCGTTTTCAAACACTTTTGACACCACAGTTACTCAACATGTGTCTGACTGTCTAGGGTGAAGGTTTTCTTGATGATTGGCAGATAATTCACAGACATCTCTGTGGCCCATGGCTGTTGCTCTTAACTTAGGTGAGCCCATTTTGCAGTGCTAACCTGGTAAACTAACACTTTCCTGATGTTAGCAGAAGAATGGAGCTGTCCTATCAGGAGGACAGGCTGTATGGTCAGTTGTGGCTGCTAAGAAAAGCACAGGTGGAGTTTGGGGATGGGAAAGGAGCTCACATCCATTCTTTACCTTCAATGGGTTCTAAAGCTAGCAGCTCCCTTAGCAATGTGTGGCTGTGAAATGAAAGTCCATGGTTAGCCCACAAATCACAACGTGGCAGTCACCATAACTCTGGATGTTGGTTCTCGCTGTTCAGCAGCTCACTGGATTGTCCTCCCTGCCTCGGTTAGCTGCAGAGCTGTCACTCCCAGATACTGAAAGTCAATTTGACCATATCATCAATATCCAATAACTACTATCCAAAAAGTAAATTGTTCATCATGCAAGTTAAGCCCTAGAAAGAGCAGTACTTTAGGAATTTCTACTACTAAGAGTAGAAAATCCTCCATGACACAGGAAATTTTCCTCAAAAACCCGCAGAAGAACTCTCTCACCCATTCCCTCTTGCCTTTTACTGCCCTGTATTCTAATAGTGCTGGATAATGAGGATTGAAGGTTTCTGTAACTTTTGCAGCAGGGAACAAGGCAAGTCAGGAGCAGTTCTGACACACTGCCAGGAGTGGCTGCATGGCGTGCTCTTTGCTTGGGAGCACGGCGTTTGCATCTCGTGATGTGATACCAGTGTCACAATGTTGTGACACTGCAAATTGCTCTGCTCTCCTTACACAAGTTTTTATTATAGAGATGCTTTCACCTTAGCTGCCTGGTAAAAATGGATAAGAATCCCTCAAGTTGCTGAGAAAATGAAGGAAAAGAAAGAAAAAAGTGCATCACTGAGGCTAGAGAAACTACACAAAAATGAGTAAGTGCAAGAAACCCTGACATGGAGTCAAAAGCCACTTCTGTAGAAGACTACTGAACATTTAGCATAGTGACTGTGTAGAGAAAGTTGATTGCCGGAGGTAAGACACAGTAAACATAAAACAGTATAATCTAAGTCAAGGTTATTTTAATTTTGTGTCCAGGTGACCAAAATTTTTTGACTTATTTGTAGTTAGATTTTATCTGAAAAAGGTTAATATTAAATCCAGTAACAAAAGCATCTGGGAAGATTTGGTAGTCAAGCAGCAATAAATAAAAGGATTTTTTTTTAAGACCTAATGTTATTGTTTTGCATCCAAGAACAGAGTAAATGTGGCTTGTGTTGAAACAATAGCAGAAGCAAAAGCTATGAAAACAGGAAATCATCTCTAAACTGAATGCATCTAATTTCAGCTCTTTTGGCTATGTGAAGCACAAAGCTTTTCTCATTCATAAATATCACAGCAATTTTATTTTGTAACTGCACGGCTTTTCTTTTTTTCTTTTAAGAAAATCATCTGAATTAAGGATGATATTAGATTCAATAATACAACAGGAATGCACCTATTTTCTTTGCACATTTACTCAAGTAACTTCTTGTTGAAGTTATGCCACTTCCTGATTTTTTCTTCCTCTAACAGAAGCAAACCACATATATAATAAATACAAAGAAGATGCTGCACGTTAAATACAAATGTCCTAATTCTGAGGGGGTTTTAAACCTCTCAGTCATGTTGTCTCCTTAGTTATCCATATGCATACTAGACTTTTAGAGTTTTTCTAGTTTTTCTGGATCAGGGTACATACCAAGAATTATAGCAGTACTTGCCTAATTGGAGTCCAAAGCTTTGATGTTAAAATGCTAGTTAAAATACTTGAAATTTTCATAATGATTAAATCACACTGACGTGAAATGCTAGTTGGTTTTGTAGGCTTAAATTCTCCACGAAATTCAGAAACAGGTTAGCAATAATTCATATTAAGATGCCAGACCATTCTCCCAGCAGTCAGTGGAGCAATGTGAGATTTGTGGCATGTTAGCTGAGGTTCTAAGATGGCTTATCACTTGAGTTAAAAATTAAGACATCTTTCCATTACTGCTCTGACTGTAAATGAAAAAGATGAGATAGACCATCTGGTAAGAAAACATTTTAGAATGGAATGAACTTGGGAAAGAAGAAGAAACAGGTGGCACGCAAACTTGAGCAAGATGCATGGTCATCTTGTGTAAGAGACTCCCATTCTCTTTTTAAAACCTTCAAGGAGCTGTCAATCACCTGTACCACAGGTATTTTTAGAGGAGTTTATGAATACAGTTGAAACACGCTGCCATTCATCAAGAAAAACGCTGTTGACCATAAACTGTCATTTGAGTTAATAATATCGCTAATAAATCTGAACAGCTTCTTTCATTCTCCAGCCCTTTGATCTTATCAAATGCATAAAACTTGTAAACTGCTTCAGCCTCTTGGTGGTAAATAAATGAAAAGCCATTTTCTGCTGCAAATGGTACCACAGATGCAGCCCCAGGTCTTCAGTAGCAAAGCCAAAAGGCTGGAGCTAAGTGGATCATTCTGCCACCATTCAGTTAAACACAGTCTCCAGTAATTGTTACGGCAGGCAGCTACTAGGGAGACAGTGTCTTGGCAGAGATTACTGGTAAATGCAAGTTTTATCAAAACAGATGTCAAGTGTATTTACAAGGCACCGGTCCCCAGGTGTGCTACTCGTCCTTTGAAAGGATATCTGAGTGAAAGCGCAGGAAGAGAATCCCAGTTCATTCGGAGAGACTGCCTACCTTAGATAACTTTGAAGCAGGAATGGGGAAAACAGGAAGTTTCCACAGTGCAGACACAGCCATATAAGCCTCTAAACCGGCGCTACACACTTTTGGGGATTGATTTCCTTTCTTCTGATTGCAAGGATTTTTTTTTTTTTTTAAAGTCAAACATTGTCTCAAATAATGTTTTTCTTGGGCTCTTTGTCATTTAGAATTGTATAAAAATAAATAGAATGCATCTCCAAAATTTTTACACTATGGAATATGCAAAGCAAAATATTTTTTCTGGACAAAAATATGATCATTATGTGGCTATGTAACAATCTTGCCAACAGTCTAACCATCCACATAGCGTAATTCCCATTGGGAATAGAATAAACTAGAAAGCAAAAAAATACAAACCTAAGTGTGTTATTCATTCACAAATACTGCAAGTCAGGTCTGTTGTTTGCAGCAACTTGCTCATCTTTCACACAGTTTTTTCACTTCTAACAAAAGCTTCCCCAATGTTAACAGCAGCTAAGTATTTGTTAAGGCTAACCTCTCACTATTCCCCTGTTTCGAGTGATCAAAAGAGGAAATCAGGTGACCATTTGCACAAACAAACCTTTGCAAATACCTAGAGGAACCTTAGATAAAAGAGAAGATGAAAGTTGTTCCTTGATATTTTTTCAGGGAACGCTTCTGGGGAGTACATTTCAAAAGACTGTCAAGATTTTATTATGAACATGCCAGTGATGAAGTTTGGGCTGTGAATAAGGGCACAGAAAGAGGCACTCTCTCTGCCATGTTAAAACACAAAATTCTGCTGTCTTTATGCAACCCACACCATAGGGCTAACTGTAACTAAAATAATTTTTTAAAAGCCTAAATTTACAGCAAATATGGCTCAGAATATGTATATAAACAAAATGGTCAATGATAATATTATTCTGGGGAATAATATTATTCTGGGGAAATCTTCCATATCTTACTAACAGATTGTGAATGACCTTTGATAATCTTGCTTTGCACCTCTATCTTCTACATTATTCTGTGTTATAACATTAAAAGTGAAGATCTATTCTGCTCTTTTGAAATTCTATGCAGCAGAGAAGGGTGCCACACTCTGTGTAAGTAATTTATATTGAGCCAATAAAACTCCCCTTTGATTTCATATTCTGGACTCAATCAAAATATCAAAATATCCCTTAACAAAATACTGCTCGGACATTTGCATTTTCTGATAAGAAAACTTATAAATTCAAATCAGTGGTCAGAGTGAAAATAACATCCTCATTGTTTTCCCTCTGTTAGTTTGGTACCACATATCTGAACAGTCAGACAGAAACCTTCATGGATTTCTTAGTGCCACAAAGAAGCCCATCAGGTATAAACAAAATGTACGTACTTATCTATCCCTAATCATGTTCAGAGATGTCTCTTTACGTATGAGAAAATCGCTACTGTGAAAGAAATTATCTGTGATTTGCTTTTAAAATCCACACCTGTCTGTTTAACAGCAAGGCATCATCATCTTTCAGAGCTCAGAATAGAAAGTGTTTATTCAATCAGGAGAACACAATATGAGCAAGTGAGGAAGGACAGAAGAAGAAATTTATTTAATTAATTAATAAAAAAGGTAGCATTTGATATAGAGAAAAGCATAGTTGACACAGTCCTGTCCAGTGGTTGTTGTCTATGGGGTTTTTTCTTTTTTTCTGCTGAAGAGTAAGAGCAAAAAGGGTCAGGAGGGCTTTGGAAAGGTGCTTCTGCCACATGATCAAAGCACTGGGAATACAAAACCTCCCTCACAGATTCCTGCTCAACAGTTCCTCCTCCCATCCCATCTTTGCACTCTGTTTGCCTTCCTCAGCCTTTCTTTTGAGCTCTGAGCATGTTTCCCAGCCTGTTTCTGTCAATCACCACTGTCAGAACAGCAGCTGCACGGAAGTGTCCACAGAATTATTTTATGCTGAAAAACCACCAGCTTAATGTGTCTGAAATCTGCAGGAACATTATTGGCAAGGAAATGTTACCCAATTGCCCATCTGCCTGCCTATCCCACCTCCTAAGGCAGGTGGTTTGGTGGGACACTGCTGAGCTTGCTACCTCACTGCTGGTACAGTGCAAGCTGGAAGACCCAGAAGTCTTCCCCTCAGTTGAAAAGAAAGTCATTTTAGGTCGGGTTTAATATCTGGGATATTTATATTTTGGCATGACATTTGACCTGCAAGTATGTCTGTCTTCTTCTTTTTCTGGTTAAGGAAATGATGAAGAATTAAGTAATAGTGTGACTAAAAGGATGGAAAACAGCACGTTATAATGCTGGGACACCTGCCAATAGAACCTACTCTGTGAGCACTGCTGGAGGGATGCTTTCTCCAAACAACACACCCTGTTGGAAGTTCTCCTTCTGACTGCACACCTGTGATCCACCCTACTGGGACACCCCTGTGAAACCAGAGTGTCTCATAAGAAACACTAGTAGAGAAGGAGAAGGAAACAGGAAACATCCCTCTGCCTGGGGAGTTTGCAGTCAGAGTCAATGACTCTACTGAGGAGCAGAGCTGATGAAGGGAAGAGCGAATGACCACCTATGGCTTTAGTTACAGGTAAAATGGAGCATAACCTTTCCTGAATTATTTCTGGCTGCAGACTCCTGCCAGCAATGCTTTTCCTGGAGCAACTCCTTATATGTCTTTTACATTAGAAAAAAACTCAAACATACAAACTAGGAATTGATAAATATCTCCAACTTGGCATCTTTAGCCATGCTATCAAAGCATTCAAAAATCATGTAACAGAAAACCTCAGCTGCCCACCTCATGTCTCCCTTCACCTCTTAATGACATTACTGGGACAAAGGTTTCCTCCTTCAGTGTTTTGCCATTAGAAAAATGTAAATGTCCTGGGCAATTTTGAGTCTCCCATCCCAGACAGTTTCAGGGGAAACATCGAGCCTTTCAAACAGTACTGATGAGGTTGAACATGAGCACAAAGCTCTAATTCTTGTTTACATACTGAAACAGATCAACTCAACTCAAAAGTACAATATGTAGTTTGAGAAACAGTGCTCAAGACTGACCTTTGGCACATAAAGGTCTAAGCCTAAGAGAAGAAAAATCAGTCTTTGAAAAAAAACCAAGGATTAATACTTCATATTCTGAATTAGAAACAAGTTAATTTAAATTAAATATGTCTTGACTGGTTTATAAGATTTTGTCGGTCTGGTTTTTTTTAATGTTGATAAAAATAATGAATGGATTTGGTTGGAAGTATACAGCTGTACGAAAAAGGATTATAAGGTATATATCATTTCTGAGAAAAGCTGGTTGACTGGACATTTGGATGCATTTCTTTGCTGAGAGGATGGCCAAACACTGGAACAGGCACCCTAGAGAAGTGGTTGATGCCCCAAGCCTGTCAGTGGTTAAGAGCATCTGAACAATGCTTTTAACAAAGTGTTTTAGTTTTTGGTCAACCCTGAACTGGTCAGGCAGTTGGACCAGAAGATCATTGTAAATCCCTTTTAAATGAAACAGTCTAGTCTGTTCTAACTTTCCTATTATCAGAGTGTGCACCCATCAACTGCAGTGGCTTTTTCCCACTTCTGATTTCTCTAATGAGCAATGAAAAAAAAGACAAAATCATTCTGAAGACTTAGCTGAGAAAGAAAAGATGTGATTTAACCTCACAAAATGATACCACATGTGTAACTACTAACCATAAGAGTGCTGATCACTGGCATTAGGATTCATGTTGCTCTTTTCCTAAATAGGCATTTACAGGCATTGTGCTAGCAGCTGAAGGGCGATCATTAGCAGCTCCTGAGACATGATTCACAGTCTTTTAAGTTTTCCCTTTTTGCACTTTTTTTTTTTCTCTTGGCAGCTTGCTGAGAAACACTCGAATATCAGAGCCAGAAAATGGATATCTGTAAAATGAGAACACAAGTCTTGGTCCACCTTGCCCGCAGCCTGGCACAAAGCCCTGCACACAGTGATGGGGCCCTATTACTATTCTTACTGATATCATGCTATACGGTCCAAAACAAAAGAATAATCTCCACCTCAAATCATTCACAAATTCTTGGTACTGGTCGATATCAACCCATGGAATTTCCAGCCATCATCAGCAAGTACTGAAAAAACAACCTAATGACATGAATATCTGGAGAAATGAAATACAGTCACTTAGTCTAAAAAGGTGAAGGAGTGGAAGTTTTTCTACTGCTTTTCCTTCATGCCTGCTTTTGGACAGAAGGCAGCACAAATTCACCAAATCCACCTCTGTTTCTACAAGCACACTCACAGTGCAGCTGAAGCCTGTAGCATTACTAACTTCATTACCGTGTTGCCAATTAAACCCACTTAAGCACTTCTGGAAATGAATAAATATTTCCAGTAAATTTGCATGAGGGTACCATTTTACTGCTGGCAAAATAGATGTTCAAATAGAAGAGATTATTATTAAGCAACAACTTTATTTACAAGAAATGAAAAAGAACAGGGGGACTTTATTCACGCAGACGAGACTGAAGGTAAAGAGTAATCCTTTCACCTCCAGATCCCATTTGAAGGTTCTTCAAGAGAGAAAGGGTCACCTTGCTGGTGGATCAGAGTCTGTTTCTACTTCTCAGTTCCCAGGGGTGTGAAAACTTCCTGGGTGCTTCCTGTTGCTTTAGCGGTCTTGAGTGTAAGAGCATTACAGGGCAATGCTGAGAAATGCCTGAGATCAGGAGAAAGCTGCTACTCAGATGGACATCTTCACCTCTGCTGGCTTTCTTGATGAATTCTCTTCAACATGCTCAAGTTCAACAATTTCCATCTCCTTCTAGGTTTTACCAAAAGCCCAATAATCAAATGTGAGAGACACACAAATGTGCGACCACTTATTGAAAATAAATAAATAAACAATTTTGCAGAATTTCTACCTATTTTCTCCTCCACTGATACTCCATCTAATCCTCCTAGCTGCTTGGTGTAGTTGTTCTGAGTATCCATGTCAGGATACCTTTGATGCTGTCGAGAGCTGAAATAAACTTACCTGAACTGCCTTTGCCCCTTGGAATTAGAAAAATTGGGCAATTCATGTGTACAAAACACTGGAGTAGTTTTTTGACACCAACATTTAACACTGATGTTAAAAACTATGAAAGATGATGGGCAGAAATAAACAAATACTCTTTTACTAAAACAGTGGAGTTATAGATTAATTTCAGGGTCCAATTTTTTAGGTGCTTTAGGAAGGTCAAGCCAGAAAGATTTCACACTGTGAGACAGAGAACATGATACCATCCCAGTACAGCACCAGACTTTTTGACACAGATAGAAAGCTTCCACAAGCCTTTCAGAAGCCAATACCACTAAAAACATTATTTAGCTGGTCAAGGAAATTCCTGTTCCTAAAGTTTTGTGACCTGCCAGGACTTTGCAGTGAATCATTTACTTTTCAGAAACTTTCATGACCCAAAAGTGGACAAGTTTATGGGAAAGTTTAACAAGGTACAGCTGCAATCATAAAACCACTAAGGTACACTAAGTTCTCATTCAGAAGTTATTACTCTGAATTATTAATTATAGAGTAACTTCTAAAACAATGGCTTAGTGAGAGAAAACATTAGAGTATGTCAACTGCAGATTTGTCTGGGTAGAAGGATGTGAGGGAAGCAGGAGTCTCCTGATGATGGACCAGTTGGTGGAGCACCTTCTTGGTGTAAGAATTGTCACTTGAGACACATAGGCATTGACTGAGCAAAACTTGGGTAATGCAGCATAAATTTTAGAATTTAGGAAACCTCTGAAGAAGTCTAGGACTATTAAATTTCCAAAATAGAGCACTCTAGAAGCTAAAAAGAAAGAAAAAAAAATTTAAAAAACCCAAAAAACAAAACCAAACTAAAACAAAACAGAAAAAGACCCAACCAACCAAACAAAAAAAATCCACCACTTTATTTCAGCCAAAACCAGGACAACAAATAAGTAAAGGTGTAAAAGTTAGGATTTTTTTTTCCCCTCAGAACTTTGCCAGCTCTCCTATCAAATCAGGAAGATGTCTCACAGATTCAAATAATCAGAGTAGGTCCTTATTTATTCAAAAAGATGGCACCACCTGACACTTCTGATACCATTTGCACAGTGTAGTTCTCTACATGACACACCTGTCACTTTGATTTCTCCGGTTAAGGCATGGGAGGAATTCCTTAGAAGCATCTGACCTTTCTGATATTTATCTAAATTGAAAATCAAAATGCTTTGAGATTCACAAGCTGCTCACCCGAACCAGTTTTTCCTGTGCCAAGCCACATGAAACAGCCCATGAGTCAGAAGGAGAGAGCACACAGACACACCCCAGTGCTCCTGTGATTTGAGCAAATTCTCCTCTGTGGTTTGGCCACTGAGATGCATTTTCCATTGCTGTTTATAGAAGTGAAAACTGGCTGAAATAGCTTTTTAGGAGCTAGAGTCAGGATTCCTGGCTTCTTTCCTTGGATTGAGGGCCACATGACCTACAATAAAACACAAGCATCACTTTTCCCAAAGATTTTGGTTGGATTTAGATGCTGATCTTGACCCCTACTGAAGTGTTTAAGTTTTCAAAGATGCTGAGGTGTTTCATCTCTCACTGAAATCAGTGACAGTATCCTGATATTTGTAACTCAAAAACACAGATCCCTTCTATCTCACCTGAACTTCACAAAAATAAAGTTACTGAAATTCCTTCCGTTTTTAAAATATATATACACTTATGCCTCTGTGGGATTATACCTCATTCGCCTCGTGAGCAAAAATCAGTAAATTCTCCTTTCTCTGCTCACAATATGTTGTGAACTGACTCATATTTCAGAATCATTGCACAGATGGAAGAATCTAGAGGACATGCAAGGCTTCTCATTGGTTTTCTTGATTTTCCAAGAGCCAAGGGTCCATCACAGTCCTGCTTCTGGCACCACGCAATTCCTCCTGTCTGGATCCAGTAAGAAGTTGCTGAAAGCCTCTCTGCAAAGTGAGAAAGCTGTTTTTATACTGACACTGGATTAGTCTGGGATAAACCACTGAGGACTGTGCAGCAGTGGGATAAAGCTCTTACGTCTGCAACTGTGGATTAGGTCTGGTAGAATAGTGCAAACCAGGGAAAGGAAAGGGACGTGCATCAGAAAAGGTGAGCACAAATCCCCATGCCTCGTGTAGAGCACTCTGCCAGCCCCGCAGCCAAATGCCAGCGTAGGTGACAGTGCAGATGCTGCCTGGGTGAGGGAACTGGCCGGATGAACAGCTGCTTTTTGTGAGGGTACAGTAGTAAAACTGGCAACAATAAGGCATCTTCAAAAATCACAACCTGTAACTGAGGGAGAAAAACATCTAGTGGGAGATCGCATCCAAACTTTATTGGTGGTGTAACTTTATCCATGGTATATATGGAAAGGTACAGCTGCTACACTGGCTGGCCTGACGGAATCCTTTCCCCACTCCTGAACACAAATACAGACATAGATTTTTAGCCTGAATGGCTGCTTAGAGACTGAATGCCATCTATTGCTGAGTCCCTGTTGCCATTCTTTTTGATCTTAGAGACAACTCTGTTTATTTACCCGTGAGTTAATGCAATCATTCCAAGCCCACGCTGGCAAATCCTTGCTATCCTATCTGTAGCTTACACAAGGCTCTGATCCACAAGGTCAGTGCATAGATTTATAAGATTATGGTGATCTAGTTTGATCTGCTTTATCAATTGACTCTACAGGTCTGAATTTACCTGTTTCAGCTCAGGAAACTGTCATGTGTCACACTGTCTGTGCATGTGTGAAGCATGTGAAAGCACACACAGAGACCTGCTGTGATGCTGCATAGCCCTGGGACGTGAAGTATCCCTGAAAAAGGAATGGAACCAGAGAGAAAATGAAGCAGAAATGAAAAGGCAAAACATCTGTGTTCTGATGGCCCACCAATAGCTACCTTAGGATGAGACCCCATTAGTCTGATAAGAGTTAGGGTTCTTCAACCATGTAGCACCTCCTGATGCCATTCACCTCCTCTCAGTGCTATAACATCAGGGTTTCAGTGATAAACTCTTTTCTATGTTAACTTTCCTGTGTCTTTGACTTGTTTCCAATCTTTGACTCTTTTTTTTTTCAATCACTTCCTCCAATGCACCTTCAGAGTGCAAAGGTGCATTTCTTCTACAAAGAAACAAAGAAAATAAAAAACTATCCGTGGGAATTGTGTTAATATTTTCACGTTTGGATGCCATCTGCTGCGCACAGCTAGAACAGAAGTAGTTGCTGTATTTGCTCACACATGTATGGAAAACTGATGCATGCATTCCATCATAGGCTGAGGTTGAAGTGAATATCATAACAGACGGCCAGGGGATTTTAATAGCAACTGAGAGCTTCTTAGGGCATCTTCGTGACTAGTATCTCAGCAAACATGAGGAGAAATTAAAACCTGGTCTCACAGAAGAAGGTGAGAGTTCCCAAAACAAAGGCATCCAGACCTGTAATCAGGTCTCAGATTCTTGGTCCACAGGCCAATACACATTTGGTCAACACTTGGCATGTTTCAGAAATTGGCATATAGTACGGTGTTTGGGGAGGGGTGGAGCTTTGGGGAGTAAAGTTGGTTATTGGGGAAATTTTTTTATGGATTTTTTGTTTTTGTTTTGTTTGCTCTTTGTTGATTTGGGGTTTGGTTTTATTTGTGTGTTCTTGCTTTTTCTTCCCCTCCTCCCAAAACACCCCAACTAGGTATGTCTTGCAAGCACTGTGAGGCTGGTTCTGTTTACAGTGGTCTCTCATTTCCAGACCTTCCTAAACCACAGAGCAGGAAGAACAGGTGTCTATTTTTTCAGAGGGTGTTATCTCTGAAAACATCCATGACTGGCTTGCCTTCTTGCACATCCAGACGTTTCTCTCTCACCTGCTGTTAAGGGGTATATTAGTGTTAGACAATGATTTCAAACTATATCCCCTTTGAAAAGGTAATTTAAGTACCAGCATTCCTTACATGGATCCTTCTATCATTGTAGAGAGCTGTGAAAATTTAGAACTTTAGTTCTTGGGAAGGTATCAATTCTTCTGTCCAACCCTGCTGACCCAGTCAACATAGTGAGGAATGCCACCTTTCAGTTCCTCTTCCCTGATAACAGAGGGCCACCACCGCCTAAATACTTTCAGGGTGTATTTCATCCTTATTTCCAGCTGGAGATCTTAGCTGCTGCAAGGGGCATGATACTAACTTTAATGAGAGGTTAACCTGAGGGAATCTATTATATAATTTAAAAAAAAAAATCTATCTTCCTCATCATATTAAATATCTTAATACAAATATAATTAATAAAAATAATTATGTCATTTATATTTACTATATAACATGAAATATAGAATAATTTAAAATATTAAAATACCATATAGTTGGATATAATAAAATACAATATACTAATGTGTAGTATGTAAGCGATTATATAAATCATATTAGTATTTAAATATTAATTAATTAATAATTTTCTGCCATATATGCAGCCACTTGTTCCGTATTATTTAACTTAGGTATCTGCTTTGAATGACAAGGCCCAATCCAGAACCACTCTTCTGGACACAAATCTTTACTTGTGCCTGAGTTTTCATTGAGTTTTTGTTTTCTTTTTGTGTAACTTCATAATTATAACTGCTTCATAATTGGTACTAGTTATAATTGCTTAAAAATTCTGTGTTCTTCAATTTTCTGATGAATTTGCAGAATATCCACCATTCATGCCAATTGTAAAAGCTGCATATTAGTGTTGTCACAGGGAAATAAAACCAGACTCTCAGAGAAAAATCGTGTCCACAGCTTATGTACCAGTCTACCCAAAACACAGCTGCATTGTATAAACAGCAATCCATTCACACCCCTGGGAAAATCAGATCACAAATAAAACTACCACAACAGACCAAAATCTACATCTGAATGACTTACATCCCAGTGAAACAAACAATAACAATCATCATCACCATTATTATTAATAGGCATTGCCTGGCAAGTTCTCTGCAAACTGAGTCAAATGTTTCTCCATTAGCTCACTCCTTCTGCAAATGGTCCTGACAAAATCCCCTTGACAATCCTAACGTGCATAAGACATTGATGGAAAATACTGAATTATGAGCTCTCACATGCTGAACCAGCTGTCTGGAAAATGTATCTTGGGGACAGTAACAATTTGAAATGCGCTGTGAGATCCTTTATCATAAATTGCCTGCCTGCAGAATCATTCCACATGTCAAAGGAGGACATAAAAGTGAAGTACAGGGATGGACAACAGAATGGTTAGTAGCTGAGCCAAAGAAGGAAGAGCAATTTCTTTAGCCTGACCATGGGCATCAGTGGGAAAAAATGGCAAGTTAGCTCCTTGTAGCCCAAGTATTCTTCTGATCAAGGGTAATGGAGATGAATGCTTTTATTTTGGAACAGTAGACTTTTTCTTCACAAGGATGTGGAAAAGTCTAATCTTCTGATGGGATCACTAAGGGTAAAAACAGGGCAGATCCATGTACTGAATTTGAACCAAGTACAATCCAGGAACACTGAGAAGACAAAATCCACAGCATACCACTGCATTTGGCATAAAGCATGGTTAGTAGGCAGGGTCTGAAGGCAGGGATGGAAAATCCAGTTTGAAAATTAGGATGGAAAAAGGGTCAAAAAGCAAGAAGTATGGGAATCCCTCTAAAAGTGAGGGAAATAAATTTTGAAGAGCTGGAGCAAGGCCAGTGCATGATTTCATAAAAAAAAAAGCCAAGCAGGGATTTGGAGATAAGGACCAGGAGTAAAGTTGTGCGGGACGGGGTGGACACAGGGCAGCCATAAATATGGATAATATAACCATGCTATAAAAACTGTGCAATGGTAAAGCACTCAGAGAGGGAGTCTGGGCTAGAATGTAGTAAATAAGATTTATGTCAGAGGCTGTACAACAAAGGACGTAGTACAAGGTTCCCGTCCCTGCTGCTCAGACCCAGAGGCCAGCCCTGCTGCAGGACTAACTGGAGGCACAGCCTCCCAGGAGACTGACTGCAGTCAAGGCATTCACAAACACTTGATTGCCAAGGTAGAGCTGTATTAAAATGAAGGCAATCAAATCGTGACTTTCCAAAGTATTAAGCCTGGTAATACCATGGTGATACTTCATCATGCAAATAAAAAACCAAGGTTTGGATAATCAGTGTTCAGCCCATGTGTAATTTGATGAGATTGTGAGTAGGAATGTCTCTAAAAGGCGTGGGTGCTCTATTCATGAAGGCAGGCAAACTTCAGATTTTTTCTCCGAAAATCTTCAAAATACAAAATGGAAATCAGAATCCCGCAAAACCAGAAAAGGCTTCTTAATGTTTTTAAACTTTTCTTGTTTTTACCTAGATTGTGAAAATTGCAATGGCTTTTGTTTCTCCTAATACAGCATCAGAATTCAGACAAGCAAATAAAGGGACAGAGACGTCAAAAAAAAAAATCACATCAAGTAAACACATTGATAATATGCCTGAGTCCAGATTTAAATTACCTAGAAGTTTGTGAGTGCTTCAGTCTGGGTCCCTGGCTTATACAACTCCCTAGCTTTCAGAGAAATTTCTTGGCAGGGATCTAACTCAAATAAATAATTTGAATGAATCTAGTGCACAATATGTTTTGGATGCTTTGAGCATTACCTTTCATTTATAATACTATTGTAAACTTATATCAAGGCAGAAGAGAGGAGACAATACACTGGTTCCCAAAAAATAAAAAGAAAACATTGCGAAAGAGGCTAAAACCACTCTGGTGGGGCATGAGATCTGAACTCATACTTGGAGCCAGAGAAATAAAGCCTTTCCTCTGCTACCTCTTCTGTCAGCAGCTTGCAGCACAATTGTTTTTGTCACTGAACCATGTGAAACCTCAGACTGAAGGGAAGTGGAAATCTGATGGGTCAGAGAGTTGTGTAGATTTATCCTTTGTAAGCAGTGAGTTAATTTCAAGTAATGTTTAGCATGTTTTGCTTTTAAAACAGATGCTCCAGAAGCCTCTTGCAATGGCTTTCTGCAGCTTGCTCTTTACATGTTCATGCTGGATGTCACGGTGAAAAACATTGAAAAGAAGGGGCATACATAGATTGTGAGCTGTAGGAGGGGAATGGTCTCAGTCACTGCTCAAGACACACTACAATGGTGATTGTAATCCCATCATTCCTGACCAAAGGGTACCAGGTTCCTTGGTGCTTTTTCTCCTACAATCCATTTCTTTTGAAGAAGAAAGGGAAACAGGGTCTTTAATCAAGGAGAATGTGTTTGGGGAATTTTTTTTTCTTCTCCCAAAGTATCCTTTCCTTGTGATTTTTTAAATTGAGAACAAGAACCTCTTTTTTTAAAAAGTTACGAATAGCAAACAGCTTTCCTCTCCCATTTTTCACATGTAAGTACCTCCATGACTTTTCAGGCAATAGAAGTCCTCCCTTATGAGCTACATTCACCACCTGGCTCCTTTGCCCTTTGCCGAGGACATCAGTGATGAAGTATAACACGCCTGCAAGACAAGGACTTGAAGCTGGAAGGTGAGTTGCACAGAGGGTGTTTGGATCACAGAGCAGATTGGCAACATAAACAATCTAAGCATCTCTGAAGGGACAAAGAGGAAGAATTCAAAAATTAAATGTCTGAGTTTCAGATAAAGGTTTCCGGCTAAAACTTGTTTACCTTTTGAGCTCAAAAGTATTTTATATTTTCCAAAAAGAGAAAACTCTGTCTTTTTTTTCTGACAAGATCTCACAATTACCTTCTGCTTGCTCTGGGAAAACATAGCCAAGTATAATGCTGTGCCTACTGGCATATTACCCTGATTCACTGTCAGGGTAGAAAGGGAGCTGGTGAGCCTGACTGCCAGTGAAGTGCTACAATAAAAGCCCTAGTGCAGATATAGTCTGAAAAACATTAGGTGATTTATGGGTGTGTAAATTATTTCTCCTGCTGAAACGGAATAATACATACTGATATGAGCACTTTTATTCTAGCAATAACTGTATTTGCACTTCAGGGGTTTTGCCAATTTAATGATACCAGCATAGTTAAAAAGCAAAACTTCCCCTTGTCAACAAGACATAGTCCACAAACATAAGGTAACAATGTTTTCTACAAAAAATGGGAGAAAAAAATTTTTTCTCATGAAAAAGCTCAGTAATTAATATATGTAGTTCACTCAGTCTTTCTCCTCTATTGCCCCAATGACTTCATTCCTGGACTATAAGTTCAAGTAACATCACACCAAACTTTTATTGACAATGCTGAAGCTAAATCTAATACTACAAAATTTACCTAGACTGCGGGTGCAGTTTTAAATGAAGTAATTGATAATTACTGTATGTGCTTGAAATCCCATACTTTTTGGGTATCACTCAAAAATTGAGATAGTTTGGCACAGATTTATACACACATGACAATTTTGCAAGTAGCATCATGACAATGGAGTTGTACAGTGCCCAAGATACTGGTCACCTCTACACAAGGAGAGACAACAAATTGGATAATCTTCAAACAAGGACATTGTCTCTGTTGACAACACTCCTTTACCAAGATAAAATTTTCCATGTGCCAGGGGATTCATGTGAATGTTTTTTATGATATCTATTACATCACCGATTGATATTGCTTTTGAGAATGAGGGTTTTCCAGGACTTCTGGAGGACTTATGAATACTATGCTTCCATAAAGGGCAGGATGACAACATCACAAGACAGCTTGGACTTTTACAACAGATGGGCCTGAGCAGAGAAACTTTGTAAGTTAGCAGGACTCAAAAAGACTGCTGAGTACAACGATTACTTTGGATCATAACCCCTTTTTATACATTTTCCAGATTTATTCTTACCTATTCTTATCTATTGTTAACAGATCTCAAACCTTCTAGTAAATCTCCACTCTGTTTTAGACTGAAGACATTCTACAGCCTCTGACCTGTAGGAGGTCATGCTTGATAGAACCACACAGAGTTGGTTTGGGGAGATATGGTTGCTTGGTTGGTTACCTTCTTCAATAAATTTGGTAAGCTTCCACAAGTTTAGTGAGATGGAGTAATTTCCTTTCTGACATAACACTCACCATACCTTTTCCTTGCTTCATCTTTAACCCAATATGAACTGATGGGAAGAAAGTTCATGGCAAGCTGAAATATTTCAGCGTTATTGCAAAAGGCCCAAAATAATACAGGCATATGTAAGCTCCTGAGCAGTTCAGGGTTCAGCAACGGAGAATCACTCTCCACAATATATAGGTTCTCATGTTTACCAAGTTCTCACATGATAAAGTCTTTCTCTCATTTATATCAGGATGACATTGAACCGCTAGGATCTGGTGTTGTGAAATACCGAGGACACATTGATTTGCTGTGGAACTTCAAAATAGCTGGCAAAGTCTGAGTGCTGAATGACAATTACTGTGTGGAGGTACAGCACTATCAGTTGCATAATGTTTTAGAGGCAACGGTAATTCAAAATTCACGGTGTCTGCTCTTGTGGAACGTACTGGTCCCAAGGTACTCCTGTATAACCATGGTGCCTTGGCCAACAGCCCCCTTGCCAATAAAACAGCTTTTATACATCCCCTGTATATATGCATGAACCACTGTAGAGTACATCAGAGCACTTACTTTTGCCTGCACAGTCCCTGCAGGATTCTACTTTCTCCTACCCTGCTTCAAAGCAAAAGCAGTCTCAGAGAAGATGATAGCGACACACTAGAGAAAATCTTGGCGTACGCTGCAACAAGGTGTGCCTTCATCCTGTCCTTCCCTGGGATGGAACATGCTGATTTGAAAAGGGCTTTGGGGAATCCTTTCTGAAAGAAGACTGTGGGGTAAAAACCTAATCTATTTCTTTCTATAATTTACTTATTAAATTCTCTTCTTCCAAATGCCAAGGGCGTTCTTCTTGAAACATACTCCTGCACAGTAACTTAAATATGGAAAAAAAAATTGTAAGACTTAAAACAGTTGTAACAATTTAGGCTCAAACAGTTTAGGTTCAAAACCTTAGGTAGTGTGTGAAGGATAAAACAGCTTTCGTGGTGCTTGTTGGTTCCTATAGATGAAAAACTAGTCCTAACAGTTTCAAACTTCTCCTTTCGCCAGCATTTGTTGCCCTCACATGAGACTTCTCATCTAGATTTTTAATTCAGAGTTCTACACAGTGCCACATTCAGTTGGCATGTTTACTGCAGTGCTAGAAATACTGATTTAACCTGGCTTAAGTGCCTTTGGATATTTGGCAGGTCAAGTGCAAACAGTGGACAACAAAGGGGAAAACAAAGCATCTGTTTAAATCAAGGAAGAAACTTATAGCCTCATGTTGCAGGAAAACCAAATAATTTAAAATTTTAACGGCTCCCAGAGCCCTTCTGTCCTTTGGGTGGTCTGTATTTACTGGCCTCTTTTATGTAGTTTAGGTTCAGAAACAGTCCACAAAAGCTTGTCTGGGCTGATAAACCTCCTTGAGAGAAAGCAAATTTCTTTAACTGAGTAATTTAAAATATATTATCAGGATTATTCACTGCTCTAACGCAGGACTGTGAGCTTTGTTTAATGTTATTTTTCTGTATTCTCTGCAGCAATCAGCTTTTTGTGTAGCTTGGATGCAGAGATTTTCCTCCACATAATTTTATTTGGGGAATAACAAACATCAAGTTTGTGTCAGCACTGACTTGTTAAGGGAAGTCCATCACATTGCAAATATGACACACCCGAACCTGAAAAATACTTGGATACTGCTGTCAAGAGCAGTGGTTTTTTCAGCCTGGTTATCATATCATATAAGTGTAAATCTTGGATAATGTTTGGAGAACTCTTTCCGGACAGAGTTATAAACAAACCAAACTCCTAAATTTGAGGCTTAGCAACAGCCAGCCATCCCTCTCCCCTGAAAAACATTAATTCATCATCACTGCAGACAGTCTACCCATGAAGTGATCTATAATAAATATCACCCATTGCTGTTTCCATCACAGTAATCAAGGTCCCACTCTGCTATATATTGTGCAAAGGATGACACCAGTTGCCCCTATTTTCAGGCAAATGTTGTTTTGCTCACACAGCTAAAACCCCCTAGGAGTCACACTGCTAGCTCAGCAGTCTGCTCATCAAGCCTGTTCGCTGAAGTTTGATAAAGACAGAAAGCCTGGAGAAATCCAGCATCAAGCCTTTATACTTAAGTAACCCCACCAACGGTAGCCAAGCCAATGGCTTTTTTCATTATTTTTAAGAAATCCTAGGGACCACATTAATGAGCTGTAACAGAAGTGGAAAACCCTAAGGCAGATGACCCTCAATACGTGTTATGCCAGCTCTCATGCTCCCTTCTCCCTTTGCAGTGTTGCCATGTTCAAAGTGCTTGCCACCAGTGTTTGAGCAGAAGAGACCTCAGGAAGATCTCTTATTCATGCAAGAATGAGTCTGTTATATCCACAATACTTGCCCTGGTACTGCCAAAGAAATTCTCAAATGATTCAATTCAGATATCTGAAAGAAAGAAAGGCCTTTTTTTTTTAAGCTAAGTAGTTCTCTGAGTAGTATGAATGTACCTGTGGTGGGACTATCCATGTGATAAAAGGTTTAATCACAGAGGCCAGGCATTCACAGTTGGATTTCAATTAAAGTGTGTGTTATTTATACCTTTTAATTCCTTGCCTCCAGCCATATGCACTGACTACTTGATCATTGATGTAATAAAAGAAGGTGCACATGAAAAGGGATGTGGATGAGAACAAGCTAGTTATTACCCATGGTGTTATTCATCGCTTAGTGTGTCACAATAGCCTCCATTAACTCAAGGTCACTCCTCCCTCTTCATCCAGTCCATTCCACTTCTCTTCTGTAAGTAACTGACAACTTAATAACACCTCATTTGTAAACACTGACAACCATATGGTGTTAAAGACTTCACTAAGCTTGAGAAACATGTGTTTTATGGCTGTTATTACGCGTATGAAGCTGGCACCTGGGGCTTGCAGCCAGGCACAAGAGCCTGCTCGGTGATGGTGGGAATGAATGTGTCTCCTCCAGATGCTGGGTGAGCCACCCGTGGTGAAGAGTTTTGGTCAAAGAGGAATCACACAAAAAGAAGAATTAGGAGTTCCTGGGAATTCTGGAGAGGCTGAAAGTGAAGTTCACTTGATATTAAGTTATCACAGCTTGGATTCTTGTGCTTGTTATGCTCCTGACCATCGTCAATATATCAGCATTTCCTGGCTTCAAAGAAGATTCGAGTAGGTGCAGGATAAAGTAGCACTGATCTTTAGAGGCCAGAAGGTAATTACACTGTGGGTCCATATTTCCTGCTACACTCAGATCCTCATGTCCTCACTCAGACACAGAACTGGCATCATATTAATTTAAGACAAATTAAGTTAATCTCTGCTCAAAGTGGTGGTGCAATGCTGGGAGTATAATTTTAACAAGGGGACTCCTGAATTTTCACTCAACCAAAAACCTCTGAAAGTTGTTGTGGAATTTTATTTCAGGAAGTCTAAAATAATGGCTTCAGGGGCTTGAATGTCAAAACCACACACACAGAGAATAATAAATTGAGCCAACAGAGAAACAGATAATTGTTATCATGCCAAGATGCTTTATTATTTGCTTTTTGGTTTGGTTTTGGGTTTTTTGTTTTTTTGTTTTTTGAGCTGTGGAGAAAGGGAACAAATCCCTGAGCATTCACTCAAAACTAAATGTTGAAATATATATATTTTTAGTGGCAAATGAGATTTGTAACATAGTCTATTTTCTCCTGGGGCTGGGAGAAGAATAAGTAGTTTGATATATATTTGTAAGAATGGAACACAGTCCAGAAAGAATTCAGGTTTTAGATGGAAGCATGCCAGCAAACAGGCTGATCAGAGAACACCAAAAATTAAAAGATGCAGATTATGGTGGGCTTTAGCACACCTGCTTTCCGATCTGACTACAACACATATGTGCAGAGCAGTGTGTGTTAAAAGGGTAAAACAGCAAGAAGGTGACAATACTAAGCTGATAATCACAGTTTTGGAAGTAGCAATTAAGACACTGTTCTCAAGCTCATCTTTCTGATGTAACACAACATGAGAAGTAGTGGGTGTGCTCAGGTCAAGAGGTTATCCAGGTTATTATCCTAGTAATCCAGTGATTTTTCAGCTAAACCCATGCCTACGTAACAGGGAAGATTTTCAGCCACTGCAGCTCAGAACCCCAAGGCAGATTTGGGCTCACATGCATAAGACCAAGTACAAGGTAATAAAGTGTCTTTAGGACTTTCTGCGTGGAACTACACAGGTAGGCATAAACCTTTGTAAGACTTGTGGTCAAACTCATTTTGGAAAAAGATACAAAAGCAAATACTTTCTTCATCCCAAGCAGGAAAAGAACCTTATACGTCCTCAGAGCTGAGGGGTTTTTTCATTACAAAAGCCCTTCATTTAAAACCTAAAAGGAAAATCTCTGTGGAAACGGAATATTTTCCCTATTTTGAATTTTACAATGAAAGCACCAATCTAACTTGGTATTTGGTTTTAAAATTAGATAAACATGTTATTTACATTGACACTTCCCTTGGAAGCCAGTATATTGTGAAAAGTCTTAAGGATCGGTCCAGCTATTCCAATATTTGATATTCTGTTTGTAAGCTGTTTTTCCCAGGAGTTGTAATATATGCTATATTTATTATAAATATATAAAATAATATATTCTAAAGCTCTTGGATAAGGAGATCATGCTATAGCCCCTGAAGGTTTATTACTTTCTTAGTCTGCCCTGCAAAGTATGATAGAGTATTCCCAAGGAAACAAGAGCCTGGTGGCCTCTGACTAGATATTTCTATTCTCTACATTTCACCAATTTCTTGGTGAAATTGCTTCTATTTGCACCTTGGAGTGTGGAACGATCCTTGTCCTGGAATTGGTTCCTGCATCCCAGGAGGTGATATAGTGATCCACAGTGCAAATACAATTTGGGATTTTAATCCAAGTCCACTCCCATGTGGCAGCAGGACACATATTCCTGTCTGAGAGCTTTTAACTGGCACTGAAGTTTCAGGTTCTGGTTCTCCTTTTCTTAACACTGCCAGTGCAAATTAATGCAAAAGGGCTGTTGCCAAATCAACATGATAGCCTTATAAATTCTGACTTGCAGATTGATAAGTGAGGAGAAGTAAAATAGTAGAGAATTAAAGCCCAATTCCATAGAGAGAAATGTGCAAATGGTTACTGACTTCTAACGTGACCATACATATATATATATATACATATACATGTGCAATTATTTTTGCATAGAAAAAAAAGTATTTCACTGGCTCAGGCATGTTTTCCTTTCTCTAACATACCATCAAAAATATGCAGTGAGAAACCCTCATGAACTTTTGGAGACTTTAGATAATGACAAATTAAAGAATACATGTTTGTCTTCATTTCAGTAAGTTTAATGATACCCCACCCCACAGATAATTGTCTGTTTCTTAACACTCAATACAATAAAATCTATTTTTCATTTAAAAAATTCCAATTTAAGCTTAGAAAATTCAGCTTTTGTTTGTCTAATAGTCAAATTCTCTGTTCTCAATACCTTTCTTCCAGCTCTTCAAATTAGCAGTTATGTTCTTTGCCCTTTAATACTATTCACATTTATTTTGTCATGAATCCTTATTGAGGTGTCTTTAGCTAAAACAGTAAGATAGGAACACAAAAAAGATGCAGTCTATTTTCCCATTTCCTGTTCATATTCATCTACAAGTAATGACAGCGAGAACCCAAAATTCAACAAAGATAACCCTAAAGCTTGCAGAGTAATAGGGCCATCTGCATTCAAGAAAGGAGCTTGGGGCTTTGAATCATCATCCCTTGCTCAATTTGTTTTCCAACCTCTCACGGCAAAATCAGTCCTACAGGAGCCCCCTCAGTTGCCAGCTCTTTGCTGCCCTAACAATGTTCGTGGTGTAACTACAATAGGACTGCAGACTAGTTTTGTTCTTTACATGAAAAAGTGTGTGCTGCTGTTACACCTTTCTTTTCATGCAGCTTGCCTTATCCACAATTGCAGTTTTAGCCCCCAGTGTGCCTCTGTTTTCCACAATCCACCCATGGTCTCAGGTTAGTGTCAAGGTTCTTGACAGAAAATTCTGTGCAGGATTTGTAACACTTATAGCCTGTAGCAAAGGATCATATTTTGGCTCTTGACAAAGGATGTTTCTTTTACTCAGGATTGACACATTCCTTTTGACCTTGTGATTTACCCTGTGTTAGGACACTAGAATAGATTAGTAAGAGTATGCAAGCACAGGAACCTTCTATCCAGGTTGTAGATTTCTGCCCAAGACAATACACCAGAGACATTTATCCTTAATGTGCCTGGCATGTCACTTTGGATGGACCTCGTCTTTAATAAACATAGAATACAACGTCTCAGTGAGAGAGAAAAAAAGCCATCTCAAGCTTTCCTAGGCGCAAGTGGTCTACTACTCGCTTATTTCAGAGAGAATATCCTTTACCAAGATACACACCATGAACAAGTACATCTCATAGGAGGGAGTCCAAAATGGTGTTTTGTGTCAGCTTGGTCATACAGGTTACCAATTTCCCTCTACTGGTTGTTTCTATTTAGGGCAGATCAGGCAAGTATAGTGACATGCTAAACACCCTTTGCCAGGGAGCAGTGATAGCCTAAGTGGATTTCCCTCTCTGTCTGTGGTTTTCAGGAGCATATAGATAGAGGAAATTTTAATTTAAACTTCTCTGTATGACACTCCTAGAGTTTTACTCTAAGGTGACTTCCAAGAAGAAGAACGCAACATGCAGAAGTGTTTCCCAAGGTTTTTAGTCTCCCATTCTTTTCCCACACAGTAAAAGAGTGTTGATATCACATTTCACCTGCCTGTTTGTGCTCATTTCCCACATATTTATGGACTATGACTCTGCCAGAGGGAAAGAGAAGCTAAAACCATTCTTGCTTAAATTCTATTTTCCTATCATGGCATCTTGTTAAACTTAACCTCAGCTCAATAGTTGTAGCAGGCTTAGGAGGAATTCAGAGATGCAGCAGCAAGCAAGTCCAGCGAGAGAATGAATTATTTATTAATTTTACAATATCATTTATATATCCTAATTCCAAAAGACAATTGGACAGTGCCCACACCTGTCCTGAGGTGATAGGCTGAAGCACCAGATGCTTATTTAAAAATACTACGTTACTGTACCAAAACATAAGTAGAAAAACAGCAGGTGTGAGAATTATTTACAAAACCCTATCTTATTGTTTACATAGCTTGCATAGCAAAGGAAAATTCCCACAGAATCAGTTCAAGGAGATGGAAAATTTCTCCGCCTAGCAGCTTTTCAGTATCCACAAATAGTCTCTCTTTTTTTTTTCCTAATGAAGTTCCTGATTTCTTAATACTTCAAGCTGATGGTAGAACCAGCAGACATAAGGAATAACAACATTTCTTCACCCTGTTCTTGCATGTAGAGATTTCTGCTTCCCCCCTCTCTCCACCAATCCCCACCCCCCCCCAAAAAAAAAGACAAAAATCACCCATATTTCCCTTACTCAAAAATGAGCTCATTATCAACCATGCCAGCCTGAGTAAGGGAACATTTGAGGTAAGGGAATGCCACATACACCATATGGTACATGTCTTATTGCAGCAGTTTCCAAGCGTACGGTACAGATTGTACAGTCGTCCTCATAAAGCTTAGCCAGAAAAGCACATTTCTTTTTATTTAACAGCAAATGTTATTTCCTCCAAGAAGAAACCATTTCCTTGGCTTTGGAAACTAAAAACATTCCTGATATCATTATGAGGTGAGATGAAAACAGGATTAAAGGAAAATAAGTGGCACATACTGCCAGGAGTAATTTCTAACAAAATTTGTACCAACTTCCCTGGGAAGGAGATGGCTGGGGACAGAAATCTTGTTCTCTCTACATCTGCCTTACATGTTGATTTAGAAAATTCTGTGAGCAGAAACTGGGCAAAGCTTGTTGAATGTATAGACGTAGAACAGTCAACCAGATCTTAGTGTCAGGAGGAAAAGTCTATGGATTTATGGATCCTTTAAGAAACAGGCATGAGAGAACAGGCCTGTGAAAATATGGACTTTGTTGCTCACTGAACAGCTTTCAATTAATCACCTGAGGAGAAGAGAGAAAAACAATCATCCCTAACTATTTTGTTAGCATATTTGTGCATTGCATAATTAGAGTGGCATGTTTAGCACCTCTCCTTAAAAAACTGTGTTCTTTACTGTCAACAACGGGCATGAGAATATGTTTCTTTATGTAGGGTTAGTTGATCTACTATCACACTCCTCTATCAAAAAAACTGGAAGGCATGTTGGACTGAAACCTTCAATACTGTTTTCCAAGTACTGAATTCCCCCAGCTGCCAATACCTCCTATGACCACTGATAACAGTGCAAATTACCCCAAAACAGATTAAATTATGCCTTATTGTTTTCTCTTCCTGAAAATAAAATTACAAAAAAAAAAAAAAATCTCTCTTATAGATTGATGAAACCTCCAGGTCTTTATCAAGTACTTGCACATTCATGCTAAGAGAGTTCTGCTGGTAATGTACAACTTCATAACCACATGAAATATGCAGTGGCTCAGAGCTGAATATTCAGTCTGAGAATCAAACAGGTGCCCTTGTCCTCCCCCTCACTGAAGTAGCCATAGGTTTACTTTTATTCCATTTCTGCTGCTGATTTATATTTCAGAACTTCAAAAAATGAACTACAATGTGTAGTGGAGGGCTGGATCTTACATCACAGACATAAAAGACAGAAGAAACCATCTTTTTGACAAGTGCAAATAAAGTGTCCTAATAAGAGATCAGTCAGATATTAATCTGCTCTCACTTGATGTCAGTGAAAATACCCTGGGTTAACTCTTTACAAGAAAGCAAGAATTTTATGATTAAGTAGTCAGCACATCCACTGTTTTCATATAAAATTGGGACTGATCAGTATTTTCTGAATTCAAGTCTCAGGTATATTATTTTTGTCTCTTACTTTTAGTGAGACAAAACTGCTTTAGCTTTCTTTCCTCTAGAAGTTGATTACTTTTTGTTTATATATTTACATAATGTTTTTAACCAGATCACAGTCACCTGTGCAAATAGCAAGTAGGAAGGTTATTAAATGATAAAGCTCCGATTTATGTAACTTTCAATTACTGGAACAAGATTATGTGGATGCCACAGGGAAAACACAATGCAATGTTTAAGAAATGCTGTGTAGGACATTTGAGCATCTTTGGGAAAAACATCAACTTTCTCTGGATATTCCAGAGCCCTGACAACCTTCTTTTACCTTAGAAATTTCACTCTGAGGCTACTTCAGAGGACACTTTCCCTGGAAACAGAAGGCAGATCCTATGGGATATTTCAGGTTTACACTAAGGCATACTAACAAATTTAAAATTAGAAACACAGTGGAGACAAGGAGAATCAGTTAGGGAAGAACATTTAGTTTCAGGAATTTGTGACCTAATGGAACACACAAGAGGAGGTTACCAAGAGAGGGAAGTTCAAAGTGTTACTGCAGTGTCAGCAGGATGTGCAGTACAAATTCTAGGAGGATAGAGCGGCTGGGATTGGGGATCAGGACTGGGGTCCATCAGGCCTATATTTAGGCATAACTATCATCAAAAGATCAAAACATGCACTAGAAAATGACAGCAAAAGAGGACAGGCTTTACTGTCAGACTTCTTTGAGCCCCCAATCCACTTAGGCATTCATGTTGGGCATCTTAATGGTTTTTTCCACCAGATACTCATACTCTGAAAAGTCCTTCAATAGGAGAAACCAAATCAAAGAAAATCCTTTTCAATCTGTGCATTGAGCCTGCTACCCTTCCCTGCTGACAGCAACAATAGTTTTGATGTGGGAACTTCTGAAACATTCCCTCCCTGTAGCCAGGATATGCCAGCCCCTAACATTAGCTGCCCCATACACACACACACACATCTGCAGACTCTCAAGGAACTTCTCTTACCTTGAGCGGTAAGAGCTCCTCTGATGCATCTAATTTGCACCAAAATTCTGTTATTTAAGAACAGGTTGAAAAAGCCCAAAAAACAAACAAAGAACAACACAAAAATAGGACAAGAAAACCACTAAACCATCCCCCCCAAAAAAAACAAACAAAAAAACCCCTAACCAAAAACCAATCAACGAAACCCCACAGAGTAAACAGAAAATTATTACTGCTCATTATAGAGAGATGGCCTCACCTTTTTTAAAGAAAATAGTTTCAAGAACAATACTCTGGAAACCGAGAAGGTTACTGCTAGTAAGGACAGATAAATAACACAGTAAGTGTTCTGATTAAACTGCAAGTGGCCATAGCAACATCACTGTTTCATATTTTTATTCAATGAAGGTTTAAAAAAAAGTAAAAAAGGAGAATTAAGCATTAACACAGCTAGCTATCATTAACATAAAAGCCTACTAAAAGGACTCTTGTCACACTTTAATGTAATCTCTCTCCAGAGGAGTGGCACCTGTCACTTACCACTGGGCAGGATGACTGAACAAACAGAACTCAACTTAAAAAAAAATTGAATGGGCACAGCATCAATCTGTTCTGTGGTATAGAGGGATCTTTTCCATAATGAAAGCATCAGTGACTCCCCCCAGGTCACACACAGAAAAGACATAATGACATTAGCATGGGGAGGAGCTGGGCTGACACTCTCTGCAGCCCCCAGGATCATGACAGCGGAGGCCCCCAGGAGCAAAAAGGGACCACATTGCCAAATGATCCATTCCTGAGCCTGGAGCAAAAGTCACTTCAATGCCAAGAACTGTCAGGGAGGCTGGGTTCTTGATGTTTAGCATTACAGCTTTGCTCTGTACAGCAGCTGCATTACATAAAAAGGAAGAGGACTCAACATCCTAGAAGTTTCTTACGGACTTACATCCATTTGCAAAGCAATGGTGTTCACACCCAGAGCAGTGAAGGCTTATTGACTTTTCTGGACTGACCTACCTATATCTGGGGCTGTCCCCGGCATTCTGCCGCACTGCATTTCCAGAGGTTTTTTTTGTGACAACCTCTTGTTTCCTAATATTTCAGGGGCTCCATCATGTCTCCCTATCCCATTCCTAAAAGTTTCCCTTATCATTCTGTGTCATTCCTTTCTTTCCCTTTCATCACCTAGTCTGTCTTGGAAGAAATCATGTAAAGGCCAAGAGGGACAAGAACTGTGATCACAGAGTCACAGAGCAGTTGAGAGTGGAAGGGAGCTCTGGAGGTCACCTTGTCCATTCCCCTGCCAAGCAGGGCCACCCAGAGCCAGATGCTCAGGATCATTTCCAGGTGGGTTTTGAACACCTCCAGGGATGGAGAGACCACAGCCTCCCTGGGTAGCCTGTTTCTATGCTTGGTTGCACTCAGAGTGAAAAAGTGTTTCCAGATGTTCCGATGTAGCCTCTTCTGTTTCTTGTCTGTTACCTCTTATCTTGTCCCTGGCACCACTGAAAAGAGCCTGACCTTACTTTAAAGGAAGCCAGAACCAGGTATAATTGTCTTGCTGTTTAACTGATAAACGTGACTGAAGTTGGATCATACTAAACAGAGGTATGAGATCATGTTCTCTGCCCTTTTCTTGTTCCACTTGTTTTTTAAATTCAGCAGGGTTCGACTGCCTGGTACAGTCTTAGCAGGATGGGAGTATTCATGAGCTTAAATGTTCAATGTAAAGAAAAACTGTCCAGTTTTAAATAGAACCCTTGTAACTAAAACTATGGTATTGTTTGTGGGCTACCAACTTGAACTCAGGAAAGAAATCTGAGATAGTAAATTTATTTTTTCAGTCCACTTAAACTCCTAGGAAAACTACCTCCAGTAATGTTTACGATCACCACTATTTTGGATAAAGCAGCTGCACATATATCTATGTGTGTACACACACAGCAGCAGTAACTGTGAGGGTGAAGCATGATATCACGCTCCTGGGACTTACTTCTCTGTAATTTACTTAGGGTTTTTGCCAGCAATGAAAAAAGAAATAATATTCCACCAACACCAAATTCAGGAGTTAAAAAAAACCCAAAAAGATGATAAATAAATAAAAGTGGGGCATTGAAATTGCTCTAAAAGGAATATCCAAAATATACAATGTTGGAGACCACAGGGTTAGCTTCAGAGAATACCTAAGGAAAGCCATTTGACCTCTGCCCTCATGCTGAGCTGTCTGGAGAAATGCCCGTCTAGCAGGTGTGGGGAAAGACTGCATAACGCAGAAATCTGCTTTTTTGGGACCTAGCACATCCCACTCCTTTAACAAATGCTGATGGTCATGCACTGTACAGCTCATTTCAGGTACATTAACAGCATTTAAAAGCAGGAGAATTTTGCCCAGAGACATCCACATGGAGCTGTTTTGAAGAGATTCCCCCACCATAGCGTCACAGAAGAGATACCAGTCAGAAGCATGGCAGGATGCAAAACTAACATATCCCGCAATGAGAAGGAAAACCACCCACTGAAATCCATCCCCAGCAGCCAGGGCTCAGCCGGCACGTGGGTGGCAGGCAGCCAGGCTGGCCTGAGAGCTGGCTGGCTCAGCAGCTGCACATCACCCACAGGATCCACGCCACTTTCTTTGGCAGCAGACAGAGAACCAGCAAAACAATCACGTGTGTCGCTTACAGCTCTCCGTTAAGAGCCACAGCATTACATGCTGAAAGCTGGCTTAACTTTTCCCAAGTTTTCCATGAGACTGGCACATCCTCTGATTGGTCTACTGCTGTTTGGACACTGTGAAACAGCTGTTCTGCTCCAGAATGGAGGTGCTCCCACACCACTCCAAAATCCAGACAGTCCCTGTGCAGGGACTTGCCTGCTGTCATCATTCCCTTCATGCTGCTCAGGCATGCTGTGCTTCTGCCGAGGGGGAGTTGTTTTATGGAGTCACCTGTGTCTATTTCTGCACTCCATTTAACACAGTGGTAAGTCCTCCCTCATTCTTTCTGGATGAAAAACTCCACTGTGTGTGCAATTGGCAGTGTTCCTGCAGCGTGTGTAAAACCCATGTCTTCCCCTCATGCAGAGCTTTCTGTGCTGCCCATTCAGAAAGGGCACAGAGAGAAGAAAGGTGAGGTAGAGCAAGGTAAAGACACCATCAGTCATTGGATGTTCTGGGAACACAGAGATATGGATGTTTTCACAAGGACTCAGTGCTACATGAGGAAAAAACCCACTCATTGTTCTGTGAAGGGATGTGGGAAAGCAAATCATTTGCTACAGTGCACCCATAACTCTCAGAAACTGCAGAGCTATTTAAGCAGGGTAGAGGAATCCAGATATACAGTGACAGATGAGGCCACCTCAAAGCTTTTGAGAAATGCAGTAAGAATTTCACTTTTCCAAGGATGAAAACTTAAGCCTCTAACGGATACATATCTCCAGCTATGGAAAGAAACAATATAAAGATAACAGACAGAAAAAGAGGAGAGATCAAGAGAGTCAAATTTGCTGTTTGCAAGAAAGGATGGCGGCTGTATTTCTGCAGCACAAGCCCTTTCTGAGGCTCAGTTTTCCTGGCTCCTAAGCACAGTCAAAACAGCACAGAGAATCACAAGCTGATCTTTTGCCCCCCAGCTGCTTTGCTGGCAAACGCCCACTTTGCCTGAGCCTAATGTCAGCCTTGAGAATTTTGCTGGCTAGCACCACCAAAACCCGCAGCACAAAATAATAGCATGTGGGCATAAACAGGTGCCACATTACTAAGCAGAGGAACAATGTCCAGAAACCTGGGGTTAGTTCTTCGCAAAAAAACCAAACAAATTAACTTATGGCTAAGCAGGTGGCAGTGACAAGTAGGAGGGACCCATTAATGACTGAGGCTGGCACTCAACCATAGTACGGCTTCAGACTGTGTGTCCCTAGGAGGATGCTAGGAGCAAGGAGCTCCTGCCTTGCTAAGGTACTTCCTGCAGACACTAGCAAGTTCACAGGGCTCAGAAAGCAGTTCTATGCTTCAATCAAGTCATAAAAAATATGCTAACTCCAGCTGCAGCATTAGTGTTTGTAAGCATATTCCTACCGACAGGTAGTCCACGTTGAAATGTGCCAACAAATTAGTTGTGCTCAGCCAGAAGTGACACGATGCAGATAATCAAGGCAAAACAGGACATTAAAAACAAGCACATCCGTCTGTCAAATAACAATAAAAGCCCTAGTAGCTAGAAGTTTATGCAGCATTTGCTTTGCTTAGTAGCAAAATGGTTTTCAAAGATAGGAGCAGAATAAGGTAATTTTTTGTGGTTTTTTTTTTTTGTTTATATTTTTTTCTTCTTCTTTCTCCCTTTCCACCTAGAGACGGTCTAAGTAGTCAAAATTGATTACCCCCAATTCACACCTTCATTTCCACAAATGCATACATCTTCAGGCTAATTAGGCTAAGTTGTGTGCTTTGGACTTGGAAAAAAAATAAATTCTAATACATTTCCTCATCCATCTCCCTCTGCTTGCCGGACAGGAGATGTGAGAGTAGAAAGTTCATGCTGTCTTATGGGCTGGCTAAACAAACCCAAATAAACCTGGAAAAAGCTTCTAATGTGAAAGAAATACAACCCATGAAGAAGGTTCCAAAATTAATTAAAACCATTCATGGTGAACAAAACTTTATGTCACAAAATTTTGTTTGTTCCAAGTAGTACTGCGATGCGACAGAAAGCCCCATTGATATGGTTATTACTCCCAGATAAACATTTCCCCTTTTTTAAGGACATATCACTTCAGATCTTGTCTGCACTGCTCTTCTGCAAGAGAACATTAGACTTCAGATTTGTCAAATACAGAACTTTTGATAACATTAGTTTCAGATTTAGTTATGGAAAGAAAAGACTCAATCTTCCTATAGAGACATGGAAGTGACAATCAATCACCTGAAGTGTGATTACACAGCTACAGATGTGTAGATAATAGGTTCTAGCTAGTTAATTTTGTTCCCCTCAAAGTATGGAATGAGATTTTTCAAGCTAAAATAGGTTTTTTAGGGGCAGGGATTTCAACAAAAAGAAAAAAAAAGGCAGCCTTGAATATTTCATTAAATGCAGTATGATTTTTTTTTCTTCATAGTGTATGGGTTTCAATGTCTTTGCAAACACGCCAGTTTTTAAAGGGACAGGTGTCACTTCAAGTAGAACATACTGAAACCTTCTCTAACACTTCAATGTGACAGCTTCCAGCCAATTCCATGCTATCCAGGTAAGGTAAATTTCCTTCCACAGCTGGACAGGCTGTTTGATGCTTTGGGGAGAGGCTAATAATAAAACAAAGCAGCAAATCTCTGCACTTATTCTGTTGAAAGCCACAGAGAGGGTGAAGAAACCCAACCCATAACCCTTTAGTTACCTGCCAGTTCAGACTGTCATTTACCCAAGGCGGGAGACCTGGTCTCTGCTCTTGACTCAGACACATTACTAGAAAAGCAGCTCTTGCTGGTTATACTCACCCCCTTGCTCTTACTAGCCTGGACATCTGCCTATTTTTAATGGTGCATGTGCAGTTAAAAACAACCATAAGCAAACTTCAGAGTAGCCAGGAGATTACAGCGACTTGCCTGAAGATGGGAAACAGGATGCTCTACAACAGGGGGAGCAAGGATTTGAATGTCTATAACATTCCAACTGAACAACCAAGTCTGGTTATCTCACCTCTCCTCATGGGAGCAAGAGGAAGATTTCTGAAACCTCAAAATTGCTCTGCAGGGCAAGAAGGTATCTAGCCCTGTAATAGTACTTCTGCCTTTTGCCCTGGCCCTTACCTCTGAGGGTCCTCTTTAAAGTTAATACAGTTTCTCTTTTCTGACAGAAGTCACTCTTCGACCTGCAGTGAAATCACACTGTAGAGGTTTATCTAGCAGAAAACTCCTTTTCCATGGACTCTGACTCGCTTCTGTAATCAGTGTTCACAACCTCAGGGAAACACATATATCAGAAACACCTCAGAAAACACTTATCACCTCCTCGCCTTCTGAACGCAAGATGAGGGGACAATGTATGATTTAGCTCAAATTATCTGCTCTAGTGAGATTCGGGAATTGCTGTCAGCAAGTGGGATACCTGCTGGGACTCGGGGAAAGCAAAGACTTACTCAACCATTGTTGAGCCATAATTGAAGGTTTAGGTTTACTCAAATGAGGTTTGACAGGAGACTTAGGACATTTTATCTGTCCTCTAAGCCTGTACTCCTTTCCTTGTTCCTTTGTGAAATGAAACCAATCTGTTACATGATTTACCAAGCTAAAAAAACAAATGCATCATTACCAAATTAGGAGAGAATGAATTATCTTCCTTAAAGCAGAAGCTGGAGGAACGACTTGTATTCTAGATCTGCAGTGCTAAGCTTCCCAAAACAGTGCTACGTGCATGTTAAGCAAAGGTCTGAGTACTTGTTGTAGCACCTTTTCAATACTGTTGCTAATGGGAAAGTGCAATGCACTCTCTAGGACTTACGTCCTAAGGAGTGTTTATAATTTTAAATGGTCATGGCTGTAAATTATGTTTGTTTCTTCACATTAAGTAGTTTTTTTAAAAAAATTACTGACTTAAGGTATTTGTATGGAGATAATTCTAAACCTGTACTGCCTCCACTGCAATCCATTTCTCAGGAAAAAACCCCCAACAAAACCAAAAAAATCCCCCCAAAACCCCCAACATAACCAAAAATATAAAGACATTTCATTGCAAGTTTCTGTTGCTTTATCACAATTCCCCAATTCAAATGAAGGTCTCTGTTTATAGATAAATATTATAACTGGATGACATACAGCACTACTGCCAGTACACTGACTCTTTTTTTTCTCCCTGGTCTTTGTCACAAAACATGAATCCAGGTGACAAAAACAGATGCAGAATTTAACTGTCTTTGTCACAGTTATTTCTGGTTACAAATAATGCAACTCCAACCACTGTATGAATTTTTTGAGGCACATTGTACAGAGCTTAAATCCCTTCTCAGCCACAAGAATAGAACAGACAGTGTCTCTTGTGTCTGTCTTGTGCTTGTCATGTAGTCACTTCAAAAATATTTACTCTTTGCTTACCAAGGTACAGGCAGGGCAGCGTAAGACAATGTACAGGAAACACGTGCTGCAGGAAACAAAAGCGCCTGCTGGAATGCAATGCATCAAGGAAGGCTAAGGTCCCAACAAACTGCAGACAACTGAAAGAACGAGGCACCCATTGCAAGGGAGGCAGCAGCACATTGCGTTGGTGATGGCATCCCCCTAGGGCTTTCCTGCCCTGTGAGTTAGTCGTTACAAAGGTCATCTGTGCTCCTGCTCCCGAGAAGCGAAGTGAGGGAGGAATCCTGGCAGTGTGCTCATCTCACTTCCCTTCTCTCCTGTGGTTATGGAGACATAGATCTACCACAACATGAGAGATCTTATTTTCCTGACTTGGTGCTTTGGGAAAGCCCTGCTTCCCAGGCTCTGCAGCCAGTAACTGAGATTGGGTAAGCACTGGCAACATGGCTTGACTCTTCCCTACATTCAATGGTCCCACAGGTAATAAGCTTTTCTTTCACTGTGAACTAACTTGTAACTGCAGGTTTCTTGTTTAACAGAAAGTCAGAAACATAAAAATTACCTGTAATCTCAGGCAAAACATGACTCTTGATTTCTTGAGCTACAGTTTGCAACAATGCTACACAGATCTGCTATCCAATGTATGGATATCAGCTCAGTTTCAAAGCCGTGGTGACTTTCTGTGCCACAATTCTGTAAACAAACTGCAGCTGCCTATTCATCAGGCTTTGCAGTTTCATAACATAGCAGTGAAAGCTCTACACTCAAGTCACCTTGTCTCTTTTGGGTAGAGAAAATCATACACAGAGTCTATAGTCTGTGAAAGAAAGTTCCACATTTCTAAATTTTCATTGTGCACAGAAACGAAACAAACAAACAAAAAGAAAAAAAAAACAGCCAAACAAAACAAGGGTTCTGATGCTTTAAATTTTCTGCAACTGCTTTGTATGGCTAGACTTCCTGCTACCCACATTAGCATCTCCCTTTCTGGTGCCTCTACAACCATCTCACAGAAGTGGTGAGAAATTACTTTTTCACATTTCCATTAGGAACAGAAGCAGATTTCAAACTTGAAAATGATCTTGCTGGTCAAGTATCCAATGTTCCAGTTGATATGTGGAAAACTATCCAATTCACTTGGTTGGCTTACAACAAGCCTTCATCCCTTCCTCCAAATGATACGGTCACAGCTGGATTTCCTACTTCTTTATCTGGGTAACTTTGTTGAACTGAATGAGATTCCCTTCAAATAGCAGAAAATGCTGATAGAAATAGAGGAAGAAATCTAGGTAAAATGCAGTTATTGCCACAGCAAAAGAAGTCGACTAAAATGTTACCAGAGTACAGGGTTTCTTTCAGAAACAATAAATCAAGACTCATAAGTGAAAGTGATTACTTTTTCAGTACAGCTTAGAAGACTGCCTAGCACAATAATTTAAGAATTTTTACTGCTAGTTCAGTTTACTGCTTGGCTATAAATCCTGTTTAAACAATCCTAGAAGGATTGCTGCAAACATCAGAAGCACAGGGAGTTCCAGAACTAAACACCTTCAAACACAGGAAGGCTGGAAGATTCAGTGTCCGCCACTCCTGGAAGCTTAATCCACAAGAGACATTTCAGAAGGATTTTTTACATCTTAACCTATTAGTTTCCTAGAGGTTTATTAAAAGGTCAACCAGTGCCTAGATATCCATTAATTACCAACGTTGGATTTATCGAATTTCAGGAGCTCTCTAGCACGAAAGTCTGGCATGTGTCATTATTGAAATTCAGTTGAGGTCTAGGCTGAAATCTAAACCAAGAGAGTTAAATGCATAAATTGAAAATCAATCAATCTCAGTTGGATAATTTGCAACAGATGCTTTACACTGATCCTTTGCTATGGGTGGCATCCTCAGTGAATGTTCTAAGAAAATAGGAGGTTAAAAGAGGTGGAGAAAAAACATAGGTTTGTTTTAGCTTGTGATAAGTCAAGGAATTTTGTATTCATTTACCATAACAGTACCAGAAAGCAGTGATGTGCTAGGATCTGGTTTCTTTTATCCTAAGTTCATCTGTAAAAAATAAAAAATCTTTTCATAAATTGAGACAAAAAATGCCAAATCCAAATATCTCTTTGCGCCCATTGTCTCTATAAATAATAGTGATAAGAACAACACAAAAGCTTAAAAAAAGCCAAGCAAATAATTTCCTAAATTAGCATCTAGAGAGTTCAAGGAACATAATCAAATAAAGAAGGGTATCGTCACAACATGGATGGTTACCATGTGAAATACATGCTGTCTTAGAGAGTGAATCACTTAGTCACTGGTCCATTTCTGTGTCTGTGTTACTAAAACAGTCCCAAGGACAAATTGTTTCACAATGAAAAAAGCAAGCAGTTTAAAGGGAAATGGCCACAGTGTAGAGCTACACGGTGCCTGAGCTGTAGGTAAAGGTTTCAGAAGCAATTCATATGGAATTGTTTTTCCCAAGTGAAACCAGTGGGGCAAAAATAAGGTAAGGATGCAAAGTTAAAATAGAGATGAAGAGCTTTTGCACACTGAATGACCCCTGTGTTTTCCATCCACAATTACAACCATGGCCAGCAGTGGCTTTGATCTCATTTTTCAGGCCTGTAATTTAGACATTCACATATTATCTTGTCATCTGGTGACCTTTGTGGATGAATGAAAAGACTTAGACAGTTCTGAGACATAATTCATCATGCTTGCCATTGATATCTACCTTACTAAGTGCTTCATCTACTATAGCTGAGCACAGCTGCACCATGAAAGTGCATTTCTCCCCACCAGTCCTAAAGGACTGCACATGGAACACCCCTATACAGGCCTCTAACCCCCAGATATTTGCTTAAATTTAAGGAAAAGCCACAATTAGTACATGTGTTGGCAGGTGTGATCCACCCACAGCACCAGGAGCAAAGAGCTGGGACCTGTTCTGATGCTCTGTGAGCACATGTGAAATTTATTCCTAAACATACACCTATGGAAAAAGGGGAAAAAAGACAAGCAGGACCAAAAATCCACATCAGATATCATCAATTTAGGATAAAATTATTTGTACTGATTTCAGTGAGAGCAGAATTTGGCCATTTGGGAGAACATCTGAAAATCCCACAGCCAAAGTGCTTTTTCCAAAATTAAAAAGGTTGTTTAGAGCCAGCTATTGCAGACCTGAGCATTTACATATAAATCCTATTGTGGTATCATTAAAAAAAATGCAAACAAAAAACAACCCACAAAACACCAGAGCACTTTGCACCACATCTGCCTTCAGTATGCTGAGCACATTTAGACAATCTGACCTTAACTTATTATCTCTGATAGGCCCAAAATGTATTTTTTGAAGGAAGCATGCTTGGTGTTACGTTAGTGAGAAAAGTAACAGGGGAGAAAAGTGTAATCACAGTCATTTGAAACCAGGTATCTAGTATGCCAATGTACACCTGATTATTCTTCCCTGTTATTCCCTACTTTGTCTCAGGCTGTGCTTGTGCCAGATACAGGCATCACAAATGTGATTTGTATAAGAGAGAGAACAGAATTAAAAATCGATTGTTAAAATCCATATGGCATTCCTCATGCAGGGGTATGAAAGACCTTAGAGCCTGATTCAAATTAGTAGGGAAGGATGGAAGAAGAAAAAAATATTTTTAAATTTGGAAAGTGATGTACAGGTTAGAAAGATATGACTTTTGTTGCTGAGAAAAATCTGTTCAGGTATGTCTTTTAAATTGAGAAGGGCCCAATTTAAATAAAATACTGTGCAAAATTTTCTCCTATATCCCTTACATTAATCCTTTTGCTTAGGCAAGAATGAAAGTACTTTAATTTGTTTTTCTACCTGTTATGTTGCTGGCTTTTATTTCATCTTTCTTGTCTTGATTGGCAGGGTTAGGCAAATGAGTTCCTCTCTCTGCAGGAATCCATTTCATATCATGGTTTTCCTGAACAAACAGGTAAACTGATGCTCAAGTCTGGCTCTCAGAATACTTAAGAAACAATTTTTAAAAGTATATTTTAAATACTATAAAGGAAAAATACCCAAATAACAAAACACCCCACAAAAACCAAGAGGTTAAAAACCAAAACAACAAACTCCACAAAATCCTGCAGAGCCTTGTTTTGAGAAACTGTCTCAAATAATTTTGAAATGCACAAAGAGTGAATAATATCAAATAGCCCTTTATCCAGCTGCACAGAGACCATGGACACAGGAACACATGGGAGCACAGGGGTTCTGGAATCATGTGGTTAGGAAAGAATTTTTATTTTTTTAAAGATGGTCCACAATAGCTCAGAAACTGGAGAAGGGACCCTAAAACCAGGCGGTGCTACAAGAGGTAGATTATGCCACATTAAGCTCTCTCATCTGATGTTCAGAGTGATGATTTCTGAATGTTTATGGTGAACGAGACAGTGTTTCTTCACAGCCACCTAAAATATCCCTCAGCTCTACAAAAGAGAAGAGGCTTCATTTAAAACCTTTGCCCATGTGAGATGTGCCAGCAAGAGCAGAGAATTCAGACATTTGTCTCTTCTCCCACAGAGGCAGGGTCCATCTGCCACAGAGCTTTACTGATGTGTCTTTCTGGCCTGAGTGCAGCCCTGCCAGGAGGGACCACAGAGCCCACTGCAACTTGTCACCATGTCAGGATATGCAAAATCCACTACCAGAAAAAGTTACAGCAAATCTATATATATATATACATACATATATATATACATACAGACACACACACACACATATATATATATACACATATATATGTGTGTACATACATACATACATATAGAATTTTTATGTGTGTGTATATGGATATACACATATATATGTAAAATCTTTCCTGGGAAATATTAGCAAAAAGGCTGATATGGCACAATTGCCCTTCTTTCAGTCTCCTGGTCATGTATAATGGACAGATATGGTAATAACAGACAAAAAAAAAAATTGAAATGAGATGAATTAAACTATATGGATTCAGGTGAAATAAAATGAGGCTGTTAATGGCATCCCTCTGAAGGAAGTTATCACTGGAAGGAGAGGCCCTGCTTGGCCATGGATGTCATTATCTTGACAAATGGGGTGGATGATTTTGCTTAAAGAGAAAGGAGGGGAGATACTTTTAAAATTACAACAGTAATTCTAAAGCTGAATGGCAGTTTAAGGTTTCATCCTCACTTGCAGCATATAATTGAGGCACTATCATTACCTCATTACCTGAGCATACTGCTGTAAGCTTTGAAAACGGCCTCTAAAGGGCCACTGACACTGCTTGAAGAGTTTCAAGAAAACATTATATTTAGGGACAAATATAATTATTCGTCGCATATTTTCTTACTCAAATGAAAGGGCCACATTACAAGCCACAGGCAGCAGACAGCAAGGGCAGCCTGGATGAAAATGCACAAAGCGAGAGTCATGAAAACACTATGCAAATTTGGTTCTGGTTATCTAATAATGCAGTTGTGCACACCCCAGGACCACGTCCTGAGCAGAACCAAGACGCAGTATCATATACCTATGCTGCAGCACCACTAACCCTAACCCTGCTCCAGGCTTTGGGTCTCACTCGATAACACGAGTTATATCACCTGTTCCTCATGTCCAGTATTGTTCATGCCATGCATTGGGTTTTGTTCAGCTCCTGCTATTTTCCACGATCTATTCTGTCAAAACTCATACAAAATCGAGGACAGGAACCTTAGCAGCCTGAAGAAAACCACACAGCTCTTGCACTGATACTGGAAGCACATGAATGGATTTTGTGCGCTCCCATCAGTGCCACTCCAGAACAGGGATTTTTGGTTTATATGAGCAGGTTTACAACAACGTGCAACTGCCTATTGAAGAGACAATCTCCTCCCTTTCCTCTTCCAGGTTTCTCCTGCTTTCCATGCTGTCCATCTGGAATATCTCCTCCTGGCCAGGTGCAGTCATAAAATGATGCTTCTCAGCCCACTTAATTGTCCTCAAGTGACAGATGGGATTTGACTATAGCTGGTAAGCCATAAGTACATGAAGCAGATGAGGAGTTAATTAGCAATGCTAGTGTTTCTGTTCAAATGTCTATAGAAACTACACATCAAAAGATAGCCTTATCAAGCCAGTTAGTCCATCCTCTCTCTTCTAAAACATTTCTTATCTCATGCAGTACATTAAAAGGTTTGAGTTCCCCTGCGCCCAATAAGCTACTTTTAAAATCTCAAAGTTTCTATCAACTTTCCTTAGGAGAATATTTCGCAGTCTAATGAATCTTGCTGTCGATAAATCTTTTCTTTCTGTTCAACCTAAAGATAGTTCTTGAAATATTGAGCAGGAAAGGAAAAAAAAAAAATCTGATAACTCTGTAGAACAATTTCTAAAAACAGTAGTGTGCCTTCATGTTTCCTAGGACACATTAGCACTTCTGTAAATGGTTGTATTAGAAAAAGAAACAGTGCAGTTTTCTCTTGGGGGCAAGTTTCATTTAATTCTACCACATTACACAAATCTAGATATTCTGGTCATTAACGAAAAAAAAGAAAAAGAAAAAGAGAGCGAGAGATAACAATAGGGTATAGGGTAGAATTGAATGGGGTGATCCAAGGAAGAAAGGCAATACAGTCAGACTTTCTCATACTGCAGGTCGAAATGCAGTGGTCAATGTCTATGAGTCTATCCAAGCAGGTAGTTTCACAGCTTAAATTCATTTATTTATTATTCAAAATTCACCGAACAGACTGGAGAATTTTGGCTAAACCATTCTCTCCTGGGATCCAGCTATTTTGTAAAATAACTCAGGATTTCCATAGGTTGGCAACACTTGAATAAAGGTTTTTAAAATTCAGCCTAAGAAAAATTACTCCAAGAAGTTACTGGAAATGAAGACATAATATATAATTTATAGCACATTTAATACGTTTCTTCTGTATGCCTGTACCAGCCTTCAGATGTTCTTATGTGCTGAGTCTTGAAAAGTCTGTTTGTGGTTTATTGCTAAAGGAATGTAACAAAACAAGACACACCAACCTAGAAAGAAATGAATTCTTGTGACAACAGTTATATTTTTGCTAGTTCTTTAGTCTGCCCTATCCTTTTTTGTCTTGGTTTAGAGCCTTCACTCTATTCTTGTCTGTCTGAAAACCCTCCTCTGAAGGATCCTCCACAAGCATAAGCAAAAACTTCCTTGGTAATGCAAGGCAGATGCCAGTGAATAATTCAGCCCATATGAAACTCAGGTCAGCCAGGTACTAAATGGACACCAAAAATCCTAAATTAAATTAACAAAAGTTATAGAAACTATATCTGTTTATCGGTCAGATGTTTACTTCAAAGAGTTTCTCCTGTTTGCCACACCTTACAGGCATTGAGCACTATATGCAAGAGCTCAGACTCCTGCACAGTCAGAAACTACAGCCTTCCAAGAGACCTCTTATCTGTACACTCAGATGTTATCATTATTAAACTTCTAGACGAACAGTTTCAAAGAGAGAAAGAAGAATACTCCTTCTCCTCTTTCCAGCTTAAGAGACTCATAATGCAATTTAAACCTTTTTTCAGTAAGTAGGTGAATGCCTACCTGTTCCAGCTGCTAGAGCTCAGCAGCCACTTCCTCATGCTCACACCAACACAGCCAGCCACTGCAACTATTGAAGAAGCCCGAAGTGCAGAGAGAACAATTTTCACCTAACTAGGAGTGAAACACTATAAAAGCTATCTGAATTATTTGAGCCAGAGACCATGATTATATCAGCATCGTTTCAGAATCCAGTGTGCTAATAACTTAGTCATCTCAGCAGTGAAGCTTTATCTCCGTATCCTGGTAGAAAATCACTGCTTCTGCCCACACGTGCAAGCACTGAGTAATTTGCGCCTCTTTGCACCCTGCTGAAATACAGCTGTGGACTCAGCCAAACACGGACTGTGGACTCAGCCATCCTTCTGCGCCACGAGGACTGTAGGAATCAGTACCCTGAATCAAATCAGTCGGAACAAATCTGAACTGTGTCACATCTATGGTATATCCAGCCCACTATCTTGTCTCTGCTAGTAGTTAATAGGGAAAACAATCAAAAAGCGTAAAAGCAATGCAAGCCTTTGGTGATAATTTCCCAGAATACTCTCTCTCTCAGCTTCTTGGCTGTTTGTGGTCCAGCTAACATTGTTAGTTGAAGATAATGTCTTTGCATGTAAAAAAACACCATGTTTTTCGCTTGTTTAGATCTCCAAAAGGTCTATAAACCAAACCAAACAGTTAGAAATCCCTGAATCCTGCAGAAAAGGGTTTCACAGCTTTTCATAATCCCAAAATAAGAAATGGTTCATAATTTTTTGTTCTGGACCAGTCACCTGCCAATTTAATTTTCTGTCCCCTAAGACTTGTATTACAAGAGACAAGGAACAAAAATATTTTTCATGGCCTTAGATTAACATATCATCATATCAAGCTAGAGCACCTTCCTTCCAAGCTGCAGTATTCAATAATTTTTTGTTTAAAAGATTATCCATCCATCCATCTGTCCACCCATCCATCCATCCTGCCCTTCTCTGCATTTTTTTCAGTTGTTCTTCCAGGACCAGAACAGTGAAACATCATTGGTGAGAGCACTGAAGTCTCTTAACAGCTGAAGCTGCACCCGAGTGGGCTGTTGTAGACAGCCGATTGTACTGGTGGGTCTCTGTCAGTATCCGTCTATCACTACAGGCAATGGCCAATTTACTGGCACTGGATAACCATCTGCTGTACCTACAGAGCAGTGACACTTTGTATCAAACAGAAAATTTCACACAGCACTTTCCAGAGATGCCCAGTAGCCTTACGGGGACTAGGCCTCTAAACTTTAATTTCTCAAGCTAAAAAGTACAGGAAGAGATCTTACCAAACAAAAAGATGTTTGCGGCATCAGCTAAAATCTCTTCCTTCTGCTATTCTGCTTCATTATACAGTAAAATAAATAAAATCATGAATGAATCATCACCTAAAAAGTCTCAGGAAATCACAAATCACATGTTTATTGATGACATAGTGAGTAAACCATCTATATTTAATAACTACTGCTCTTCCGACTTCTCTTATGGATTATGTGTGCTAATCACACTGGGGGTTTTTGAATATTTATTGTTGTTTTTTCTGCTGTAGTCATATATTAGAAGCTTTCACATCAACGAGAACAAGTAAACATGCTGCTGCTGCCTGTATTATGAGAGGAGCTACAGTGGGACATTAAAATGAAGTTTTTCACAGGCAGTGCATCTTCATTCAACTGAATGTCATGGGAGATGAAGCATGTCCAATTAATTATGGGAATTATCAGCACAGCTAGCAGACACGGAGGACCATCATCCTGTTTTGGGTAACTGAGGTTTGGATAGCTGAGACTGGATTGCAGTCTATAGTACGAGGGACTGGTTGCAATTCAGGCAAACTGCACCAAATGTGAAATGGGTGATCAACAGCTGCAGAGCAGAACTTTATTGGGTTTGATGGCATTTTGTTTGTTTTTTTGTCAGTGTAAGTGTTAAAGGATGTCCTGTAAAGGTGGTTAAGAAAAACTTTGATGAAGGGACTTAAGGTTTTTTTTTCTGAGTTTGCAGAAGTAATTACAAATCTTGTAAAGTATAAATTCTACTTTTTTCTTTTTTATACAAACCATTTATAAGCAGTTTGGATTTTTCCTCTGTGAATAACTAGATCAATGATCTTAGCTCACTTGAGCTTTCTGATTTTGCTAGGTTGACCATTTTCAGTACCAGAGGCTGAGGTTATGTTTACCTGCATAATGAGGACAGTGAGTTGAGAAGTTCTCGGTCTCTTCATCTGAAAGCTAAAGGAATAAGTCAGCCATGAGCTGACATAAATTACATCCTCCAGAACTTCAGCTGAAATAAGGAGCCCTAAAATTTAAGAGGCCAAATAAATCTTAGGTGTAGCATAATAAAAGCAGAAATGTTGTATACGTAATATGAATAAGGTTTCAGTCCATCGCTGGAATAAAATAATTACATCATTTGAATTTCTCCTAGTGTGAATTTCATCAGTAATTCAGTATGCCAATTCATGATAATAAGTAAAATACACATGAGGAAGAGTGGGTTTGCCTGGACATATGCTTGGATGATTTCTAGAATCTCAAGGAAGGCAGAAAGCTTAGTTTAGCTATTTGTGCTCCTTTTTTTATTTTTTGCAATTCCAGTTGCCGGTATATCCGTATCCCTCCCAAACGACTATTACATAAACATAGCAAAAAATAAGCAGGAAGATAATGCATGTGATGACTATTTTCTTCAACTCTGTTAAAGTGTGTAAAAATTGTACAAAAGGGTTCAGGGTTCAGTGGCTCCTACTTTAGCTAAGGCTTGCTGTTTGAGTACTGTTTCCATAACAGACTTGCTGAAATGGAAAGCCTAAAAGAAGCTCTCCAGTGGGCTTACTCGTGTAGGCACAGCTCACTCTGTTGCTGCACAGTTTTGGGATTTGATCTGTTTTCCATTCCACTGGTTTAGCACTACCTCACCATTGCCTCAGCCTGAGCAGGATGAGGAAACCCAGTCTGATGGCTGACCCAACCAACAGCTCTGCTGTAGACACTGCGCGTGATCACAGACCGGTTAAACCAAAACCCACGCGCCATTTTTCTCACTTATGGAATAGTAACACTACCCCAATTTACATGGAAAGCACCAAGGATCAATTCATTACTATTTGCTCAGAGTCCTCAGTGTAAGATGTGCTAAAAGTAAAGGGAGTGTTTACTGCAGTGTCAGCATGCCAACGTACAGTTCCCAAAAGCTCTGCACTGTAGGAAGATTTTGATATAAACTATCAGGAACCCCTCATTCCCCTTTGCCATGGCTGAGAGTGATGAATCACATGTTAATGATAGTCCCTAACACATTTAAAAGTGGACTAGTTGCAGGTTCACTTTTACACGTAAGAGAATATGAACCATGGACCACCTAACAGCATTTTCAGTATGAAGGACATCAAGATGCTGCAGGTGGCTCCTCTACCACAGAAAACTTTCTTACATTTCTCATGTGCTTCTTTTAATTTTCAGCTATCACAGAGCATTGACAGTGAACTCCTCCTTAATTCACTGAAGATCACTTTTGTCCCCTCTCACCCCCCATTGTTTCTGTACAGGCAACATTTCAGAGGTTGTTCGGAATTGTGATGGTCTGCTTTGCCTTAGTACAAGCCTCCCACTCAAATACTACATGTTCCTTGCCAGTTTACCTTCATATTACCTGTCCTGTGAACCTTAAAGTAAATTCAGCATTTTTACAGCCTGTTTTATTTGGAGAAGCCATTAACTATCTGTTCCCTATGTGCATAACCATCCACAAAGAATAGACCTACCAGGGCAGGAAAACAAAAAAAAAAATGAGAAAGGAGAAAAGAAAAACTCTATAAAGAGAAGTGGTGTTACTGCTGTATAGCTATCAGCAATCCTAAAAATGTTAAGAAAGCATAATTTTATCAGAAATTGAGAGAAAATTTTGCCTTATTTAGATTAGACTGTCTCATTATAATTTGAAGAATATCTGCTTTCCAGAAAATATAAGAAGTTATTTTCTGTAAAAATAGCACAAAATGCCACATTAAAGCTTTAAACATGATATAAAGTTCAATTTCATTTAGAAACAAAACTCATAAACATTCCAGCCAAAAATATTTTAAAAGACAGAACAAATGAAGATGTTGTTGAATAATACACACACCCCCACCCACAACATACTCAGGAAGCTAATTTGGATAAAACCTATTCCCTAATGAAAAAAAGTTTGTGGAATCATGGAATGGTTTGGGTTGGAAGGGAGATCACCTAGTTCCAAGGCCCCTGCCACAGACAGAGACAGTTCCACTATACCAGGCTGTTCAAAGACTCATCCAAACTTGTCTTGAACACTTCCAGGGATGGGGCATCCACTACTTCTCTGGGTAACCTGTTCCACTGCCTCACCACGCTCACAGGGAAGAATCTTTTCCTAATATCTAATCTAAACCTTCGCCCTGTCAGTTTGAAGCCATTCCTCCTTGTCCTGTTACTACATGGCCTCGCAAAAAGTCCCTTTCCATCCTTCCTGTAGATTCCCTTCAGGTATTAAAAGACCACAGCCATGTCATCATGAAACCTACTCTTTTCCAGACTGAACAATCCCAGTTCTCTCAACGTTTCCTCATAGGAGAGGTGATCCATCCTCTAATCAACTTGATGGCCTTCCTGTGGAGCCTCTCCAACACGTCCACATCCTTCCCGTGCTGGGGACCCTAGAGCTGGATGCAGCACTGTAGGTGAGGTCTCAGCAGATGGGAGGAGAGGGGCAGGATGCAGCCCAGGACACGTTTGGCTTTCTGGGCTGTGAGTGCACATGCTTGGATCACATCCAGCCTCTCATCCACCAGCACCCCCAAGTCCTTCTCAACAGGGCTGCCTTCGATCTGTTCATCCCCCAGCCTGGATTGATACCAGGGGTTGATCCAATCCAGGTGTAGCACCTTCCACTTGATCTTGTTAAACCTCATGAGATTCCTGTGGACCCATTTCGCAAGCTTGTCCAGATCCTAGGCTGACCGGAAATTCTTCACCAGCTCTCATTAAGTTGTGTGTCTCCTCTTGTCGACACAGGCACTATCCTTCATCTTCACTAGTCTACAAACACTTCATAAACATCAGTACTGTTAGGCTAAAGTCAGGTCTCTGACACACGTTACCATTATCTCCTGTTACAAATGCAGAAGTGAAAAGCAAAGTTTATGTCTATGGCCAAGAATGCATCTGACCATATGTACACACATACACATTATACATATATGTTTAATTATCTGAAAAATGGAATTAAAAGGGATCAAAAAGAATTAAAAATACATTTTCTGAGGTGACTTGCCATTTTTTAGTTAAACAGGAAGAAGATCCTTTGTTTCAGCTGGACTCATTTCACCTTTCCAAAAACAGTTATTGAATCTGAAGTAGAAACATAATTATCCAAGCATTTAATTCAAATGACTATTTCCATTTTAGAAGTGACCTAATGTATAATGTACGAAATGGGAAAACCTTTCCAAAATTAAGCAAATTGAAAGTTGTTTTCTCTTTTTCTTTGCAGTCAGCTGTGGGCTTTTGCAAACCTCAGTAAGGCCTGCACAGACTGTTTCTTGCAGGCCTACTTTGTCTTTAAGACCAAAACCTTATTTGCAAGGTGATGCTTCCTTCCTCATTTTTTTCCCGAAAATAAGTGAAAATATTTTAATACACATGCATGTCAAAGGGGCTGGTACTGCCATTCCTTTCCCCTGTCAGATGCCAGGATTTACTGCATATCAATATTAAAATCCACTTACTGTGATACAGTTTATATTTTATTTTTATTAATTTTTAATGGTGGTTAGAAGTATCAATTTAAAAAAAATACCTGTTATGATTTAATTCTTACTTTATTTCTATCTCATCACAGGGCACTGCTGCTTCTCTGAATGACTAAAACACCTGAAGGCATGGACATTTGAATATCACACTAGTCAAACAATCTCAGAAAAATTAATGGAAATCCCAGTGACCAATATCAGTTAATGTCACCCAAAGCTTAGCATTTATCAACAGAATTATAAGGAATCAACTTTCTCCTGAGTATCAATTTACAAAGGCCTACCAGTAAGCTCAAATATCCTTTTCTCGTGTGAGGTAAATGTGATTTTACTACTTGGTGCCGTATAAGCACTCAGCAATATCTGTTCTGTGACATGATCAAACAAAAAGAACTGTGTGTTGGCAAGGTAAATGTTTTTTCTTGTTCCTGGTAAGACTACAGAAATAAAAACAAACAAATTTTTTTAAGAAAAAGATGCAACAATAGAAGGACCACAAAATACATTACAAAATAAATTTCTAACTACAGGAAAGATCGGTTTGAAACAAAGTGGAAATTATTCTGAGAATGACAATCTAAGACCCCATATTATTTCTAAACAGCTCTCACATAATGCCTTATTTAAACATGGAAAGGCTTTGAAAATTTAATCAGGAGTAGAAAGAATGGAATCAATGGTCCAAAACTCTCTTCTTTTCTTCTTAAATGTTTTTGCCACCCTAAAACTAAAGTCTCTGCAAACATGATATAATTTGCTTGGGGCAGGAACACACCCCAGGCTTCCCATCTTGAAATACCATGACTGAAAAAGCAGCCTGCTGAAAACAGACCTGATTTGCTGCAGAAATGAAGTCTCAAACTGCAATTTGCCTTTTACCCGAGCTAGCAAGGCAAGACATATTTAGGAAGAACAGCTGGCTGCAGAGTTTGTTTTTGCTCTTCATGTACTTGTCAATATAAAGAAAAGAGAGGAATGATTGTGAGAAATGTGAGTGCAACTACATCATGCACTAAACTTGGAAGACTTTTTATTTAGGAATTCCTAAAAGATACTTGATTTCTATAACAGGACTTTTGTGGAATACTGTACTTTTAACATATGCCTTAAGCTCATCACCATTTCATGATAAAACAGCACCTGCTATTAAAAAAAAAGAAGTTGAAAGGAATTCCTTAAAATGAACATGATTAGACTAACATAAAATAAGCAAAAAACCTCTGTAAGAAATAGAAAGAGAGAGCACAGCCTAACAAAGACCTTGGTCTCAGCTCTTTTTCCAGTGTGTGGTGAAATGGTGGTGCAAAGTGTACCCCAACTAGGTCTCAGTCTCAGTTAGGTCACTACATAATCTCTCTGTGATTTAATGCTAACTACAGCACCATGGGAGTAGAAGGGTATGTCAAATGAGAGGACAAGATCAATGAGCTGTGCTGGAAAGAACTGCAGCAGCTGTTACTTGGCCTGAGGGCATTATTTATTTTTAAATGTAAATCCTATAGCCAAGGTAGAATGTGGCATAACTTTGATTTTTCCATTCTGCGGTAGGACACTGACGTAGGACAGAAGTCACCCGTGCACAGAAATTCACCATGTCCTATCTCAGCCTTCTCGCAGGAGGATGGCTTTCTTCCTTTTCTTGGCACAATCTGAAATGTAGTGAGGTTTCCCGAGACACAGACCCACAAGGTCATCACAGATCTTTGTTTTGCTGCTCATAGTGTTAGACAAGTAAAAAGTTGTAAAAGAGGTAAATAAAAAATACTAAGATGGGCATGAAATGCAGCCATTAGACATCCAGCACAGAAGGGAAAGATCTCAAGCCATCAGTTGCACTCTCTCTGGAAAAGATATCATAAGAAGATGGACGTGGCACATTTTAGAGGGTCTCTCACATTAACTTGAAAGCTTGTTGCTAGGTTCTACTAAGAATGGAGTAGTTGTAAGTATTAGCTGATGGTAAGAAACTCTTTGTGTTCAATCCTCAGGAAAAATAAAAAAAATAACTTCTTCACTCAACTCACTGATCCAGAGAGGTGAAAGAAAGATCGAGACAACAGAAACAAATGTACAAAGGGCTTGAGTACATTTTCTAATGTTCACCAAAAGGCTAAAACAGGTTAGATGTGAAAAACAAAACAACCTCAAATGGCTGAGAGAGGTATCAGCTATGTACAGTGTGACCAAAGACACACACCAAACACACATAGGTCTGTCTTTAGCCTAGCCTGGTACTCTGGCTTGGTGGCAAAAAGGGTCATACAAATAACTAAATAGACAGAAACATCTTCTTAGCTGTAACACAGCTGACCTTTCTTTCTCTCTTCCCCCTCATCCTACCCAAACTTCTCAAATTTTTCTCCAAATGTTTCTCTCTTTGCCCTCAGGGTATTTGCTCTCATGAATATCCATCAGGCTGCTCTTCAGCTTCTCTGCTCTGACTCTCTGTCAGTAGGACCAGTTCTCTTCATTTCACATTAAACTGCTGTCACCCAACCCTGGATCAGAAGGAAAACATCGTTAATTAATGCCCCTGAAACTTCTCCAGTCAGGGTAGGGTGATGGGAGACCATGGACAGCTCAGTCTCTGTGAGACTCCTGGCCACACAATACGACTGTGAAGTCCATGAACAACCTTCTCCCTCACCTCAAGAAGGTACCACTGTCAAAGTGCATCTGCGGAGCAGCGAAGAGAAGATGTAGCTGTGCTAATAAGGAAAGGTCACACTGTCCTTCCAAAGTGGGTGTCGACTGAAGCATTCATAGCTCAGTGGGCTACTTGGCCATGTGAAATGGTATTAGAAAATACTCACATATCCCACAGAGGAATTTATCAACTGTCAGGGATAAATACAAGATATTTTGATTATAGGCAGCTTTCAAAAAAAAACCCCAAACCAGAAAAAAACAAAAACCCTTATCTTCTTGTCCATGAGAGTTTCTGGGAGCAAACATATTTTCCTATTTTTCTACTGAACATTTCCAGAGGAGATAAGTTATCTGACCTGACAACAGGAAGAAAGTGCAGTCAATAGTTTGGAAAGCAAGTAATCAATGTTGTACCCTTATTTAAAAACCAATATACAGTAAATATCTGCCAGCAGCAGTGATAACATTCACTTACAGTGAAGATAACTCATACAAAATGCCAACCAGTTCTCAATTTCGGAAACCAACAAAATGGTCTCAGTCCAGATAATTTATTTTCTATCAATACGGTTTGGCCTTTTTCTTTCTTAGTTTAGTATACTTGTTTCACATCCAAGCCATGCAGAGCTTTCTGAGTATCACATGTGTTTCCCTATTCACAGGAATATTCACAAAGGGAAGAAGATCAAAAGTCTACTGAAATGATTGGGAAGGTTTTGATATTTATCTCTAAGGAGACAGACATTTGTTGTTGGCTACTTTTAAACCAGACAGAAAATGCCATGACAGGCACTTTTTTTCTCTCAACTTTTCCTTTTGCCATTTGACTGCTCATTGTTTTCATTCTGTACTGAAAGGGCAGATACATTTTTTAAAGGTTGTTAACAGAGGGATCTAATATAAATCCTGGTACAGCCAGTTCCTCCTTTCTAGCACCCATACAGGTGCTGCTCTCTCACTGATTTCACAACCTATCCATCCTGCCACTGCAGCAGAAGATGTGGCATATTTAAGACATCCTCTTTTCATTTCCTGCTCTTAGTTTTTATCTTTAGGCTGCAACAAAAGGAGGATTACTCATTCTGACTGGCATGTATACTGAAGCTTTTCTGAGGAGCTTACCCATGACAAAAGAATGGCTAAGGGCTCCTGGTAACTGGTGCCATTTTGAGGCCCCTTGCTCCTCAGCCTGTTAAAGCAACTTGATCCTCTAAAGGCAGAAGAGGAAAAATTCCTTACTTCTTCACCACTGCATTTATTTCCTCCAATATAAAAGGTGCCTGGTCACGACAATCCATGTGACCTGATTACATTTAGGTTTTCCATAGTCTTTCCTTCTCCCAACTAAGTCAGCTCAAACTCCAGTCCTGGCTGGACAACTGCAGCCGTGCACACAAAGACCTATGCACCACCCTGACCTACCTCTTCTGGCTTCAGGCAGAGAGTCACACTGGTGATTTCCTGCACCAGTGCCACACACGTGTTTTCCAGGGATTTTAAATGCAACATTAGCTCTATTAAAATAGACAAGATGCCTTCAGCCATCATGCACTTTCTGTTGATTTTATCCTTAATCCAGCTTCTGTTCTGCTCAGAACCTGCCTTGCTATGCACTGGGATGCACCAGCCCTGCCTCTCACCTTCTGACCAACCATTGTCCAGGACTCTGGATTTACTGCTATTCCAGGACCCTCTCCTTATCTCACCTCTTTCCATAACCCCACAGATCTGCTGGAGGATTAGCAGATCCTGAGGTGCGATTAGCAGAAGCCTCCTAAATGCTCCATTGTACTGCTTGTATTATTGCTGCAGCCATCCCCTCCTACCTACTCTTATTTAGCTGCCATATCCTCTCAGCACATAAGTTTTCCAAAGCTGGAGAAATGATTTCAAGAGCAGACTCTAAAAGGCCTTGAGATCTCAAAGCACTTGTTGCCAAGATACTCCTAGAATAATCCCATTTGGTCAAATAAATTGACTTCCAGGTAAGGCTTGGCAGACAAAAGTTTTCTGGTCCTTTGAGTCGAAATGAAAATGTCTACAGTTTCCTTGTCCCAAACTGAAGGTATGCAAGCCTTCTAATGAGCCAGAAATGTTTAATTCCAGTTCAACTCACAGATTTGCTTGTCATTTAGCAAAATGGGATTTTATAATCAAGTTTCATATGAATTATTTTCAGTTTTCATACAAAATGTATGAACTGGAAAGAAATAATAAAATTTATCTTCCAGAAAGAATGTAAGATGAGGTGCTCTGGAAATGTTGTCCCTACAGGTTTTAATCCAGGAAATTCGTAAGGCTGACCATTTCCCAATCATGTTTCTGTCTGCTAAAAACATTTTTTCCTGCAAAAACCAAAAACATTTCTACTGGAAAACTCCCACTCAGCTCTGCCTTCTATGTAGGTCAATAGTGATTCTGCATGGGACCAGACCCTGACAGCACATCTTTTTCCTTTCCCCCATGTTTTCAAATCAGCTTTTTTTTTTAACTGAAAAGATGTTTTCTGACTTTTACTGCTGTTGCTCATTTTATGTGCTGAAGTTGGTATCCTGGATTTGTCACTAATGTTTTTCTATAAAGATGAGGATGTAATCAGAGACTCATATCATGGGTAAGACAAAGAAAACAACAGGAAGAGATAAAAATCGGAAACAATGTCATGTAAGTATTCTGAAGTAAGGTGACAATTGCTGATCCAAGGGATGAAGAAATACTTCTAAATGACATAATCTTTTCCCAGTTTTCCATGTAACATCACTGTGGGCCTTCTAATGACATATTTATGTATGTTAATTTCATGCCAAGGTTTGTCAGTCACTCAGGCAGGAGGCAGTTTGTGTTCCTAGAATCAGAAGTATCACTTACAGGCTTTCCTCTCTCTGTGAATCCTGGGTGGAGCTGGGCTGGGCAGAGAGAAACAGCTGGCCCTTCACTGCAGCACTGCATCACACTGATTTGTGATTTGTGGGGTTTGTTACTATTCCAGTGCACTCAGGTGAAACCTTGTCTTTCATCACAAGTTTCAGTCGATAACTGGGAGCTGTTCAGCCCCTTGCAAGCACATGTGGCCTCTGGACCCTGACAAAGTAAACCCCAGCCCCTTGGTGAGATTCTTAGGTACTACAGTCAAATTCTACATGGTAAAAGCAAAAAGGAAAAAGGGAATACAGCAATGGCCTATTTGGTGTTGGGCAGTATATTCCAGAGTCATCTGGACTGAAGGAGCCACAGATGTCTTCCTTCAAAAAGAGTGTTAATGTTTTTCAGTCCAGCACCTAGAGAACAATTAGCCTCTCCACAAAATCAAATCCATGACAGCACACTTGGACAAACACAAAGAAAGTCAGGCTGAGTGCTCAAACCAGAAAAAAAAAGACTGAGTACACACTTGGAACAAATTACCCCTCTTCTCCCACAGGTGAACTTTGTAGGTCAAGGCAGAAATGCATTAGCAATGCAAAATGGGATTTGGGAGTGAACAAGCACTGTCATCATCCCCTCCCTCCCCTCTGTGAGGGTGGGTAGCAAATTCAGCCTCATGGGTTTTCAGTCCACAACCCCTCAGTAGGGAGTTAAGTCACTTGAAGAATATTCCCGCCTACTACCAGTTAAACCTTGATAATTTTGAATCAGCCTCCCATTTTGGTTTTTTGCCCACAAGTATTAAAAAAAAAAAGAAGTGGGGGGAGGGGGCAGATCAGATGGGTCTCTAATCATTGCATTGCAAACTTGAGTCAGTGGTCACATTCCTCCGCACAGAGGGGGAGCAGAAGCACTCTGACTAGGATTGCCAGGCAGCTGTCAGCTCAGGTCCACCTGAGCAGCAGGCAGAACAGACGCTACGAGGCAAGGCTACACGTGCCATTTGTACCTCCCATTGGGACAAATGGCCGGTAATGGCCCTACTGTAAGTTTAAACAAGAAACACTAAAGCTGTGAAGTGCAGCATGGGGCAGCCAGGACAGCAGCAAACAGGGACTCTGAGCCTGGGTCACATTTCTCACCCTTTATGGTGCACCAAGGGGTGCCGGCCTGCCTGCCTGCCAGCGCCCTGCACTGCCGGATACCGGGGCACACCCGGTCCGGAGTCACCCTACAGAAACCAGAGCTGTGCTGCGGAGAGCAGGACAGACACTGTCTCTACTCCAAGAGGTGATACACGTCTTTGCTGTGCTTCATCGGTTAAAATAGCTTGGTTCGGCATTAATTTTTTGCTAGCTGTCTCCTGGCATTGCTTATGTTTTGCATTCCCTCTCTCCCCAAGACTTAGAAGCAGTTTCAGGGAAGGTCTGGAGCTCTTCTTCGTGCCGCTGCAACACGGCAGCTCCGAGCAGAGCGCACATGAGAAGCACTCGGTTGTGCTCAAGTGGTGATCTGTGGGCAATGCAAACTCACCACAGACACAGAGCAAGCTGTAAACAAGGAGACTGACACCAGCCTCAAACACGGCAAGAGTGAAAGTAATTATTTATTTCTCTTCCTTCTCACCACAAGCCCAAATTTCCCTTAGTACAGCCTCTGTACATAGTGAGGTCCAATAGGAAATTGATCCCCTGCATGGCAATGTTTCCACTTTCTGGAGGAACAGAAAATCCCTATGACAATTGTGTTGCACCTGCTGGACTTACCCATGCTGAACATTATATTATAAAGTTAAGAGGTGTCAATTTAATTAACTGTGACTTTATAGACTGAAGTGATGCTTACTGCTTCCCTGCCTCTTCTCAGCAAAAGAGGTTTTCTGTCACAGTAATCCCAAAGATGGAGTAGATAAAATAAACCTTATTCTTCTTAATATCTCCATGACACTGCCCCAAAAATACTAAATCAGGTAGTCTGAAAAAAAAAATTATTCTTGCTTTAAATCAATATTATTTGTCTCTTTTGTGTACTTAGGAGTTACCCAGTTTAAGAACCCTACCTGGCATACACTACCACAACTGACCATTTTACATTTCCAGTTACTAATCTACCATACTGAGACTTGTTGACTTCACTGCCAATTTCTTTTGCCCCATTAGTTCCTTTCTTTTTTTCAGTCATGCACTTGCTTTGTGTCCCAAACGTGTGCATATGTCTGTGCAAATCAGAGAGGGACTCAGTTTCCATTTTGATATATCTTGTGCTGTGCTGCCACTTAGATGCTTCCCCCACCCCAATTCTCGGTGCATTTAATCTTGCTGAGAGCATATATGTCTGCTGACGTCAGACAGACATGACATAGCATATACCTGTTTGTGTACCCCATCCCCCACATGCCCACCTTGCCACTTCTGGATGTCCATCACCAGTGGCATTGCCTTACAAGAACAACAGCCTCTATGGCAGCAGACACTGAAGTGGGTGCCCACTGCCCCTCCAACACCCCTCACTCCCTTCCCTTCTCTAGCTGTTCCTATGCCTTCTGTTTCTTCACATGACATTTGCCAAGGTCCTCACACTTTTACTCTCTGGTTTTATATACAGCTGAGTTGATCTGTCCAGCAAAGTTCTTCCTTAGCTTTGCAGGATTTACTAATTCCTCAGAAAGCTGAAATTGCTTTCATAGCTTTACTCTATTCCTCAATTCTTCCTTTATTAGAAACCAAATTATTATCCTTTCTTTTAAACATCTTTCCATCACTGTTTAAAAACTATCATAAAAAATTCCTATTGACTCTTAAAAAAAAATAATCTTTTTGAAGTGCCTTTTCATACTATGAGAAGCAGAAACCAGACTGAGATCCATTACTCTACATGAACAATCTTATCTAGGCTAACATGAAAAGGGAGATAAAGTTATACATTTCTCCAATGCTTTAAGAGGCACAACTGAGATTTTTTGCTGTAAGAGCTAACTGTCTGTAAAATGTTTTGGGTACATATCTGTGTATAGTTTATGTTATAACTATACAGTTTATACATAGATATGAAAAAACCTTGCACTTACCTTTGAGAAGTAACATTTATCCCAGGTTTGGTAGAATATGCTCAGACAGGCACTTAGATCTTCTTTCTATTCCATGCATCCTCTTTTCAAAAGAAGATAGAATCAGAAAAATCCCAGTTGATCTCTAGCAAACCAAAATGCAGACAAGATTGTTTGTCAGATGCAGCCTGATTCAGTGAAGTCCGAGCGAATCCCTGAGACTCCTTGTTCAGTAATATCCAAAGCACAAAAAAAGGAAAGAAAAAAAAAGAAAAAGAATATGAAAAAAGGTGAATAACTTGTTCTTTTCCTGTGTGGTTTAAAAAACCCAGTCTTGGAGGACTAAGCAGCCTGCAGGCTTTTTGAGCATTCTGATCCTAGTGCATCCCAAGGTAACACATGCATTTCAGTATTGCAAGTCTTCAAGTTCATACAAGCAAGCCCAGCTTCTGTGTATGTGCGTGTGTGTCGGGGTGGGGGCCGAGTTGTACCGCGGGGGGAAGAGAGGCAGGGAGATACACACACACACAGTCACGCAGAGATGGAAGAAGGAAAAACAGCGAAGTGGAGTGATCTCACAAAGTGCTCTAGATGGCAGAGCCTGCACGGCTTGTAAGACAAGCAATGTGCACACACCAAAAAAAAAAAAAANGAAAAAAAAAAAAAAAAGGAGAGGGGAAAAAAAAAGATAGGGAGTGAAAAACCCGACAGAACTAGCAGGCAGCTTCAGGAATTTCTTCTTACCTCTTCTGACGACGCAACATACAGCAAGTGCTTTGTGCTGCATAGGAATCCGTGCAGGCACGACCCAGTCAGACCCCTCACTTCTGCAATAAACAAATATGTAGCAAAGGAGAGGGAAGAAAACCAGAAACCAGATGAAAAAAGGGTACAAAAAGAAGCTAATAAACAAGTAAGAGTGTCAGGGAGGAGTCTTAAGCGGGCAGGAGGCAAACATTTGGTATGGAAAGAGGCATCCAAACTCCTGGTCCTAACAGAGATTGGCTCTGTAATTATGTGTCAGTGCACTGCCCTCTAAGCCATTGCGTAATAATAGAAACCTAAGCTGTGTAGACACAGCCTGAAATGCTAAATCCTCAGAAGCAACACTCAACATTTGTCAGTAGAAAGCCTGTCAGTTCTCTGGGGGCGGAGGAAGAGGAGGGAAAAGAGAAGGGGAGAGAAATTTTACTGCAAAATGCATAAGCTGCAGTTGCAAAGAGCTCTCAGGTGGTGCCGATGCTTGAAGTGTTATAGTGGAAGTCACATATATCTGTATCTAGGTAGGAAAAGACAGATCAAAACAATCTGTGGTTCTTAGGGACACAGTTTAGTGGTGGATTTGACAGTGCTGTGTTAATGGTTGGGTTTGATTATTTCAAAAGTCTTTTCTGACTTAAGTCATTCTGTGATTCTAATAGCACTGTCAGCTCCACTCATGCTATTTAATACTGGAAACAATTTTCCCTTGCTATGTTTTAGAAACTTAAATGACAAAGAGAAGAAAATGTACAGAAGTTGTCCAGGTTAAATGTTATTGTTTGTAATACTGATGGCAAGACAGTAGTAGTAGTTCTCCTTTGCACTGTACAGTATTACAATGTCTAAATAAAACCTGAACTGAGTTAAAAGAACTCAGGGGGATTGATCAGCCTTTCCCATTTACCGGTGGGTTCCTCTCTCCAGCCCTCCTGACACAGAGAGACTAATTTTCTTCTGCCTCTCTTGGTTGAAGAGGCTCCTAGACAGAATCAGGGAAAAGATGAGCACTGACTATAAATGAGGAGGAAAAAATCCAGGTCGTTCAACTTACCACACACCAGTATCAATACATCAAGAGAATGAACAACTAACAATGAACATAGAAGGAATAGGGGAAAAAACCACCAAAAACCCCACAAAAACAAACCAAGAAAGTAGTATCATTTTGCAGTGGAAATTTACCTGAAAACGGAGGCCCTGGGTCACACCTACGGTCCATCTAATCCAGCGTCCTGTCTCTGGACAGTGATCAGCACTACACACCTCTGAGGAATCTGAATGAATTTGTGCAGCCTGGGCTAGACAGCCAGGGCTAACCTGTTCATGGGCAAAGCTTCTCCTTAATCCCTGTTCTTTAAAGATTAGTTAATGCACTGAGGCATGAGCAGTGGAAGAGTCTGCTTCTGCACATCCAGATTAAACATGTAAGGTCTGATTCTGAGGGCCTTTGCAGTTGGCATAAAGTACACCTCTTTTAAGGCACTTGAGATCTAAAGAGTAAAATCTTCTCATGCTTTGTAAACATCCCAGTGTGAAAAAAGGCCAAGAGTTCAGAAAGAGCTGTAGTATTTCAGTCTGAAGGGTAAGAAATATATTTTTATAGCCTTGTCTAGTCTAGTTACTCTCCTCATTTATTCCTTACTCCGAATGGAAACATCAGATGTACTTCAAGAAGCTATCCAGTGCAGGTAGAAGAACCAAGTCACCCAAATAATATTCAGGTATCAAACCTGGCCCCTAGAAAGTCAGACTAGACTGAACTGAAAAGTTTGAAGTTTTTTTTGGTGAATGACTGCATAGAGGAATACATGGGGGTTTTTTTGGAGGGGCAGATTCTGCTGCAAACTTTAGAACTAGTCTGGCTTCTTTGACATATGCCTACTGCATTCCCAGTGACTCTCTTATTGTATCCCTAAGGTGCAGGCTTCAGACATCGCCCATATGGGATCCAGACTGTGGTTAAATAGATGAGGAAGGACTGCAGAGAGAGCAGTTGCCTATTTTTCAGCATATTCAGCTTTCCTTGGCTCTATGTGGAACAGTGCTGAAGGGCTCTTCTTGGGAGGAGGGCCAAGAGTTACCACAGTCAGTAATCTTGCTGGGCACTGAAGCAAGTGGCCTGGCCAAAGGAAGACTAGAGAAGCTGAAAGATGCCAAACTAGGCGTTAAAATATTTAAAAATTACTTCATTTGCAGATGACTGAAACCTGAACTTAGAAAGCTAACTTTAAACGTAACTCTTGGGAGTCCTGGGCCAAGCATATTGGCTAGAAAATCAAATCAAAGCTCTAATCACATCAGTGCCTTATAAAATAAATGTCAGTGCATCACAGACAGAGAAGACATCTCTTAATGACATCAGGAATTAATAATAGACTCTGAGACTAGTGTTTCAGAGTCTTATTTGAAAGCAAAATATTGCTTGCAATGACAGAAATCAATGTGCTTCGTTGATGCACTCCAAAAATCTTCCAAAAATCTTTCACCAGCTACAGTTTTGACAGTGAAAACTTGCAATGAAAAATACAAGATGATACAACCTTGAAAAAAAGCAAAATCACCCAAAAAAAGGTTTACACAAGGCTGTGGTGTAGGGGGTCCCCAGTGTGCAAGGCCAGGGTGCTTTCCAGATTTCTGTGATGCCCTTTCGAATTTAATCAGAATTCCCTGGCATTTGCTCCTCAGCTTCTCCTCTTCACTAACCATCCCTGGTATTTATACATTGCTTTGCTCCCAAGTAAGGAGCTTCTCAGTTAATCAACAGCTTTCTGTCTCGGTCCCCCTAGCAGGTTACCACTTCTGCTAATCTCTTTTGCTCAAGTCTCCCCTCTCTCCTCTCCTGCCCTAGTTCCCAGTCAGCCAACAAGGGTGCTTGAGCTACATCTGCTCTTATTTCCACCTCCACAGAAATCCCATCAGACTCAAAGAGCCACAAGAGAAGTCTCATTCTGCCTATGTTGTGATCATCTCACAGGCCCGCAATGCTCACTCTTTGAAAGAACTGTCAAGGTTTAATTTTCCCTTCTTGACTCAGATCTAAAAAATACATGAGAGACCAGGATTACAGATTGCTAACTTGTGCTCTGTGAATCTTGGTGAGCAGCTGAAGCTTTCAGTGATGCAGGAAATCCTGTGCCCCAACAGAATGCACCATTTCTCTATGAAGAGAGACTCATAAAACTCATAAAATCCTTAAAATCACATTCATAGAAGTCTCCTTGAACAGTGGCAATCACCAAAAAGACCTAGCTCGACACAGAAATTTTGTAATGGAAACCCTCTCCTTTGAAATACAATGAGAAAAACCTAAGAAAACTGAACTAGGATAGCAGAGCAAGACAAAAATGAAATTGAGATGTTTTTGCGACAGGACAACTTCTTCTGCTACAAACACCACTCTCCTTTCCAAGTCTAGCAGACAACACAGTGAAGCCTTTGGCCATCTGATTGACAATACAATTTAGCATGTGCTTGTAGACATTGGTGATTCCCATTTCCTGCCCACTCTCTTCCAAACTGAAGAAGTCAGCACTGGTCTACATGAGTGTTTAATCAATGGCTGCCAATCAATTACACTGATTGAAAGACAGTCTAAAAATCCTTTGGTCTGTGGCCCTACTGGTGAAAACAGTTGTCAGGAGCTGAAGCCACCAGCTTTCAAACACTGGAGGTTTGGGAAAGGTTCTATGTTTCTTGGGTGCTGTACAGCTCAGCTCTTTACAAATCACTGAATATCTGTTTACACATGTATATGCCAGTACAAAATCTCCTTCTCACATCCTCCACCCACACAGCCCTCTGCTTTTAAAAGCAGCTTCAGCCAACAGTGAAACGGAATGTGCTTTCTTTCGTTTTCTTGCATCTTAGCATGGGGCAAACCTAATCCAAATTTCTAGACCCAGAGATCCAACAGAGACCAGACACTGTTTCACATTGCAGTGGAAGGAAAATGGTTTTGAGGGTGTTGATGAGACAACAACATCACAGAAGGTCCCTTTTGCAATACACTGTTATAAAAAGCCTAGACCAATATTGCAACAAAAATATGAGGATGAACTTCATTAAAATATTTCACCAGCTCCACAACAATCCTTCACTGTCCATCTTGAAGCTAAATGCAGAAGGGTTTCCAAATACCAGGAAAAAGTTGTTTCAGGTCATAGAATAAATTATACATTCATAATCTACTCCATTCTAAGCATTCATCTCATCTGGAATAACCAGGATACTTATGCTAACCTTAAGAGGACCTACTGTAACTTTGTAGGTGCCCTGAAAGAAGGTCAGCATAATATTTTTATCCGAGGGTTATTATTCTTTCCAGGTTCTCCCTTTACAAGCAGGAAAATCCTTGTACTTCTGTTTTGCATAATCACATGTCCAGCTCAGTGAGTAAAATTTAATGCCCTTTGATTGATAGGTTAAGACCAGAAGGGATCATTATGGCCATCTCATTTGACCTTCTGCATAACCTCAGTTACGGAAATCCTCTCTGTCGCTCCTGCATCTATCATCATGATATTGGGTGCTGCAAAAAATATCTTTTATAAAGGCAGCCACTTGATTTAAAGATTTCAAATGATGGTGTAGTCATTCCCCACTCTCTTTGTATCTTTAACTGCTGCTGTTGTTAAAAAATGCCCACACTTCATTTTGTTACTCAAAAGGCTCTGTTATGTTATCAAAACCTCAAAGTGATAATTATGAATTACAGCTGGATATCTCCTGTTCAGAAAACTCAGAATTAGGAATAGCAGAAGCTTCTCCCAGCCAAGTGGACTGGTTCCGCTGGGGGCAAATGAGTGCTGTTTGAGACCAGTGTAATCTAGTCACTCAACAAACAAACAAACAAATAAACTTCTTATTTAGTGGACATCTGTTTTAGCACAGTGTTCATCAGAATAAAGAGACGGCTTTGTCAATGCTCTCCCAATTCTCTTAATTTGATAAAAACTACAGCATTAACTTCCACAGTACACCTAGAGGCAGCAGAACTCTGCCACCTGCTCATCAGGAAGTAGGACCTCATCCTGGTGGGTTTGCAACCTCTGGCATCGATTCACTCTGTGCAGAATGCTCCTAGTCACCACTGAAATCCAGAGGGGCAGCAGATGCTCAGTGCAATAAAGGCATGGCACAAGAGGAGTGTGAATATGAGTCTTCATTCTACATTTTGACCCCTTCCACACAGAATAAAAGATGCCAATGTTTTTCATTATTGAAAGGGGATATGTGCACTTGCCAGGCAGCAGGGGGTCCCTCTTTGGAGAGGATGCTGTTAGGCTGTGATCATATGTTACAATTCCACAGGCAATAGGAGCAATGTAAGGAATGTTAAGCTCTCCACTGCCCTGGCTGGGACTTGCTGCAGTGACTCCCCTGCCAATCTCATGTTTGCACCAGCTGAGTCATTTGTCTTCGTGCCCTGTTACATGCTACAGATCTTATTTTGCTTTCTAATTGACACTTAAAAGGCAGTTTGGAGGAAGAGAAGGTTGTTTGGCATTTTTTAACCTTTAAGGAGAGAGGAATCGTGGGAGACTGGGGACAGGTAACCTTCAGACAGGATTTGTCAGCCAGGGATAATGCTGTGAAGCCAGTCTTATGCTAATCATGAGAGAAAACTCTAGCATACAATGGACAAGAGTCCATATCTAGGACAAGGTTGGCTGCTTAAGCTGTTTAGGAATCATTCTAGTCCTTTCAGAATTGCATGTCTCACCCATGGAACTGAGTGGTTACAATTTTGTAACTAAATTAAAAGTACATAGTGGAAGTGAGAATCTTTTGGGCAAACTCTTGTTTTGTACAAATACTACAGCCATCACCGTAAAGTCAATATTTGCTAACAGTTGTCACATTATAGCAGGGAGGTGTCAAAGGAATGAATCCATCAATAACCTCAATAATCTACCTTGCCAACTGTGGGAAGAATTCTTCCCAGCCACAAAGCACTTAGTTTCTGTGGTCACAATTATCTGAAAGCTACTAAGTTTGCCAAGGATAGGAGCAGATTCTTAAAAGGAACAATCCCAGATGTCTGAAATGAGTTAAGATTGTAACACAGGGCTTGCAGCACACAGAGCAAAAGAAATAATACAAGGTGATATTTTTCTTAAGGAAGCTTATGCATGATGCAAAAAGTGGGTTTTTTATTCCTTAAACAAATTTTACTATACTTCAACAAAATATTTTGGTTAGAAAAGAAGAAAAGCCACAAACTTTGGATCTGACTTGGAACCTGAGTATTATTAAAGCTTGATGCAGAAAGGAACAGGAAACAGAAAGGGGTGTGAAAGCCTGAGGCAATCTATGATTTCTAGCTTGGGGGAAGGTGGGTTCCTTACTGTTCCCAACTTATTGCTCAAGTCTGCCCTCTCTCCAGTCCTACCCTCCTGGGCCTGATGCCAATGAAGTGTGGGTGTGCAGAAAGGAGGTTCAACAACTTCTTCCTGGATCTTGCCTGAGAACTTGGAAGCCTCTGCAGGATGTGTATGAGTAATGTTCCTGCTCCCACTCATAACCCAGGTGGGCACACCCAAAGAAAGGAGGAAGAGGAACTTCTGCAGTATTGCAGAGTACCAGTGTCAGGATAACAAGTGATTTGGATTCCTGTCTCAGCCTCTGTTCCTATTTGATTCTATCAGAGGAAAAGAAGGAAGGAGAAAATTAGCCAATATAATTCTTACTCCATATATTCTTCCTTCTTTACTTCATAAATTTGAGAGAAATCAAAGAGAAAATGGCAGCTGTCTTAAAAAAGCATCAGTGGATGCAACACTTAAGTCAAAGCATGTAAATTTAAGCTGTGATAAGAAAGAGGCACAGCAAGAACTCCTTGGTTGTGAGGAGCAACAGGGTACACAGAGTAATTTCAGAGGTTTGAGGTTATCTCAAGCATGGTATGAAGAAAGTTAGTGTTTTAAGAACACCCTGAATACAGAGTATTTTGACATGATTTTCACTGTTCTCTGTGCTCTCAGCTCCCAAAGGGAAGCAGGACCTGACCTTCAGTCAGACCTTGCATGTCCAAGGCATCTCAGAGTGTCTTCCCTGTGCTGTTATTCTGCTCAGAGACACTGGAGAAAACAGAGCATGCAAGCAATAAGCATACATGGAGAAAACTTTTCTCATGTATTAAAAGCTTGAGCATCTATTGCAAGGCATGTGTGATCCAGCTCAGTATTTTAACAGCCAACATAAAAACTTTGGGAATTCAATCTTTGCGGTAAGTTTGCTCTATAAGGGTTGGACAATCTTTGCATTCGCTGCTACTTCTCTTTGCCAGCCTCCTCAACCTCTGTGTTCACAGAGATTACACGTGGAAGAAAATCTGTACTTCCTAGAGAACTGTAATGAGTAAGACAGACTTCATTTCTGTATTCCCTTATAAAATGTCAAATATTCATGGCTATGTCAAATTAAATTAGTTTCTTGTGTTGCTATTCTTTTCAGCTGATTGGGTCCTCCTCAGATGATACCCGTCCTGCCATTACATGATCTACCCCAAGAGACTTCACCTTTATCTAACATTATTCAATGCAAGCTCAGTTTCAGATCAGAATAAAGGAAAAAATACAAATTTCAGAAGGACTTGGATAGCGATCAACCACTGTGTCTTTATCAGGGTTGTATTATAAGGAGAGACAGAAAACGCCTTTGTCGTTACAGGCATAAGAAAGACATACAATAAGGCTTGAAATTCGGTTCACTACAGAGCAAATAAATACTCCCTAGAAGTTAAAAGGAAATTATTCTGAAATAGATACAGAAATCTCTAAGAAACCAGGCACATACAAACCAGGATGAGCAATTCTTGATTTCTTTTTGACACCTGCCCTGATTTCTGTACATAGGATTGAACATGAGGCCACCAGAGCAGAAGCCTGAAACACTTCCGTGTTTCTCCTGTACCTGGAAATCATTGTCTCTGTAATTGGGCATAAAATGGGATACTTAGAACTCATTGACAATTACTGTACAGCTGGATAAAAACTGTGGAGAGAGTGATGGTTTTCATAAGAATTAGGCAGCTGAAAATATTAAAAGAAGAGGATATTGGGAGAGAAGGTGTAGCTGGGCATTATAAGATGAAATTTAGTAATGTATAAAGTCTTGATAGATGTGAGAAAATATACAAATGCAGATGTAAACATATACACTGGGATGCATACCAGTTCTGAGACAGCTGTTCTGGAGAGCTGCCTTAGAGACTTTGGGGTCCTTCAAAGGCTACAGTACTCCATGCATGATCAAGTATATTAAAAATGGAACCTTACTTGTCTACCAAACTTATAAACCAGATGGGTTGTCAGACAGATGAATAATGTGTGCTGACATAGAGATTTGGGCCCTTTTATCCTAATTTTGGTCTGAACAGTCTCCCCAGCAGCAGAGCCTTCAGAGCTGTGGGGTATCTAATGACCCAAGATCCCATGAGGGCCCTAGACCCGTCACCCCATTAATTTAATGGTTACCTCTATCATTACACTTTGCACTTCTGTCACTATCTGGAAGTTTCTTTTCCTGCCTAGGACCTGGCTACAGAAGCACTTACACCTGCTGCAAACTGATGCCATCAAGCTGACACCATCCTGCTTTATAAAGGGATAAAGACAAGGGCTGAAGGCACCCCAAAGTATTCCTTTCTCTAGATCTGACACACTCCAGCAATGTAGGAGGAGATGGTGCTGCAGGGAGGCAAGGGTACAAATTCCCCTGTGTGTTTACTCCCTGCATACTGCCCAACATCTTTGCAACCCACCCTAGGAGTTCAGCTCATGGTTTGCAGTAGAGAAGGAGAAGGAAATAGAGGTAGTTCTGTCATGTCTCCCGGGGTTGCTGGGAGAAGACAGGGAACCCAGCAGAATGAACATTAAAAAACAAAACAAAACAAAAACAAACAAAGAAGTGATAGAGCAAAAAAAAACCAAGTATGGAGAGAGAACAGGCACCACGTGCGTGAAATGAGAAAGCAGAGAATTAAAGGGAGCATCACAAAGGGTTTTGAGACTTACATATGTATAAGAACAGAGAATTTGAGTGAAAACAAGAGAGCAGAGGGAAAAAATAAAGCTAAGAGAAGAATATGTGGGAACTCAAAAAGGGAATTAGTGAGGGAGCCAAAAGGGGAAGAATGAATTTATGGTCATCTTCTCCCTTACTATTCTGGGCAGCAAGTAAAATATGAGCTGATGACTTCAGCATCACCAGGCAAGACAAACTGTTTTGTGTGACATCACTGAAGCGTGCAAATTTTTTTGTAGTGTTTTCCCAGAATCTCACACTAGTGTATTAGCCATGAGGGCTGTGAACCTGAGGTGGGTGCTACTAAACAAATAAATATAACAGAAACTCCCTGCTTCACACCAGCTAATAGAGATACCCACTACAATTGTAAAAGCTGTGAAACTTAAATGTTAATTTCTTTCATGCCAAAGGTTTCAAAACAAACAGACTCTTTAGTCAGAAGATTGTATTTTATAGAACCCAAAACAATTACCCCTACAAAAATAATAAAAGCAAAGCCTTCCCTTGGTAATAAAATCGTAATGTTTCCTGAATGTCTGATGAGAATGTATTTAGGGAAGCCTGATGTGCAATCACACACCTAATTATTTCTGTTCTCACGTGGTATGTGTAAGTGCTTTTCTGTAATGTACGCAGGCAGAAGAAAGGGGCATTTATATACATATATGTGTTCCAATTTTGGCAGCACATTCCTTTGATCAAACACACCATTGCTTAAAGAGAGGACAGAAGAGCGAAAATAGAGGCAGATATTAAAGAGAAGGCGGCATTCAGTGCTAGGATCCAGGGCACAGCCCTTGCCTTCCCACACCAGCATTTCTGTGAGGGCTCAGTGGTGGCTCCAGGTCCAGCTCCCATCACTGGCTGCACAGCAGTAGGACACACAGGCAGACACTAAAAAGCAGCTGTGTCACTCTCAATTAATACTTCTGTCTCGGAACAAGATCTGTTCATTTACAGAAGGACCATGGCTCAGCCACAGACAGCATCCAAAAAGACATAAGCCAGGGAACAAACAGTAAGAGCTACACCATAACTTGGCACAAAATCTGGTCACAGGACATGAAACGCACTCTCAATTTAAATAATTAATTAAGACTTCCACTCGATCTTGGACCATCCAGTTACTTACATTGGAAATGCCTTTGTTGGTGCAGGTGTTTACCCTTATGCATCCACATGACATTTGGAGTCTTGCTGAGGCAGGCCAAGAGAGAAATTATGTGATAGAAAACACCCTTATTCCTGGATAAAGGGGACACCCATGAGAAGCTGATGATTTAGGGAACTGATGTTACCACTGCCCCTAACAGGCAGACACCAAAGCTGCTCAGGCCAGGCAAAAAAGCCCACTAAGCACTCAGCTGCACTGCCAGGCATGCAAATATCTGTGCAACTTTGATCTGAGTTGTCAAACCATTGACATTTCACGGACCAAAGCCCTTCAAATCACACAGAAATGTACTTCACCTCCCTCAGTGGATTTTGGATCAGACCTTACTGAACACATAAAGCTGGCCATTTACTTTGATGTTTGATAAATTTCCTTCTCTTTGAGGTGTGTATTTTAATAATTTAGCCAAACAGGCACATGTACTGCCAAGTACATTCTTTTCATGCAGCAAGAAAGCACTGCTGGTGCTGAAAAGGAACCCATTCGCTGTGGACCTCATTTATCTACTCTCACACAGAGTACAGCTTTCCTCAGGTGCAGTACAAGGGCTGAGACAGTTAACTACAAAGCTAACCCATCTAGAGACACAAGGTGATTTCCAGAAAAAGAAACAGCTTCACTCTCTACCTCTTCCCAATTTATTTATTTAAAATTAACTGGTATTTTTTTCCTTCTGATTTTCAGCCTGATAGTCCTAATCTAAAATTTAAACCTAAACCTCAACTCGACCACCTGTTTTTAATCCTGATGTGAAATCAATGGTTCCATCAAATCAGGTTTTGAAAACTGTACAAGACCAAGCTATGAGGCAAGAAGGAATGATATTAATATGCAGAGACCCTCAGAAAGTAGTTTTCTTTACTTTCACCCAGAAAGGAGAAACCAATCAGAGGTAAAAGTGCTACAGAGGTTTGAGCTCTTCTCAAACATACTTAGGCTGTCTGAACCTGAAATTTTGATGAAAATTCAAAATAGCCCTATTTTTCTGCTAGAGACAGTCTCACATTGAAAATAGACCTCTCTTTGAATATTATTTCTACTGATTTTCATATGAAAGATATCAGTTCAGTATATGTTTCCAACCATACTACTGTTTTCTCAAGATGGATAAAGTCACAAGGTGTCCAAAAGCAAAACTGCAAAAATTCAGTCGACCAAATTAAATTCCATTTAACCGTGCTATTGCCGATTCTAGGTCAGTGCTACCTCTAAACACCTAAATCAAGCATCAAAGTAGCACTGAAAACTAAGTCTAGATCCCAAGTGTACTGAAGTTCACCTGATATGCATGGCAGCTGTGCCATAATTTCAGCTGAATGCTTGTACATACAAGCTGCTATCTCTGATGGCAGAAAAAAACACCTAATTGTGAAAATTGTTTAAGAAAACTGGAAGCACAAGTATTTATTAACTAGATTCAGAGTGTGAACGAGGGAAGCTCTTTTGGTGGCAAGTAATTAAACTGAAATTGAGGTCAAATACAACCTGTGGAAACAGCATTTTGTTAGTTCGTTGTCAACAACTTCGGCGAATATACTTTGAAAAGACCAATAAACATATAATGATTAAGATTCAAGCTTGTCCTTTCTACTGTTAACTTCAGCTAACAGCCTGAGTTCCTGACCAGGAGAAACATCACCAGCGCGAGGCTGTGAATACACGTAGATCAGGCCACATTTTTGATGCTCTAGAGTCTGGCTGAGGTTTCAGAGAACATGTATGACAGGATTATATTAGAAAAGGCTTCATTTTTACAGAAAAAAAAGTATGATACACATGCAACCTTTAAAAACTTTAGCTAGTCCTCCCCCGTATTACTCTTCATCAGCTCTGTGCACATCACACAACTTCTGCAATAATGGCACTATTTCCTAAAACTGTTGTCAAAGGTGTCTTAAAGAAAAGCAGGCAATTTGGAGGCATATCAGATTGAGTCTGAATGTACTGTTTATATTAGAGAAGATGGTCCCAAAGGGAAGATATATTCAGCTGAAGGTTGGATGTCCAGGTTGCAAAGCCTAGTTGTCAGATTCAGGAGGCTGCTGCAAGTCAAAGTTTCCTCAAGAACCTGACACAAAGTCTTTATCAAAGGCAGGAAAGGTGACATTGTTCAGCTTACATTCCCCCTTTGGAAACTGCTGTTGCTTATCACTTCAGCTGTGAAGTGTCTGCACTTCAATGCAGCAGATGTATGAAACCTGACAGAGTAAATGTGGCAGGGTATGCACACAGCCTGTGTGCTGTGCTCTTGATGCAGTCTCCTGAAAGGAAACATTTTCAGCTCTATCGCTGCAGTCATATGAAGCTCCTGTGGAGAATGCCCTGATAAATACCCCATAGAGAAACTCTGCACTGAGTATGAGTGGGCAGGCTGTCTCCAGCTCCAGCTTCTAGGTCCAGTCAAATAAGAAAGAGTAAGATCAGAATTACTAAAGTTTAGGCCCTTCAGCCCTGGTAAAACACCACACAATAGCAGAACTGATACAATTCTATTATTCAAGACCTGTGCAGAGACTAGTCTAGGGAGCATGAACCAACCAGAGAGCACCTACATAAACATCTCAACCAGCCCTAAAAAAGATGCAAAAAGTGGTGGTAAGGGTCTTATGGTCTCCCTTATATGGTTTCTTGTCTTTATAAAGAAGTGAATGACAGACCCCAATAAAGCCACTGTGGTAGTGAAGGTTCTGTGAAATAACTTGGTGCATATTCCCTTTGTGGTGAGTGACTTGTTTCTCCCATTTATTTTGTGAGAGAGTTGCATCTTAGACCAGGGTTATAAAAAGGATAGCCATCCATTCCCTAAAGATTCAATTCACCTCTCTGCAGAGATTCAGGACACTGACTCTGTGTTACTTATTCCTGTTCTTGATGTCTTAGCAAATCAATGGCCCTGTGCTAGCTGTTTGCAAAAGGATGCACATCACGCTTGAAAGGTACATACTACAGGGAATTTGCCAATGTGCAATTGTCTCTTGAACTGCTCTGGTCAATTTTGCAGAGACAATTGCAATTATATTAGCAAATCTCTGTATGGAGGATCTAGAATTTATTTTAAAAGTACTTTCCTTCATGAAAAGAAAAATTTACTATACTTCATTGTTTAAGAAGCAAAGAATGTCACAGTTAAATTGTGTTTTCATGACATTTTCTGAGACTGTAAGAGTTTAGTAGGATCTAGGGAATATATTTTCTTAGACCTTATATTCAAGTTTTGTTGTCATTCCCAGTATACCTCTATTACATTGATAGAAAAATGTGTTCTCTATTGCCAGGGGTTGTGTGGTAGATGAAGTGTCTGTTCTATTTGCAGAAGTAACTGAGAGCATTAAAAAGCACACTTGCTGTTACAGTCAGCCTTACTTCAGGTCAGAGCAAGGAAAAATATTCACAGCAAGACCTCAGTCCGCTTTTTTCCTACCTTGAAGAACATATGTACTGTAATAAACGACAGATTAAACCTTAATTAACTGAATGTTGCCTGCCTCCCACATAAAGGGTGCAGACACACTTTGCAACTCGCTCCAGGGTGTCTTCTGGGGTATTGGCAGAGCATCTTCTCACTTGGCTTGCTTTGCCTTCACGGTTGGAAAAGTGGGGTCCCTCTGATGGGCAGCGCCACTCTGCACAGTGCCACACACCCAGAAACGCTGCTGGGGTACAAAGCCAGGCTGGGCTGCAGAGGGGTCAGGACTGCCCACTCCATGGCAGTCATTAACAACCCTTTCATTTACCACTGCACATTTGATTGGAAAGAATATATCCAAACCTCTCTCCATCATTCCCAAAGGGAGAGGGGCAGGCAGGGCTCAGTGATCCCTGTCACGCCATGTGTGCTGGCATTAGGAGCCTGGGACCTCGCAGCACCAGCTTGGGCAGAGATGTGAGCCCTCTGCCAAGGGGTGTCTGTGCTGAGGACACAAGGATCAGCACGACCCTGGGAGTGTGCTTCCATGAGTGGGCCTATCTAAACTGCACCTGGGCAAAACAGTGATGAGCACACATCCACAGCTTCCCCTTCCTTCCCTAAGCCTCGCTTGCCCTGGGTCGGGGAAGATTCGTGATGGGTTAACCCCCAGTTTGTGAGAGACAATTCAGAGCTCAGGTTTCCATGAGAGGGGAGAAGGGGAGCATTGTCCTTCCCTGAAATGTGCTGGTACCGTATAAGCAGTGTAAGCACGATAGTCCCTTTAAAATATCAGGACAACTGCCCAACCATTTCAGTTTTAACTCATTATAACAGTGACAAGGCTGCCCAGAATGAGAGATCAAAAGCTCTGTAGAATTAGGTTGTGTGAGTGTTTGGCCTAAGGCAGCTGGGTAGCTTTAAATAGCTGTTGAGGACTGTGACCACCGCTGAAAAAGTCCTGAACTGAATTAAGATCAAGTTCAACCCCTCTTCTGAGAGCAGGAAAACTCCTGCCCCTCTAGAAACTCACTTTTACTATGAAGTGACAAGCAGTGCCAGCAGTGCTCCACCCTTTTAGCTTGAAAAATCTGGGGTTTGCAGTATGCACCTTTCAAAAAAACAGAGGAAAATACAAAGTAATAAACCAATCCCTTACAGAGAAAACTGGTGATATAACACGGTGATCTCAGAGCCTCTGTTGACATTTCCTCAAATTTTAAAAGTCATTTCTTGGTAGAGCAGAAAATTAAAAGAGGAAAGAAACATGCAATCTGAATTACAAAAAGGAAAAAAAAAAACCTTAAGGATAAGGAAAAAAATATCTTAAGCATAAGGGAAAAGAAATATCTTAAGGAAAGGGAGCTTTACAGATAATACTCTTTCATCTTTCCATCCTACTTTTTCCCTCTCCCTATTCTGTCCCAGATAACTTAGCCAATTGGTCAGTTAAATCCAACAGGGAGATGGAGGCCTTGGAAGTACAAAGAAACTACTAATGCCACAAAAACCAGCAACTGGGAGGAAGAGCCTTTATTTTTGTCCTTAGATGAGAGTTAGTTAGCTGGGAAGTGCTACCTCACTAAGTGCAAACTTTTAAATGCCCCATCACAGGAGAGACATAAACTGGAATTTTCTCCTCTCCAGGCATTCCGGTCAAACAATTCCCACACACAGCACTGCCATGTACAAGGATGTGGTGTGCACACTAATAAATTATTTTTTTCTGCTTTCTGGAAATATGCCTGCGTATTACGAAAAGCTTCTCAGCAGGAAATATAAATCTGTGCATTGTAAAGATGAATGTATAAGAAGAAAACCATCTGTTCAAGACGCAGGACCCTATGCACAATTAGATATTTGATCAGAATCACCAAAACTCTGCTTCGTTTTGTGTGATGGCAAATCAGGTGTGTGTGAGTTGCGTTTGCTCAGAGATTAAAGTGAAAAAGACATAAAATGTGATTTAATAAGCCTAGTAAGGAACTTCTGCAGAAATAAAAAAATCATGAATTTATAATGCATTTTTAACCAAGAGATACATGCTTGCTTTAGACATTTAACTAGAACAAGTTCCAGGCAAAAACTCTGAGGAAAACAGTGTATACCATGAGGACTGATATCCTGAAAATAAGTATTTCTCTGTTTCTTCTCAAAAGTCATGACATTTGCCTAAATACTGTCCTTTGCTTTTGTCATCCAAGCAGCAACTCTCACCTCAAAAGTACTGCAGCACTCAGAGACAAAGCAAGGTTTCCGCCCCATCTGCAGGGGTAGTGGGATTCTCCTTGGAGGAGGAGAGCAGGTACCACTTCACAGAAGTCACTGCAGACACAAATGTGATATTAAATCACTGGGTGTCCCTCTTCTTTCTTTCCTATTATTTTTATTTCTTATTGTTTTTATGTTTAATAAGCATAAATGAGAACTGTTGGTCTGTTTAGATTTCAGCATCAAGAGTGAACTTCATGTGCAGGTCTTTGAGAAGAATAATAACCTCAGAAGTTGAACAGGATGTTAATGGGCTTTAGGATTCAAAAGATCATAATGGAAGTTGAGCTCTGCAATCCCCCACCCCACATTAGATGAGTGATTGCCCCACAGAGCAGCCTTCAGACTGCAGAAGAATCCAATCCATCAGCAGTGGGGCCTACACTTCAGAGACTACCAAGGACAAATAAATAAATAAAGACATTTCCTTCATCAAAGAAAGTGACAGCTATGGATCAAGAAATTAATTAATATATGTTGACATAAACTTTCTTTGCATACTGGCACTGATGCCTTTTCCTGGTCCTAAAATTAAGAGACCTAAACACAGTTAAGAGGGGAAAAGGATTTTACCTCAGTATTTATTTAAGGATCCTCAGGTGTGCCGAAATGCACATCGAAATGCGCCCAGAAATCCCCACCGAAGAAATGGCCACACTCGATATAATGTGTATACAATTGTATGCCTTGCAAAAATTAGCATATCTATCAAAGATTCCCCAATGAGGGACTCGAGTGAGACCCCTCGTCCGAGGAACCTTCCCCCTGGATGGGCCTGTCTTTGTGTACAGAATGTGTTCTGGAGAGGACCTTGGTGTCTGGGGTTTCCAGAATGTTTGGTCTCTTGGCTTAATGGAATATTGGGTCTAAGAGAAATTATCAAACTTAAAGATTTATAACTGTGTGGGGTAAAAGCACTGAGAATATATAAAAGCTATATAAAAGAGTGTATAAAAGGGGTATAAAAGAAAAAGCAAAAAATCATCATGGCACCAGCACAGTATTGTCAGCTATTTGCTCTTCTTGAGTGTGGCTTTGCTCTCCTCTCCACAAGGCCAGGATTTGCACGAGGAGGTCTGATGATGCTTCATAGAATCAGGGAGTAAAAGGGAATCAGGCCTCACAGACACAGACCAAGACCATGGAGTGTCTGGTACTATCACGTCCACAGGGCACTTCAGCAGCACAGTATTACTCAGTTCAGCAGCAAACTGTCACAAGCAGTAAGTGACAGAAATCATGAGGCTTGAACAACAAGATAATTAAGAAAAATAATTGATGGATACAGGAAAAGAGCAAGACCTTATTTAGATCACTTGTCTTCACACATACCCGATTTCGTTGAAGATGTCCCTTCTCGTTTGGGTGGGGCTGGATTAGATGACCTTTAAAGGTCCCTTCCAACCCAAACTGTTCTATGATTCTCTGATATGTTTTCAGAGGATCTATCTTTGGGCAGAGGCGATATTTACAGAGGCTGGTGAGGGCCTGATTTCCAGCCCCTTCTTGCCAGCGTGTGCAGAAGAACTTCATTATGTGCACTTCACTCTGTGCTGCAGAGCTGGATACATAAATCTCATTCATATTTTTGGCAAGTAACCTGCACTGTGTTAAACCAGTTTGATGGTTTAGCCTGCAATTGAGAAGATTTCTATGTAAAAACTTATTTTCTGTTCAGCTTTTACACAGTGGCTTTAGTCACAATTTATGTCTTTCTGTCAACAAACAGCTATTAATTTCTTGCAGTTACAGTCAATATCTGATGCCATTCTTCCCTCTTTATGTTTGAGCCTGACATTCCCTTATTCTATTCATGGCTTTTTTGCTGCTTGCGCAGCAATTTAGAGGAACATTAAATCAAGCAAAATATTAAAATACAAAATAACAAGAATTTTAAAACAGAAACATGAATGTAAAATTGAGAGAGAATTCTTTCATAAGCTCTAAAGAAGAGGGAAAAAAAAGAGCAGGTGTCTGAAAACAATGTCTCTGCACGAATCGTGCACCTGCCTAGCTTGCAGGTAGCAGGTCAGGTTCTTTCCAATGTGGATCTTCACATGGGGACATCCTCCATTCAGGGAAATGTGTAGCTGTTTCAGTTTTTCTGAGCCGTTTAGTTGGGAGGAAAAGTGTTTCTCTCACACTGATGACGCAGAAACCACAAAGCACTGGAAGAAAGGTTTCCCCACTCTTCAGATTGATGGCTAGTCCAACAGGTTCACTAAACAGTGAGAAATCTTTGAAAGGATTTTCTTACAGAGAAATTTCAAGGTAATTAAAATATGCAATTGATTTAAAAAAGCCAAAAACCAAACAACAAACTTTCCTAATTCACTTTCAGGCATTTTAAATAACTTCTCCAAACACAAAATTTCTTAATGGATATTCAAAACCTTTCAGGTGGCATGTTGTGAGAAAGGTGAGCTTTTATTAAGTTTTGAAGTAATCTTCCTCGCTAAGGAAATGGTGCTGGGCAAGGAAAAGCTTTGGGGTGACAAACTGGTACTGCAGGGCTGTTCTGGGGGAAGCTCAGATGAAGGTAATGTGAACCAAGAGAAAACTGAATGCTGGAAATGATGTAAGGTGACAAAAAACCTGAGAAGTTTATGAAAGAGGATTCAAGAAGCTTGGAAATCTACTAAGAAGGAAAACAGTATGTCAAATACAGTATGGGAAATAGAATCCAATCCACTGACAGAACTTTGGATTTCAAATAAACTGACCATTGTGGGATTTATAAAGAAAAACACAGGGGTTTGCATTCAGGGCACCATTGAAAACATAGCTACTGTTCAAGTCTTGAACACCCTGTCTGTAACTTTTGCATATTAATCTTTGTTACAAAACCACACAGCCTAGACTTACATTCTGTGACATAGCTAGTTGCTTGGTTAAGGTACCCATTAAATAAATATGGAATTGTCACAAGTAATAGGCTAGTGTGGTCTGCATTCTTGCTTCTGACAAGCACATTTGACAACAGCTTTAAAACTTTAATTGAACAGAGAATAGCTATAAAGTTCCCCAAATATGTTTTTTTGTTTTGTTTCTAGGCAAAACATTTCTAAGTAAAAGTAAAATGAATAAATGTTTTCAATTCCTTTAATAGCGGAGAGTTTCTGTTCTCTGGAAGTACTTTCTGGAATATAATTCACAATATAGAAGCCTAAATGAAATAGTAAAAAATGGTACATTCATCCAGAGTGATCTATGTAAAGTTTCTGCTCTTTCACTAGAATAATTTTTACATATCACCGCTACTACCAGACAGACACCTCTGCATAGAGGAGCAAAAGGGTTCAACATTGCACAGGTTTGCTTCAATAAGCAAAATGTACAAGGACACACATGGAGTTAGTTGAGATGGTACAAGGTATCCTCAGTCAGCTCGAGCTCTGACAAAATAAGGTTTACTCTTTTTGGTTCTTTATTATACCTGTATCTATTCCACTTAACCATCCTTTATTTATAAAGAAGCTTTCAAAAATAATATCTGGAGGAATAATAAAATATATTTTTCTCTGAAATGTCTGATAAAAGACTACACAAAGAAATGAGCACTAAAAAGACAGAAATTACATGTTTATGTCAGTACTGGTTTTACTGCAAACCTCTTCAGCATTGAGAGAGTTTGAATTTTATTTAATTATTTAATCACAGTTTAATCCTATTTTTATTTGAAAGTGACTATACCAATGTCTGAATATAGCTGCATGAGCTGTAAGATAAGCTGAGCCTGGAAATATATTTGAATGTTAGCATGTTTAATATTCTACTGAAATTTCCATTATCCACTTGCTCCTTCTTTTCCTGCCTTGAAACATCTTGGTTTCAAGAGTGATTGCCATCCTTTCCTATTCCATCCAGGATCATGCTGCAGGCTGAGGGCAGAGAAGAATGAATGTGCCCAAGGACCCAGAAAATCACTCAACAGAGAGGAGTGATAGTTTCAGGAGGGCAGGCAGCAGGAAGAAAAGAGTTCTCCAAAAAGTGAGGTGAGATGAGATGCCATGGAGATCTAGACAGCCAGCCAGGGGGATAGATGTGCTGAGAAGTACAGGGGACAACTGGGAGGAGGAGAAGGTGCTCAGATACTGTAGAACACTGAGAATGCTGTGGGAAGAGAACAAAAAAGCTTCTCTCTCTTCATAAAGAAGAAAACCTGATGGTCTGGTGATGGTTAGGCCATGTGACATCAGCATTTCATGAAATCTGCAGGATTTTCCAAACAATCAACATTTCATACAAGAGTACTGAAAAAAATTGAAATAATTTCCTAAATGAAACGGAGTTTCTAACAGTTTTTCCATTATTATTTAATTAAATAAATAAATAACATTTTCAGGGAACTGGAGGAGTAGAGAGGTTAAAGCATCTTGCTACAAGTCTCACTGCAGTAGGTTCAGACAGTTCCAGACAGTCTCCAGACTTGCACTGATGATCTCTGACGCAGCAGAGAATATGTGAGAGAAATCACTCTGCAGACACCAAGGTCAGTGAAGAAGGAGAAGAAGGAGGTGCTCCAGGCACTGGAGCAGAGATTCCCCTGCAGTCCCTGGTGAAACAGACTGTCCCTCTGCAGCCTATGGAAGTCCACAAGGGAGCAGGGACCCACCTGCAGGCCATGGAGCAGGTGGATGCTCAAAAGAAGGTTGTGACCACATGGGAAGCCCATGTTGGAGCAGTCTCCTGGCAGGGACCTGCAGCCCCATGGAGATAAGAGCCCAGGTTAGAACATGCTGGCAGAACTTGTGACCCCATGGGGGACCCACACTGGAGCACTTTGTGAAGAACTGTAGCTCATGAGAACAACATACACTGGAGACGTTCGTGGAGAATGGTCTCCCACTGGAGGGACCCCATGCTGGACCAGGGGAAGGACTCCTATCCCTGAGGAGAAAAAGCAGCAGCAGAAACAGCGTGTGATGTACTGACAGTAATGCCCATAATGCCCATTCCCTGTCTCCCTGCACCACTGGAGGGAGGAGGTAGAGAATTGGAAATAAAGTTAAGCCTGAGAAGAAATGAGGAAGAGGGGAAGGTGTTTTTAAGGTTTTTGTACTTCTCATGATTACAAATCACAACCAGGGAATGATAAATTCAACTAATTTATTTAAGTGGAGTCTGTTTTGCCTGTGACTGTAATTGGTGAGTGACCACCCACTGTCCATACTTCAAACTAAAACCTTTTGTTATATTTTCTCTCCTCTGTCCAGTTGAGGAGGGGAGTAATAGAGTGGCTTTGGTGGGCACCTGTCATCCAGGCAGGGTCAAACGATCACACAGGATCTGGTCCTTCGGACTGAATGGAGAAAGGTGCACATAGTTTTGCTTCAGACCATAAGTCTTTTGGCAGCTTACAGAGAAGATCTGCTCTTGGCCATTGGCTTATGTGTAGAAACAGGATGAACTGAGTGTCTTGATTATGTTTATAGACAAATTCAATTAGGCTGTTTACATTTTTTATGTTGTTCTTCACAGAATTAAAAAAAAAATTATTTGAAATTTTGACTTTTTTCCCCCCACTGAGGGAGCAAATAACTGCTGGTGCTAGAATATCTGCAGGGTTGAGAAATGTGGTCGTCCCAACTGTTCTGCGCCACACACCTCTCTACATACTGTTTGTTCCCACCAAATACAGCTTTGGTAATATCTTCTGCAACAGAAGTGGTCCCTAGCTTTACAGTGCCAGGACTGCTTGTAGGTGACATTCAGGAAAGCAGGAACAGTTGTTAGAGTCACTAGAGAGAGTGCACAGGGAAAGAGCAGGGCTGCTCCTCTCCAGCAGGGCACTCACCTCTTTCACAATGGATTGAGCAGCACAAAGCAGGTGATCTCAAGGCTGGGAAAGGACAATGAAAGATTCACAAAGGATGAAAGGTAAGGAAATTAATTAGCAGTGCAATTTTAGAGAAGTCACAAGGTCAGCTGGTGAGACTTCATGCACACAATAATTAGCAGGAGGAAGTATAAATATTTCTCGGTCTTACTTGCTCTCTTCTCATCCCTCTTTGTTACCTTTGTCCTACCATTCTGAGTTTCAACCAACACCCACAGTAACAGTCCAAATATACTGCACATATTGCAGAAGATGATAAAACAGGAAACAATTATACATATGATGAAAAATAGCTATTTCTCTATCCCTACTAAGCCTCTAAAACTGGAAATGGCTAACACACCTATAGCCGTGTGACCACTGTATGTGAACTGCTTCCAACTAAGCCTGACTGGTAGCCTCTTTCAGAAACAGGACATGGGTCCTGAGACTTTTTCAGAAACACTATGTTATTGTAAAGCATTTTCTGAATAGAAGGAAGCAGTAGACCACCTTATTGAATATCTTTGTCAGACTGTGTTGCATGTGTTTGAAATTTCTCCAGAGCAACGGGGAGATGGTAACAGCTTAACCACTCAAGTGTGGGCTAATCAGGTTGGGGTATTAAGCCCTTCCTATTAAATCATTCTACTTTTCTTTAGAAGATTGTGTGCACTGAAATAATGTGTCAGAACAGAACTACCGGTTAGCCCAGTTCCCAGGGGAGTCCTGGGAACCTGTCTGTGTTGTAGAGACTGCATGGGTGCATTATCTAATAAATGTCTTTGAGTAGAAATCACAGAAGATGTTGGAGTTGGAGGCAGTATTGAAATTGTCTCTTAGCTCACAATTGCACACAGAGTGATGAAAGGCATCTGACCTTTGCTTAAGGTCTGGTTCTGCAGAGGTGCAGGCGGCCAGCTTGACAAACTGAGCTCACACAGGTTCAGCTGGAGAAGGAAAGCCATGGTGGGTTTTCTTGTGTGTAACTTCCGTCAAGTTATTCAGGATAGCAAAGGATAAAACTGACACAAGAGTGTCAGGGGAATGTGGCAAAGATGCATCCTTTTACAAACACCACACAAATATGAAATTATATTTAGGCAAACATCTGACTAAAGTAATTGTCATTTAAGCTTGAATTCAGGAGTACTGTGTATTAAGAGGGAGCTGTGCTGTTGATATGAACTACCAGTGATTTATCTCCCAGGACAGAGAGTCCCAAAGATGTTTGAAAGGGTCAGGACAAATCCCAACACTTTGCTGGTAGGCAGTTCACTGAAGACTTTGTCTCAAAGGCACTGTTTGTTGTAACCTAACTGTTGCTTCAAGCATATCAGGGCTAAACCATGTCAAGAGCTGAGGCCATGGTTTCCTCCCTGTTGTCCCTGTACTCTGTCCACAGCCCTGCTACAACCAGAACTATGTGACCAGGGAAAGACTGGTGACCTACAGGGGTAGGAGAAATAAACTGGAGAATTTTGTACATGGACATTAGCACCAACCAAGATCCCATGTGTATGCATCTCCAGAATGAGCAACTACAACATGGAAAGTGGTCAGTAGGGACACACTCAAAAAGTTAAAAGGCAAGGTTAATGTTTTTATAGAGCAACCACGGTAGTTTCAACAAATACACTGAAGGGCAGCACTGAAGTGATCCTTGCCAGGTCTGTGGTGGACAGACAGCGGGAAAGGAAAATCACTGGGAGAGGCTCAGGGACTGGATAAAGCCAGATTTCTAGATCAAACCTTTAAGATCCCTCAGTTACAGGAGGAAAAGAAGAAATAGAAGGTAAAAGAAATTTGGTTCAGCTCTACTCTTATAGAGGGTAATATCAGGCATGAAAATTACTGAATGTGTAGGAAGGATCTTTAGTTGTATGGAAATTAAAAATGAAGTGATAAACTGTTCAGAATGTAGATGGTTAAAGATATGACCCATCATTTTCCATATCTCGATCTCCACACAAAATCTGCTCAGTACTTATTCTGCCTTATCTGTTTTATAATAAATGTAAAAAACAGGCAATTGTAAGGACTAAATGGGAGAAAACAAACAGTTTGGTTTCATAAGCCTCTTACAGGTCTGTGAAGAAAAAAAAGTTGATTGAAAACAAAAAAAGCCAAGCTGATGGAAAACACATAGGAGACTAAAACTTAAAATACAATTCTGGTTCAAAAACAAATGAATATAAGCCAGCATAGGTTTACTTAAAAAGAAATTTAGAAGTCTTATAACCAATGGAGATGTGATGATCTGGGACAGTCTTCCAGTAAAAATAATAAGAATGGGAATCTATCCCACTTTTAGATGGAACCCAATAGGTTTCTGACAGAGTTGAAATGTTTTGATGGCTGCAGCAGAATTGTTTTGTTTTCCCAGGAAATCAGGTGGTTTCCCCTCCAATATTTTTATAGCCAAGCTGGCAGCCAGTGTTAAACGAAGAGATGTATCAGGCTCTTAAAGAGCTGCAGCAGGATATACATGCCACACAAGGAGCCACATCTCTCCTGTGTTTCACTATTGCATACATTTGGTGCCTCTGACACCCTAAGTGACCCATCTATCTGTTGTCTAGGAGAGTGTTGGTACAGAGTTGCTCTGCCCACTGAACCATCCCCTTTTGAAGTAAGGGAGGGAGTAGGCACATGGCATCTCTCTTTCAAACTCATCTCATTCAAAACTGAGGAAAGAAGAAGAAAAAAACCCAAACAAACAAACCCCACAGTTCCCATCACGCTTCCATTTTGTGATTTCTTTCTCCTTTTTTTCCTATTTGATGGTAAAAAAGTTTCACTGTTTTCCCAGTGAAAGCTTTAATTTCTAACTACATTTTTATATTTAAAATTAGAAAAGTGTTTTATATTCTGGGAATTAAAGAAAGCAGAATGGCTGGCATTCATGGGCCAGTCTCCTGCACTCTTGTAGCTTGGCAGTAATTGTAAAGAAATCACACATACTGTGACAAACTGAAATTATCTCCAGGGTGTTCATCTGTCAAACAAGTTGATTCCCATCTCATCTGCTTTCTGAATGAGATATGAAAATGAGTCTGCTACATTACCTCTGCTGTCAAAGGAGAGGATGGATTCAACCCCCTTTAAAGTGACAGTGAACTTTTTGCTGTCTCTGTCTGAAGAGTTTGACTTTATCTGCAGGGAATTAACCTTATCCCAAAGTACACAAGGAAATAAGTCCAAAAGATTTTCAAAGTTGGTCCTTTGGGCCTAAAGCAAAATTTCATTTAACTTTTAGCTCATGCCTTCCTTCTTGAAGTTTTCTGATTCAATTGATTGCGAAAGATGTCTGATTGACAGCACTGTTCGGGGAGAGGCAAGGTCCCAGAACACCTTTAGCACTTGTTTTAACCATGAAATTAGAATTCAGCAGATTGCACAGTGAAGGAGGACAGAGATGCCAGTGTTCTTGGGGAGGAGGAAGAGTTAGGAACCAGCTGTGACAAAGACCTCTTGAAAAAGTGAATACAAAGCCATCACTATCCAGCACGAGACTGAACTGATGAACTGAATACGAGGTAAACTCCATTTCTTTGCTCTCCACTAAACCTTCACTCAGTCTTTATTTTTGCACATTTTCTTATTCAGCTATCAAAGCTCCTGTCAGCTCATCATCCTCCTCCCAAAATCTCTGATACCTTCCAGAAACAATGAAGCATCCATATCAGTTTAAGACAAACTTGAACCTACCAGAGTCTGCCATTTCCTTTGGCCTGTGTCTGCCCTGACACCTTTCCTGTCCCTTCATTCTCTCCATCTCTTACATGTTGCATATTCAGCTTGTGGTTCTGCAAACTGGGACCTATCAGGGCAGGGATCTCCCTGGCTTCCTAAGATGCCAAATTCATACATACAGCAGAGCAGGTATGCAGAAAATAATTCCTCCAGCAGTGAGTTCATGGTGATAACTTTGTGAGGGTGCCTGTTGGGCAGAGATCTAGACTCTGGTGAAGTTGGATATAGACAAAAAAATGCCCTGCCTGAATATTCATAAATTTTTGTGATGGGGCGGCCACCAGAGGCAGGAGACCAGAGAGCAGCACAGAGATTCCTATGCTAAAAGAACCAGAAAGTGAGAAAGTGATAAACACACAGCCCAGTCTTGATCAGGCAGCTTGAGTCACAACCTGTTCATTAAACACATTTGCTTCCTGTGGAACCCTGTGACACCATTTTCTCTGTCTCTCCTGTCATAGGTGTGGAATTAGAAGAAAGAAACAGAGGGCATGAGTGCTGCACTTACTGAGGCCAAAATGCATTTGGGAGACAGTTGTCTGGGTAACAGCCCTTTTTCCTGAATTATTTTTGCATTTTTAACTATTGTTCAGTGAAATAGGGCAATTCAGACCACAATTCAGGACTCTTCAGGAGAAGTTTTATCTCCACAGTACCCATCCACATTCCCATATTACCATAAATCCTATATCTTTCCTCAGCTCAGGCCTTAAGATCCTTGCTGAATGAGTGAACACTACGGTGATCTGTGTGTTCAGTGTGGAGAAGGTACTTTAGGTATGGCAGACCAGGCCCTTTAGGGCCATGGTCAGAGGAGCATTGAAATTTCAAGATCTAAAATTGCTTCAGTGGGAGACTTGCTGAAAGATTCAGCTCTGGCAAAGTGGATGCAGATCTGAATGTGTGAAAGAGCAGAGGGCTTGGCATCTTAGAAGCCTTAGTCCTACAGACCAGTAGACACTAAAAGGGAGCTTTCTGGGTCACACTGCTGATCTTTTGTGTCCAAGTCTCTTTCTTAATCTGATTCAGTGCTGTTTTCAGAGGTATTTAGGCAGCACATCAGGATGGGTGTTCTGTAATAATGAAATTTACTTTGAAAAAATTTTGTTTTGAAAAATGTACTGCAAGTACAACTATTATTGTGCCCTCTCATCCTCCTTCCCATTCCCCAGCCTTTCAAATACCAGGCAAATATACAGTCTTTGCAATGCACCTGAAGGTCATCTACCCTTTTCAAGTATGCTACAATAATCTAATATTAATGTGACACAGAGGTTGCAAGAACAAAGTTGGAATCCACAGCAATGTTCACTTAAAAAAAAAAAGAAAAAGGCACAGAGATTAAGCAAGAGTTTCCTAGGACCTGCTGCTGCATGACTTGCTGGTGAATAAAAATGTACCACAAGGTCCCAGTGGAGGACAGACATCCTCAATTAGCCACGTTGCAATCCTCAGTACGCATTTGCTTCTTCAAAAAGAAAGCCAGCAGCAGCACTTCCCTTGGCACCTGTGGGATCAGGATCAAATCTGTTGCCATCATGGTGGCTCTTATATCATTTCCTTCTTTCAAGTTTTGCTGCAGATGTAAAGAAAGATGTCTCAGGTCTCCCAAACAAATTCCACGTTTACACTTATCTGTGGGACATGTGGTCTGCACAATGGTCCTTCTATTTCAGCATCTGACACTGATCTGTGTCCTGAATCCATCTGCCAGACTCCACAGCCCAAGCATCAAAGGTTGCAATCAGGTAAATTCCAGCAAAGAAAAATTACTCATGGGTAGTTTCTAATATGATAGGAATCTCCCTCTCCTCAATATCATGACACTGATAAAAGCTTGGAAGATTTCCTGAATTCAGTGAAATGACAGTAGTGACACTCAGCACGGAGAAGGAGATTAGCAACTGAAGAAAATTTCCATCTCTCTGTAATGCTTTCATCTACTTTACTGTTTCCAGATTAAAAGATTTAATTCACAGTAGAATCTGTCCTTAGAACACGGTTGGACTAGATGATCTTAGAGCACTTTTCCAGCTTAAAATATTCTACGGTTCTATGACATGTCATTTCAGGAACATACATTAGCCAATCTAACAGCTTATTTTCCTAAAACCCCAAAAGACAGCTTTAATTTCCTCATCTTGATTTTAAAACTGAGAACATTTGTGTTACAAGCTGGGCAAAAAAAAAGTGGAAACAAAGCTTACAACCCTATCAAAGGGACAAATCCATAGCCCTCAGCCCAAAATCCTTACAACCTGTCACAGTGTCAGCTTAGCTTGAGAACAGAGTTCTGTTTTGTCCTGCATGCACACACAAGGATCACCTCATCTGCTCCTTAGGAAGAGAGATCAGTTGCATGATTTTACATTCTGAGACAGAAAACAGACAATAAGGAGCATGGAAATTACACAGGAATTGTGAGGTGAAATTTTAAAAAATCCTTAGTAATGGTTTGAGCTTGCTTTCAGTGAAAGTATGACTCTATAAATATTTCAGTTGAAGGGGAAGAGTAACCACGTCAAAACCTCCAAAATTTTGTTCCCTCTGCAAATGCTTAGATTTGAATATTAATTTACAAGAACACTCCACTGATTGTCAGTGTCACAAGCTTTGCAGAGGCTGATTCAATATTTCCCCAGAAACAGGTTTTCCAAGAGTTTTGCTGCAGCTCTGCTTCCCTGGTTTGCCAGGGTGCTCCAGCACACCCAGAAACCACAGGGTTAAGGTCCTTACTTCAAATACAGGCTTCAAATAACACTTTATCGTGTGTTTACGTAGTACATAATGGACCACTAACAAGGTTTCACCTAGAGGAAACTGTAGTTTCAAAGACCCAGCAAAATGCCAATTAAACTGCAATGCACCACTTCCTTTCACAATAAGTCTTCTCTGCAGTAGATCCTTGCATGTGTCCATTACAATTATACAAAAGATACAGAAACACCCTGGTGTTCAGAGCACTCATCAATTAACAACAGATTAAAACTTCAATGTTATAACAGAAAATGAAGGAACCACAAACATTTAGATCCTTGAGCTCCAAAATATTTAATTTAAAAAAACCAAGACAATATCTCTGCAGTAATGTTATATTACTATGTTTATTGTCTTCTCTGTCTCTCCAGCAACAACTTTCCCTATAACTATAGATCTCAAACTACTCTCATTACCATGATGTGTAATGTTTAGCTGTAGGATAAGCAAAATCTCCTTTATGAATTGAATATTTATGTTCATATGGTAAATTCTTTCTTTGAAAACCTTGCTCAGATTTTATCAATATACCTGCAGGTCATGGACATTCTAGAAGATAAGCTGACTTGTGCAACTTAAGTAATTAAAAATCTTGTTTAAAATCTCTACTCTAAGTGGAAGTAATGATACTGAATGTAATAGTGTTTATGCTGGCTTTAGGTGGGAGAAAAGGTATGGATTTGGAAGTGTGAGCATCTGAAAGAACTGTATTCACTAAGGAATCTTTCCATTGCTTATCATGCATTGATAATTTAAGGTTTTGTTAAAAAGCATTTACTAGCTAATTAGCATTTGCTTGTTTATTTTTTTAAAGAAAAGTATCCTAAAATCGTAAACAAACTGTAATTAACCTTGTACCATAAATCTGATCAAACATATAACTGAGAATGATAGCACAGCTCAGTCCCTTAAGAACCATTTGTTATGCTGGGCTAGTGACAGTGGAATATACAGAAAATATTTAACTGCAACCAATCTGAAGAGACACTTCAACAGCAAAAGAGATAATTGGACCCTATAATTTCCAAATGCCAAGCTCTACACCAGTGCACATCCCAGTCCTCTGCATTCAACCCTATAGATCAGAAATCTGCATTTTCTTCACATGACTGCAGGATAAGATATAACGGATATTTATAATAAGAATTGAATATGGAAACTGTAGACACCATTTCAGTCCAATATGAAAATGAATACGGGATTTAAGGTACTGAACTCATTTTTGTAATGGCCATGTGTACAAAACTCTCCTCTGTAAAATTGGCAACGCACAAAAACTGTGGGCTGCCATAACAAGACTGTCAGAAAGTTTCAGACACAGAGCTGAAATACAATGCGATGTGGAAAACTGACTGCAGCCAATGAATCTGATATAGAGGTTGCCATAGGGGTTTCTCTGTGCTTTAAAAAGCTCCTTCAAGTCCAGTGTCAAGAGAAGATGGGAAGAGCAGGACTTGCTTCCTCCCGGAGATGAGCTTAAGGACAGGGCCCGGAGCAAAATCAGAACTCTCCCAGAGTGGCTCCCATCCAAAAACTGCTGCTCCACTCATCGCCCCTAAATGGCCAGGGACTGGCCCCAGGTGTGACAGAGGGTGGGTACAGCAGACACAATGACAGAAGAGCTCTTCTTGCATTTAGCCCCCAGCTGACAGCATTGAACTTAAGGAAAAATGAAATATTTTCTTAAGGTAACAAATTGCTACACAGGTCAATACCAAGCTAAACAAAACTAAAGAGCTGAGGCATTTCTTTATTTAATGTAAAACCCAAGAGATTTGGTTTTTATGTTTTTTGTGTAATGACACATTAAGCACAGCAATGAACAGTATGGATGTGCACATCTCTAATTCAGATCATTGACAGCAAAGCAGTTAAGAGGTAGCACCAGAAAATAACATTTGGTAAAGCATGCCAGAGGACTTAGAAAGCAGGTACTGTCACCAGGGCTATAACTTGACTTTTTCCTGTGCAATACATATTGATGAGGAGCAATGGGCAGGAACTTTTGCTAAAAGAATAATTCAAAGAATAAAAAAAAATGTTTTAAAATAATGACAGTTTCAGGTTCTTATGTGTGTCAACACAGAGTAGGCTTACCTCTTACAATTAAGGTCAAATGTATGTACAGCTTTACTCATGCTGCCTGATTTCTAAGCAAACATTCAGAAGGGAAATCCTACCCTAAGCCATTAGGTGTATTTTAGCTGGAAGCAGAATTTGCAGAATATGGCTTCTGTCCTCCGCATCTTATAATTGCCATGTAACAAAATATATAGAAATGTTTTGCAAATATTTTAGTAGAGTACAACCATATCTAATTCTATGAATAATTTAAGGATCCAGTTATTCTGAATTAACTATTCAAGGCAATGAACATCATATGACAAAATCATTGTTTCAGGAGAGTGCAATTTAAAAACTACACCAAGAAAAAACCACAAGATTAAGAATAAAAATGAAGGTAGAGACAGATTTCAGTAATACCCAAGGCCTGCAAAATATACCAGAAGTAAAACTGTTGCTTTTGAACTCTTACCTGCAAGGGTTGAGGGGAACAGAATTATAGTCTATGTACCAGATAGAAATACAGATACAAATCATGTAGGCATATAGGCACAGAGCCATGCAATCCCATCATCATGCAACAGATTAGTGGTCACAAGAAATGCAGGTTCAATGTTTTGCCTTTTTTTTTACTTTCCCCAGGGAGAAACAATTTTCATACTGATGTGTCTATTTTTGGATGCTTATAATTTATGGTGTGTAACAAAAAATCCCTGTTTCTGCTCAGACTTTGGATAAGATATCTGAAGAAATGTGTTTGTGGAGAGAAAATGAGGTTCTGGAAAGATTAACATCGTTTAGCAACCTTTGAGTAGATAAGTCCCCCACCTCAATCAATGATTAGCACTCTTTCTGCAAATGCTAAATGCTGAAAAATCCCTTGTGACCATTAACACACTTCCAAGGGGCCAACAAATACCTCTAAATAAAACATCTACCACAGAAGAGGAGCATGCAGCTTCCAGACAAACAGCACACAGTAGATGATGAATAGTAATTGATTGCTTATTTCCATCATGTCACCACTTGCAAATGTGAAACTCAGTAATGTAATTGTTCAGTGTTTTGAATATAGCTGCTCGTGACTGGGAATCACAAGGTAAATCTGCTTTTGTTTTCTATGTACAGCACTACTGATTCTAATTTTCAGTTTCATGAAGGTCTCTGCTGATTTGCTGGAACATGTAATGTGTTTCAGAGAAGTTTAATCCAACTCATAATACTATCTAAAAGTAATTTTACTTGACTGTGGAAATACCACTTCAGAAACTATTTTTCACTGAACTCTTCTGTTCTTTCTTCCCTTTTTGATCCCCAAAAGCAGAAAAGGTTAATGACAGCAACTTTGGTAGATGATCATTTTCCTTTTCTTAAAGTAGTATCTGTGGAAGTGATTCAGCTGCAATTACTGTCTCTCTTCTGAGCCCTGTCTGCAGAGCAGTTTTAGATTTTATCTCACAAAAAGCATGAAATAACTCAGTAGTTCTGGGGGCAGGGACCGGACCAGGACTCAAACTTCCCCTACTGCCCACTAGTCTGCAGTTACTAGACTTCATGCACTGTCATAGTCAATGAAGCACAACAAGGAAGGAGGAGTGGAGCAAGTCTCTGAAAAATAAGGGCTGTCATTAGCAGATACGGGGGAAGTAGGAAGCTCATGTTAGAGGGATCTCAAATCAAACAAAAAAATTTGAGCAGACTTCTGCTTTCTCGGCAAAAAGCCTCACCCGTGACTGATAATACGTAAGAAAGGTAGACACAGGCACCTCATCCAGCATTTGTATTTTAGATAAGGATAGGGAAAACGCTCTGAAATAACTTTGTCAGGCTTTTCACTGTGGGGGCATTCAGATGGACAGTAGTGCCTTAACTCCAGAGCAGCAAGAGAAAGCAAGAGCTGACTAAGCACCAACCAGGACCTTCTTCAATGCTATGGCCTTTCCAGATCTCACACAAACCCTTTCGTCCCACAGCAACTGAGGCTCCTACAGGACACATACCATCGCTGATTGCTGATTTCAGCTTTTTGGCATTAAGTCTGTCACTGGTTCCACTTCTTACAGGTCCCTGGCAAAACCCACCTCTCAGGTGGCTGGTCCTTGCTGACAATGAGGATTCAATTGCTATCAAAGTACAAGCACAGTCAAAGAAAACCTGTTCATGCTCACCTGAGAAATCAGGGACACTAGTCACTCCAGTGTTGTTGCAGACTGGATGTTACAGAGGTATAATAGTAGCCACAGAAAATTTGAGAGTTTATTAGCATTAGAGTTCACATGGAAAAAGCATTGAGCTGAATCGTCTTTTGACCTGTGATATTCTAGCAGTACTTTATGATCTAAAAGATTTTCCACTGTGGCCTTAAAGTGTATTTCATGCTCAGAATGGCCAGGGTGGTTTTTTTGCTTTGGGCCTTCTGTGTACTTGCAGGAAATAACCAAGAAATAGGACAGAGAACAGAGAAAAATAAAACCACAGATCTTCACAGCTATGGGGTCTATAAATGTACTTATGACACAGGTGACAAACAAGGCTGTGTGTGAGCACATTGATCAGTTTGGCCTGTTGGTTCAACCCTTTCTTCAGATAAATCCGATGTAGCTGAAAGGTAGCAAATTAAAGAAGCAGGGCTTTTAATTATCTGAAGAAACTACCATATGAATAGCTGTAGTGTGCACCTCTTTCATGCTGCCTAGTCCTACTTGCTGACAAGTTAAGCACACAAGATGGGGAATATTTGGGGAGAGATGAGACACACATGAGCAGAATCTCAGTAGGTCTAAATCTGTACTGCTCCTTTCAAGCTAAAGAAAGTGCTATGCTCATTTTGATGAAAAGTACTAACGAAATTGAAAATTATATGGAATTTTTCAGGTTTGGAATGCTTTCTTAAAAACTCAGCCATTGTTCTGTTGATGGCTGTTCTGTCTGAATAGATTTTTTCCTTTGGCCTTAGAGACAAGGAAGAGTCCAAATTGCCTTTCCATCTAACAGCTCCTAAGGAGGTGTTAAAACAGGAAAACTACATAAATAAGGAAATGAGCTGCAGCTTTTCTCTATCTTTATTAGGCACAAAATTTGGACTAATTCAGTTCTGACAGGGAATATAAGACTATTGCACCTCAGATAAGGAGTGTTGTCTCTTTGTCTAAAATCTGAAGAATCTCCAGACAAGATCAGCTCCTGACAGCGTAGAAGTACTTACCACACCGGAAAGAAAAATAACAGAAGAGACAAAGAACACACAAGGCATTTCAAAGAGATACCTTCCTAAAAGTACTCTTCTGTAAGCATGTTATAACTAGAAGGAAAAGAAAGAAGGAAATATGTTGGACAGTGAAATAAATGCCGTGAGACACATTTCTGGGACATGTTCAGTGTCTGCAGATCAGCTCCCGGTGCATATAACCAGAAGTTGTGTAGTGATTTGCCACCATTTCTTTGTCCTGTGGTATCCTCCAAGAAGGCTCAGACAAAAATCTATGATTCTTACAGAGTGCCTAGTTCAAAGGAAGAGTCTGTCCTGTTTAGTGCTCCAGTTCTGTACAAAAGAAGTGCAGAATAGTCTTGACTACAAGTGCTTTATCAAGAGATGTATGTTTCCATTTCTTAAAATTTAATGGCCTTCCAGGTCAGTGCTTGTAGAAGAACATGGCAAACTTCTGGTTTAAATCTTCTACCTGATCATTTTGTCAGGTTTCCTCTGCTTCCTCAACTGTGAGTATGGAACTTTTACTCATTATTTCTCATATTTTCCCTGTCATTTGTGATTATATAGGCCTAAATCCCAGTTACTTCTTTTGTGACCTAAGCACCCTTTTACAACCTAATTTATATTATGCAGTATTCAAAACGTGGAAAGAGAGTTACAGCACAATGGAATAATAGAATGCACCACAGAATAATGATGTATTCTGTTTTATTCTCTATTCCCTTCCCAATCATTCCCATCTTTCTAGTTGCCTTTTCAACTCATGTTGAGTATTAAGACATTTTGTAGCATACTTTGGCAGTAGTCCTGTATTTGTTTCCTGATTTTGTGTAACTGTAGAAGTGGAATTACCTCCATCCTCAGTCTCCTCACTCACTTTTACCTCTAACACATTTTTAATTATTTTATTATTTAAAAAAACCTGAAAATCTCAAATTATTATCCTATCACTGTTAATTTCTTTGTGGAAACAGTCTATGATTTTGTTGAATAGTGCTGATCACAGCACCTCCAGAGATCCTAGTGGATGATGTTAGAAACTCCCCTCAGCTGTAAAATCTGGCCATTTTACAGCCCTCATAAGTCATGGCTGGCCAGATCACCCACATCTCCTTCTGAGAACTGAAATATATGTCTGTAAGACATGGCCTCCATATACAATACATATGGCAGTTCTTTCCCAATATGTCACATTCATTCATATATGTCCTGCTAGGTTAGCCGTTATGATCTGTACATAAGGTAAAAAAGTATCAATTTAGATCAGACCCACAAGCCTTTTGAAAAAAAGATTCCATTTGCTACATATCCAGTCCTCAGATAACAGAACAAATTTAAATTATAAACTATGTAAGGCCACTAATAGTTTACATTTTTGAATAGGGTATTACTAAAAAACAAGTCCAGAAACTAAAATAATCTTACACAGACATATCTATCGCACCTTTTTTTTTCTCATTTTTTGGACAGTCTTAAAATGACCATACCTGCCATATGCTCTCATTAAATTATTCACAGAATAAAGCACTCTTTATCTTGAATGAGTTAATCACAACCTTGGCTTTAATACCAGGCATCTTTATGCTCTTGGATTTTTAATATCAGGAACAGGAAGCACTTCCCTATGATTTCTGAACTTTTCTTTGACCTAATTTATTACCTGGACTTACTCTTTAGGAAAAGGTAACAAGCTTGAGGTGTCTGTCTGATACTCAAACTCAACAGCCCTTGCTCATACTGGCAAGAAGAGAGATTGGTAGTGTCTTTCACTGAAATACATGTGGAGTCCAGTAAATTTACATATGGAAAGAAAACAGTGTGATTGTACTGTTCATCACTGAAAAGCTGAGGTATAGAACAGTGCCACACAGTACCCAGCAACTGAGAGAAGAGCTTATTAAGACCTATTATTCCTGCCTCCACAATTTCTCACAGCATTTGCTCTGCTTCAGGGAAGTCACATCACAGACACTAAGCATCACCAAATATTTTCCACACTCAAAGATATACTTTAATGGTATAGATTATGATTAGGCAATTGTTTCCCATAGAAAGTGAATGAGATCTGGTATTCTTTTTCCCTGTTCACTTTTAAAACTTCACATTGAATATTTGTCCATGAAAAGAGATACTTCACCTAAGACCTCAATTTACCTCTTTCCTAGAGCTGAAATTCAATGAGAGACTACATCTCTGTGCAAAAGACACATCAAAACTCAGAAATCTTTCCAGCTTTGTGAAAATCAGTGCTTTAGCAGCATACATTCTATTAATTGCATTGTATACATGCTTGTATTTTATGATTCAGCCACAGTCCTTTCTAGCTTCATAAATGACAATAAGGAAGCACCTTTCCTTGAATTGTCTGTGTCACCAATTCAAGTGGAAGGGTAGTTTTGTTGCATTGGAGTCAGGAAATAGCAGGTCTCTAAACACTGCCAAATAGCTCTCATAGATTTGTCTCCAATATTCCTTCCACGTGCTGACCAGCTTCCCAATCTCTTTGCCTCCAAATTCATTGACTGTTTTAGCTGTGTTAGTGAGCCAGTCCTCATGTTCTCAAATGACAAGCACTAGATTCCCAAGCGTTGCTTTGACAGAACTAACTTCTTAGAAGACACAAAATGCCAGCTGACACAGGGCGTATTTGCCATTTTATACTGAAACAAAAACAGCCTGCAGAAAAAAGCAGGCACCACTTCCTGGCTCTTGTTTGCAAAGAGGTAGCAGAGCCTGAAATGATGATTAGTTCTTTACTGTAGCTTTAGCTGGTATAGAAAGTTTTCCTTTAAAAATAAACCATACTGTTCTCCCTATAGCTTCCAAGTAGGCATGGAGCATGTGGGAAAAACACCCCCACACTCAACACTGACAAGGAAAGCTGTGCTATTTTGTGGTCTCTTGTATGACAAGAATTAATTTTATAATTTTACTAGCACAGCTTAATAATCAATATTATCTTTACATGTTAAGAAATAGCTCCTTTTCCTTGCCATTCTTTGTCCATCCCCCTTTTCACTATTTTTGCTACCTCCAATAGGCTTGCCTTTCCAGAGTCAAGACATTTACACCAGAAACTACACAGCAGCAACAACAGAGCTCATAATTTAAAATCTCACAAAACTATTTCAGCCAGCAGGACTTTCTAGTAACATATAGTGCTGTGCACTTCAATATCCTTACAATATTTAGAAACAGGAGATTTTAACTACCTGCTTGACAAGGACATTTTCTTACATGATTTATGAGGTGAATAATTAAAATTTAAGTACATTTTATAGGTGAGATTAACTGTATCAGTCGATAGTCTACCATCAATACAAGTGCAGGCCATATGATAAAAGTCACTGAGAGATTCCTTGCTGTAATAATTTGCTGGCACTGAGAGAAAACCTGTCACAGGGGCAGAGAGCCCAGGAGAGCAGAGAATCCCAGGCTGCTGGTGCTGGGTGGCAGTTTTCTGCTGACCCTGTTTCCTGCAGCACCGCTCTCTAAGCGCAGCCAGGCTCTTGCAGGCTGATCCCAGGCAAGGGGCTACCCCATCTAGCAATGGAGGGGGACTCTGCTACTTACCAGGTGAGTTCTGTAAAGAAAGGCAACCCCTGAAACTGCTTGAACTGCGCTCACTTGTCCCGAGTGTCACCATGCAGATGTGGCACCCCAAAGAAGGATGTCACCTGGACAAGCAGGTCTTCAAGGTTTGTTATGATTCTGTTCATCCAGTTCTGTTAACATCTTATTTTCTTACACTTCTGGGGTTTTAAAGGACATTCAGAATTCCCCTAGTGGTGTTTCTTGAACCATTTTATTCTTCATTAGAGCAATATTTTATCCTATCAGAACTGATCAAAATTCCCATACATTGTAGTCTAGAAATTCACTCACTGTGCAGAGAGTTTGCACAAGGAGAAAAACGGCTTTGCTGTCAGTCAGTCACTTTTTAAACTAATCTCTCCTTCTGCATCAAGCATTGCTGTTTAGCTGCTGTTGTTCCTGTCCTGCTGATCTGTTTGGCAAGTTCTGTCTGTGTGTGTTTAGCTGCTAGTTATGAATCCTGTTTAGTACGAGAGAGGTGTAGGAGGCATCTGTGGAGTGAAGAATAGATGATAATAAAGCATGAGAAACTAGTGAAAGCAATCAATAGCTGTCAGCCCAATAATGATGCCTTTCTAGTCTCCCTCCACAGGCATTTGCCCCCTATGACACTGGGGATGCAAAAAACATGGGGACTGTCTAATACACGTATTCCTTTAGCAGCTCACCATTGGCCATGGAATAAGGTAATTTTATCATTTACTCAATCCCATCTTGCACAACAGACATGGAGAGGCACATGCATGAAGGTACATTTGGCAAAAATCAACCAGGAAACTAGGATTTTGCTGAAAGGAGAATCCCTGTATTTATATTACAGTCTTTTATTTGACAATTTGCTGGCATGCAATTCTTGCCAGTAAAAACTACACTTTGGTTAAACACTGCTTTCTACTGTTAACCTTAAGTCTTTCTTTTCAGAACCACCACCTGAACATATTTAATTAAAAAATATTTAATTTCTCCTTGCCACTGGCAGCATTAACACTTTAAATAAAGTACTGTATGCTCCCATAACAAAATCACATTTTTTGACTGACCTCCAATTCCTTGAATACAGACTTTTAAATCTTGATGCTACCCTCAGACATATTGATTTCATTATCTAGGCATGGCATAATCCTGTGCAATGAAGTTCAGAACCTTTTTTTTTTAATGGACACGATGTTCTTGAGAAGGGCAGGCAATTTCCAAATATGCGTGGGGCACCTACAAGATCAAAATATTTTCAAGAACAACTGGGGTCCTTCTCATATTTCTGAAATTCTGAAATTGGCTGACCTGTTTGGGTGGTGGGGTTTTTTTGATTGTTTTGAGTAAGTTTTCCCTTTGTAATCTTTATATAAACAAACAGCTTAGGTGTAAATCTGTCCCTGTGGAAACGGAATAAAGAGCTGTTGGTGACAGGGCAAACAAATCTATTTTCTTTTAGGAGCTCTACATTGGCATGTTAAAATTTGTTTGAGCAGCATATTCTCCATTGTAACATTCAGATTTTTAAGCTCCAGTGTCCACAAAAACTGCATGCCCCAGAATTTAAACATGTGATGCCTTAAGAAAACAAGTTTAGGTATGGTAAAAACAATTAGCTATTGCAGAGGTACATGAAGAATTGTGGTTTCAGCCGGTAAGTTTGAAAATCCAAAGGGAATTCATTACAAAACCCAACTGAGCAGCTCAGTGGTGGTAATGAAATGAGCAATATTTTAGTTATGATCACAGGAAAGGCATCAAGTCAGGACTGATGTACAGCTTGGTGACAACTCGATGACACAGAAGAGGCTGAATGGACTTTGCAGATTGGATCAGCAGACTAGTCGGGAACCAAGGATTGCCACTGCAAAGGTTGCTGTGGGCTCACAGCACTATGCTGACAATTCTAGCAGGACTAAGGGGGGTTGCTGCTCAGATCTGAAGAGCTGAGGCAAAGCAGCAGATGCTGATGGGCTACTCTTAGATATGTCTTAGGACTGAGCTTACTTAACAAAAGTTTCATGACACCTGTCCACATGATACCTTGGCTCTAATGCTGCTGTTAACTGCTCAGAGACAGAAACAGTACATTTCCTGAACAGACGAGACAGAAATCCATTATGAAATGCTGGCTTCTGTTTTCAACAATAGTTATGAGGTTGCAGCTGTTTTCAAGCAAAGCTTTTCCATTTTGGGAGAAACATCACTGCAGCAGAATCAACTTTCTCTGGCCTCAATGCAGGAGACCCTCTCAGTTCAGTCTTGAAGTTCTGTGGCACTCAAGCAAATATAAGTCGCAAGACATTTTCTGTAGTGAAGCAGACACTAAAAGATAAGGATAGGGAATGAAAGAAAAAACAGTGTGTTGATAATGAAAAGTATTCAAAGTGATCCATATGTGGATCTGTGACATCTTAGAAGAGACACTTCAAGCCTCTTTTGCAGGTGATTATCAGTAAGCATGACAATGCTTTTTACTGACATGTCACCCTAAAAGTCACCTTAGATTTGCATACACCATCTCAAGTTCCCCCTGTAGTGTCATCTAGAGAAGTTATTTTTATTTACTCATCTGAAAGAAAATACAGCTTTTGCTCTTAAGGTACAGCACAGAATTAGGAGTGGTACAATAGAGGGACTAATTGCATATCATTTGTAAGATCCCGCTAAAATAGTTCAGATAGGAGAGAGAGGAAAATGAATCAAACTAGAAATGAGCAGGTGATAACTGCAGTTGATCAGCTCAAGCCTCATCACTTATTATTTAATCAATCAGACATAATTTGTAAATGCAGACACATGTTCTAAGAGAAAGCACAAAAATAAGCAGTCAATGAGGTATATGTAACCAAAATGCAACTTAAACTGTAATGATACTTTATATCATCTCCAACATGGGCATTGCTAATTTAAAATGTGGTTTGAAAGTGCTGAAGCCAGAAAACAGGAAAGAAATTTGCTTGAACATCCAGACCTAGAATACAGGATCTCTTGTCTAGGTCCAAATTGAAGACCCCTAACTACTGTGGCCTCTACATTTCAAGAGCAATTTGAAGATATCTTGTGGTATCTGGGTCCAAGTTGCCTTGGCCAGAGAAAGCAAGGGGATAGCTTGTAGTGGGTGGACAAACCAGATGATGCAGAAGGTTTTAACATTAGGTTTTTTCTGTGTTGAGAGTACCTACTAAGCTCATTCCACTGCTGTTTAGGAAGGCAAATTGTTAACTCTGGAGAAGCAAGAGTAGGCATGCAGGTCCGTGTTTCTCCAGTTGCCACATAGGCACCAGGGAGCACCACAGGGGCCATTAGCAGGTGCAGCCATAGTCAAAATATCCAGCTGCAGGAGCTGAAGAAGAGTTTTTCTTGATCATGTTTTCTGTTTCACTTTGTTCCTTCATATGCTCTGGTTTTCTTCAGAATAGGAATTATCACATGACTGCAAGAAAAGGCAATCTGACTATTAATTCCATTTTGGCAAGACCATAATCTGCCAGCTCTTGAGCTGATCCACAGGCACTCTGTACAATTTATTACCATGGCACTTCCTGAAGGATTACAGAATGCCAGCTGTCATGGCTCATTATGCAGCATCTAACTCAGCACATAAAGGTGCAGTATTCACGCATGGGCAAGGACTCCACAACATGGTGGTAAAGGTGCAAAGACTTTATTGCGTATCCGAAATTCCCTTAAATACCAATAGAAAGACATAGAAATAGAAATCACCCCATATAAACAGGGAAGAAATTCACCTCAGTGTCCCCCAGTCACCTGGAATATTTCCTAGACATTGCCTGTTATGGTAAAAGGTAAACAATACCTTACGAGGTCAGAAACTGCAATTATCAGATCTCATAGGGCTGACACTGTCCAGAAACCCACAATGCTCTCTCAGCCCATCCCCGGTGACCTGGCTGTAATCCCAGGGTCACCTCCGGGTCTGAGAACGGGGCTCTCTCTTCGGCCGACAAGGCCTAATCTCTCTTCCAGCACACAGTGTAGCCCAGCATAAAGGCTTCTTGCAATGTTCCTGAAAGCTAGGGGAGATAACAGTAACTTAATAAAGCACAGCTCTTTGAGATGTAACTTTTTGTTTAATATACAGTTGATAGTCAACTACATTCTGTTCTGGGCATCCAGTCCTTAAGGAACCAAAACTGCAATAACTTTTCACAAAGCATTGGCAAGAAGGTCCATTTTCACCTGTGGGCTCAGGAATCATTGGCAGTCAGGATACCTAGTAGCTCTGGTCAGCACAAGAGTTTCCTGAAGGCTTCAATTCAGTGCTTAAGACTTCTAAATTAAAAAAGAAAAAATTAAAAATGGCCCCACAATATTGCAAAAGGACCTGCCAATTTTCTGCTTTAGAACCTAATACAAGTGAAGGATTTTAACGTAAAAACCCTAAAACTGGTCTAATAACCTTAAAGTCAGGTAATATAGCTACTGGTGCACCCTGAGTCATACCTGAGCAGGAGATATATTGTTGGATAAAGCATCAGACTAGTCTGATGGCATAGCTTGAAATAAAGCAATTTGGACAATTGCTTGAACAAGTGATCAGCAAGAACTGAGTGCCCCTGTTGCGATGTTGGGTAAGAACTTACCTGGAACATTCTATGTAGGAATTTCCCCTTTCTACAGAAAGCACCACTCCAGACAGACATTCCTTGAAAACATAGCTGTTAGCCTTTTAAATTTTTCATGTCTATAATTATATCCATGACATCTACTTTCCTCAGCTGGCACTAAAGTAAACCAGCAAAACCTTGCATGAAAAACCACAGCTACTTCTTATCTCTGGAGTCTGAGAACTTGTTTGCTCATCCTCAAGGTCCAGGACCATACTCAGGGTCCAGGAGAGTGTTGTGTGCATCCTTGGGATGCCTCTTTACGACAGATGTAGTGCCTAGCAGCTTGCCTACTCACCAAAAGTACACTGAGCACCATCCCAGCAGAAACAGAACCTGGGTTTAGGTATTCAGTACATCTATGAGTGAGGGAACAGATCGTGCTCATTTGCATTAGACTGAGCTCACATTTTCTGCATTTCCTTGACAGAGATAATTCTAACTATTAATGACAATGTAGCTGGAATAGAACTGGTTTTGGAGCTACTGGAAAGTACATTTATTTCCTTGAAGAGACAGTTTCTGAAGATACTGTGGCCTTTGTCTGACAACATAAACTAGGATTATTCAAGTGGTTGTTGCTAAAAGAAGTGTAAATGTACAACAGATGTTCCCACCAACGGTCACTGCACTGCTCATGTAGCAGTGTTTTCCAGAGCTCTTCTCTCACAGAAAAAAACAGGCACTTAACAGTACTGATTTTGTACTTCTGATGGTATGAAAGGCAATGTTTCTGATCAGTTGGAGTTTTGTTATTGGTTTGTTTTGATTTTCTTTTCTAACTACAGCTTCTGGTTTAATAACAGAGAACAACCTTTCAGGGACAATAGCCTTTCTTTAGGTAGAACACCTTTTAACTAGCCCATCCATCTATGTCCATTTGCACCCAGATTTTTCAAAGTGGTTGAGGTGTTCATCATCACACTTCAGCTGTTACTCCTGTCTCTGTGCTCCATTTCTTACCTTTACTCCTACTGTTTACCTCTTGAGAGAGGTACTGATCTTCTTTGTCAGACTACAACACCTTACTTAACTCACTGATACACTACCTCTTTGGGAAAATCTTTTGTTGACTTTAGTGTGACGGGTGGTCCTGGCCAACCTCGACTTGCCCTGGTCTTTCCAGATATTCCAACCTCCCAATACCCTCCCAGACTTTTGGGGGTTTTTTTGCAATAATTTTAACTGAATTCAGCCAAGCAGCAAGTGATATACACTGCTGGAGAACAAAACCATTTCTCTCATCACCTGTCTGACAAGTGCCATGCATCTGGGGCAGTGTCAGAGGGCTGCAGTCCTTCCTGGCAGGGTTCATGCACGGCTCATTCAGCCCCTGCTTCCCTCCAGAACTTGTCAGTTCAGGGCCATTGGAAGTCCTGGACCGACTGTGAGAAGTTCCATCATTCAAAACGAAGGTCACTCATCTCCCGCTGTCAGCAATTCTCCATGCTCCACTACCCAGCAGCAATGCACAGAAGCAACTATCATTTGGCTGATAGAGACAGTCAAAATTCCCCTGGTATTTCTACCCCTTTAAGACTTAGATTTATTTCTAGCAAAATGACTCCTCATCTTAAATCATTTCTCTATATTTTTAATTGTTATTTTTGGCAAGTAGTAACTTTTTCTATGAAACTTTTTTGAAAGAACACTTTAGCATAAAATTATTGAATACTTAAGATTTTTATAGGAACTAGTATGGAAAATGTTTTAATAAACGTTTCTGTGCAGTAACTCTTATTCTGAATGCTTTTAACAGAAAGCTCCAAATATCCATGAAGAAAGTAAAAAGGATTACTTTCATTGCAATTTAAAGTATTTGTCATTTTTGTCTTTCTCAGTGTCAAAGGAGTCTTGAAAGATATTTTAAGTATAATCTATAACAAGGCCATGCTATTCCACTGTTTTCACCCTTTTCAGACCAATGTCTTTTCTTACCTGTGCACATACATTTTTCTAAGTTTGATTTCTCTATATGTCAGGTACAAAAAAACATGCAAGATGTCCATATATATATGCATTCTGAGAAGATACTGAAAGTAGAAATTGCAGTTTCTTCCAACCCAATCGGAAGACTTCATAAAGAAACAAAGATGGAGTCATGAGCTTCTACCTTCTGGCACAGATATTTATGACACAGTATACTCCCTGTTTCTATCTCTCTAAAATATACCATACTTCTAGGTGAAACACTGCTAGCACTGATCATTTTATTCCTCATATCTTCCAGGCAACGCACTGTTTATCCCTTGTACCTGCTTTGCCACAACCGCACAAGAAAGCTCATCTGCGTTTGGCTCATGATCTACAACAGAGTCCAGATCCCTCATTGCTGCCTCCTGGGTAGTTCCACCTTCCCACACTGCTGGTTTAACAAAAAAATGATCGTTTGAAGTTTCTTGGTTTGGTTTGCCTTTTTCCTCCCCCAAGTATACTCATCCACCCACACAACGCCATAAATTCTACTGTAAAAATTAATTTTCTCAAAGACTTTAGCCCAATTCTGTAAAAAATTCCTTCCTTCCAGAACCTTAATTTTGTAATTCTAGCGGTCTTGACAGGAAGCCACACATCTTAGTCCGTCTCCAGTGTTCCTCACCCTCCTTTCCTTTCTCTTAAAGACCTACTTGTCATATCTATTTGCCCTTTAGCTTCCCCTGCCATCCAGCTTTCCTAAGCATAACCACATTCCCACGAGGGTAAGGGAAGGAGGCAGATTCACATTGTGCCGCCTCCCTCTGGGTGCCGATGTCTCTGAAAATGCTGCTAATTGCAGCCAGCTGCACACACCCCTCCTTGCCCTCCTACTTGTGACAGTGTGCTATCACATCTTCTCACACACTGCCTGATTCCCTGGCAGGGAAGCGGCTCGAGGCGCCTGACAGTCTCGCTGTCCCCCTGTCTGCATAGGGTTAAGTTCTGGCCGCTGGGTACTCAGCGACCAGGCACCGTCCTTCGTAATGTGAAACCCCTCAAGGTTCCCAGACCTTCCTACTCCTTACAGAGCTTGCAGAAGCTTCACGTAAACTGCTTACCAAACATTGTCTGCAAAGGACTTTTGGGAGCTGAGACTAGAAGTATTTTAAAAGGGTCATCAAATAAGAAGTTATTGGATTGAAAAGAGTAAGCTGTGTCCTGTTGCTCAGCTTCATCTTGCTATCTTCCTTGACTGCTCTGCAGGAAAGCTATTTAAACTCCATTTAGCACATAATACAGTCACACTTATTTTTTAGTGGACACATGTCATGTTCTGTAATATTAACCTTACCACAAGCCATTTTTTCCTAAAGTGAACATCCTAGGAGGGAATTGGATCTCTCTTCAGACCAAATTCATCATTCATACCGAAAAGGACTATATGCCTTCATGCAGTAAACTCTCAGTGCTTTCCTCTCTCACTGGTTCCTAATTCAGCACCTAAGCCTGTAGAAAAGATGGTCATGACATGGCATGTATTGGCCAGCATAACATGAACAGCTTTTTTTCTCTACCTGCAATAGATGTGGCTCTGAACTCTGCCCCATGGCAAAACCCCTCTTTGGTGAAGACCCACACCATTGGAGGGAACTGCTCTGTGAAAGGCCTGACGGACTTCTGATGTGTGGAATAAAGATGTTCAATGATCAAAACTGGAAGACCGGGCTGGAGGGGATAAAAACCTGTGCTGTGGTCTTTGATTGTTCCTAGCAGACAGATAATTCTGCTGTCTAGAGACAAGGGTGTTACTGTGCCCTCAGGACCAAACAGACTGATGCACTTTACCCCAAACAACATGTATTAAAGTCAATGGGACATCAGTTCGAGGGGCATAGGAGTAGGAGGAAGAAAATCCAGCAAGGGGGATGATTTTGTTCTGGCTGAGAAAATGAGAGACCTGGATAAGCTGCAGCAGGGGAGGTGAAAATAGAAAGGTTATGGTAAGGCTTTAACTAGCTCACTGGGAAGCAAAATAGACTTGAACAGCTTTTTCTTTTCTCCACGGGAGAGTGTTTGAGGGTAGCAGGGTGCAGAAGCAGAGAAGCTAGAGTTTACAACCAGAACTATACTGACAAAGTTCTATACTAATCTGAAGAGAAATATAGAATAGGGGAATAACTTGTGCAGAATCAATACAGCAGGAATACTGTTACCCAGTTAGAGTACAGAAGGAAAAGGACACTGAATCACAACAAAGTGGAATATGCAGAAGAAAAGCAATAGTTTTTGCCATTTATGCATTTAGAAGATGAAATTCTATACCCCAAGATATCATAAATACCTTACACGTGACAGGTTTCTGGGAAGGATTAGAGTCCCATGTACAAAGAACACCCTTCATTCAAGTATAATGTTCCACATATTTACATAGAGTCATGATATTAGGATGTATAGACCTTAATATGTATAAATCCTAGGTACATCCATACATCATATATCTGTATATATATTTGTTAACATGAATTTTGGAAGAATATAAGGCTTAATCCCTCAGGGAATCAGCAGGAAATCACTCCTTTAAAGAAAATAATATTTTCTAACTGCCTCAGTTATTTTTTATTTTAATTTTTTTCCACAATAAAATGCATTAAGGAATGTTTTCAATGCTTGTTGAGTTTTCACTCAATAACTGAAAGGGTTCAGAAACTAGAAGTTATCTAGGTATGCAAGAACAGGGCAGTGGAAAAACCTGAAAAACTCTTTTAAAGAAGTTCACAAATTTTTCATTTAGGTAGAAAGCTGCTCCCCATTTTGTAAAAAGATGTTTTTGATCAGAGCTATTTAAAGTCCTCAATATGTAAACTTTCTTACATAGAAATACAAAATGGCACCATTATCTAGAAAGAAAGAAAATGTAACATTTAAAAGAAAATATTATAAAACAAGTCAGCTGCAACAGTGAAGAGCAACCTGCATCTTTACTTGACCCCCCCCATTTACCATACCACTGGTAGGGCAGAAGTGCATGGACAGTGAAGAGTGAAGGTACAGAAGATCCAGAAGTCCAATTAAGGGGGGCTACTTCTAATAAATAAGAATCAGTTCTGAACAATTCCTGTGGAAACCCCCTACAGAATTAAAAAATAATAATTAAAAAAGAAAAAAGCTTTTATAATTGTTCTGATTTCAGCCAGGACAGGGTTAATTTTTTGGTGTTGCCAGAAGGCTGTGGCCAAGACCATAATGTTACTTGATACCACCTCATGTCATTGCCAGGGTGGGGAAAAGGAACCCATCCATACTCGCTTATTATCGAGGGCTTTCTGTGTAAATTGTTTCTTTCTCTTATACCTTTTGTTATTAATATTGTTGCTGTTACTGTTCATTTTCTTATCTCTTTGCTGTTCCAGTAAATTTTTTTTTATCTCAACCAGTGGGTGATCTTTGCCTGCAGTCCTCAACTCCATCCCACTGCAGCGGAAAGGGGGAGGGGAAAAAAGGGAGAGCAAGAGACGCAGAGGCAGTGTGGTTTTGAAGAGTCTGAGTGGGGGCATTGAATTAGGGAATACCATTCCTAACCATGACACTGATCCATTTTATAATAGTTAGTAGCAACAAGTTTTTGTTTTAGACTTCCATTAGACAAAGGAAGAAAAATCAATAGAGAGAGTATAGAGTGGCAGACTCTCTAAGTTTTCTAAGTGAGATAAGAGATATTGCACCTAGCCACAGGTATTTTTAACTGAGTTAATTTCAGCCATCTTTGGTCTCATTTAACTTATAAAAACCACATTGTATAGGTACTAAAAATATACACAGGGTGATTTCTAAGACCTAGGAACAAATATTTAAACAAGCAGAGCTGTTTACTCAGAACCAAAAGCCAAATATCAAGCAGTCCACCTGCGGGAGTAACTGGTACATTTCCTCAGAAGAAAAGTTAAAAAGTTAAAAGCTGTTGAATATTGCACAAGAGAAAGGATTGCATTTGTTTGGCGCACCACCTCCTATGAGGGCACACTAGAGCAGCGTCATCTGGTTTTGCCTGTACCCTGCCAGTTCTGTATCAAAATTATGGACTTCTTTTGTCCTTTCACTGGCTTCTCTTAGCACCAAAATCCCACTACAATGTTTGTCAGTAGTCGCTTTCAAGTTCCTTTCCCCCTTCTTCCTCTCCAGGATCATATAAGTAGAATGCTTTCAAAACTGTCTTTAAATTAGTTACTCTGTTCATTTGAAAAGGAACAGTCTTGTAATGCAAGAATCAGGGGCCGTGTTTTGCATGACAATGACCTCTGTCAATATGCAAAACAAGCACAAAAGCTTAGTTGCTGGAAGCACCAGTACCTGCTGCACTGCTGTGTACACACAACTACTTTTGCCCTCCAGCTGCCAATGCAGCCCTCATGCCTATACGGTTCATCAAACCCTAACCCCTTAAATTACATAATGTTCATAATACCTAGCAGAGGCTGATGTGTCAGCCGCAACTCACAAAATGCATGACAAAATGCAGACACCAGTAACGTGTAATTTGTCATTAATGGACACAGCTTGATAGCATTCATGGCCAGCTTATGGAACTTAGAACAAATTCATTCACACAAATGTGACAATCAAGGAAGGCAATCTCTTCTGTGCCAAGTGAAGAATAAAAAGACTATTTAAATATGAATTCCTATGAATGAATATAAGTTTGGCTTAGCTCTGTAGAATAAAATCCTGTTTATCCACTGAGAAGAATTACATCAGGAGAGGCAGTTTCTTCAAAATGGCATTTATTTGACATGCCCATACAATGAACTGGAGAAAATATTTTCAGAACAGAGAGAAGCTCATTCCTTTTACCCTGACAATGCTGTTCAAAAAATTCAGTGAGCAACTCTTGTCATGATAGTTGGTGTCTTAGCTCCCTCATCCTTAATAAAAATAGCATAATAATACATACCACAGAGAAATATCTCAAGTCTGAGAATGTGCTCAGTTATTGCCACTATGAGGTACCTGAAACAGAAAGGCTCATTTCTGCATTTCACACTTTGGGACACATTCATGACCTTGAAAAGACTGTAGATCATCACTGCTGTTGGACCTGTTCCCACAGAGAAAGAGTATTTTTTCAAGATACATTTCAGATTAAGACCATCTGGTACCAGCAAACCACCCAGCACTGCTAAATTCCTTCCTTTAAAAGTATTAACATGTTTTTTTCTGCTATACATATATTTTTCTCCAAACACCACTACTTATTTTTGGGATGATTTAAGCTTGAGAACTAAATTAGTTCTAATGTATTTTGTCACTTCAACTCATCAATAAATGCAACAGGGTTGTCTTTGATCAGTGAAAAGAGTCACCAAGTTGCATAACCACCCCATTCTTGTGTCTTCTTCCAGGTAGCAAATCATATCTTACAGGTTGTGTGTAAGAAACACTGGTAATATTGAAAATGCAAGCATATTTGCAGAGCCCAAGATGCACGCAGCCTTTCATTTTACACAGGGAATGACAAATAAGAAGTTCAGTAAGGCTCAGAAAATTTGCCCAAACATGCATAAATATCCCCACATCTGAATTACTGTAAAAAATCATGCATCTATTTTGGAGGCACCAGTCACTGGTCTGCTTCAGGTCAAAGGCGTGAGGCAGCCCATCTGCAAATAGCCATTCCTAAGTTACGTGGTTTCAGGCTGATGCCAAGTGTGATTAAAACAAGCCTTCTAATTTACATTACCGTGGCTAGCAGATTAATATGCTGGCCACATGGATGCCCAAACCTGGAAAGAAGTGTTAAATTTATTCATAAGTAACTCACCAGTGCGATGGTGATTGAAGAAGCACGAGTGAAAAGCAGAAGGGAAGAGATGGGAAACAGTCTTCCGTTTAAACAGCAACCAATACAATGCTTCAAACATGACAGCTGAATTTTAAAAAATAAATAGCTAGGCACAATAAAGTTGAAGATACAATGAATGCAAAATTTTGTATTGCATGAGATCTTAGAAATAAGGCACCAATTTTTAAGTATTCCAATACCTATGAAGAAGTTTACTCATACCTTTGCCTTATGAATTCTCAACTCATCTCTTGCTTCATCTGCAAAATACTACCTTCAATTCGTAGTTTACTTTTCAGTTCAATGTCTTGTTAATCACTCAGGAAACAGAGTTACCAAATATCCAGCAAGTGATAAAACTAACAGGCCAAAAGAGAGCAAAAATATTAATATAAAGACTTCTTTTATATCTACATGTATGTTAGCTGTCAATACACTGACATAGAACCAGTGACAGATTTGGAAATTTGACTGAATAAAAACAGGAATTCACCTGCAGCAAATATGTCTACAACTAATATTTCAGTGAATTGTGCTTGACAGGGCAATGGTAGACATACTAAATGACTAATCCTGTCTCCTTCTTTCTCCTAAGCCTGTTTCCTCAATTTCCTATGGATATCCATTACAAGGATGACAGTGAATATGCCTTCTCTTACTGAAAACTGAGGAGTTTATATATATCTGCAGCCTACTTGAAAAAGTTTATATTTGCCATGTATGAAATGCTATTCTTTAAGGATTAAGTTTTAATTATGTGTCTAGTTATATAAGTGGAAATCACACAAAACTTCTCTTGGCTCCTACTTACTCTCAGTATTACATTTCAGGGTCTTACTGTGATGGCTGTGAAGGACTGGGAAGAAGAATTAACCAGTTTTGTCCCTGACTATTGGCATTTTACTCCATTACCTTGTGCATTTTTCCTAATCCTTGCAAACCTCACATCTCCTCCTAAAATTAGTATAATAAGAAAATTAAAAAGAAGAAAAGATAAATTTAATGATGCTTAGAAGCCACTTTGAAGTTCTCCAGTGGAAAAGGTTTTACGGCAAATTTCTACAATGAAAAAATGCAGTGCAACTAGACCAAAAGGTTCCAAGCCACACAATTATTCAGCAGAAAGGAGGAAAAAAATATCTTAGCCAGAAGACCTAAGGTACTGCCATGTATGGAACATGCCATGGGGTAACAGCAGAAGTTCACCTCAGCTTCCTATTTTGTAGTCCAGCTTCAGGCCAGAGCTACCAGACCCAGCTCACACCATAGTAACAAGGACATCGACTTGCCAGGTGCTGCCACTCCTCCAAGATATCTCAAAAGGTCTCTTCGCCTGAATCAACATGACAACTTTTTTAATTACACAGGCAACCTCAGCTTCCACTGAGGACAACATCGTAGAAGTATTTCCCTTGCAACAAAGAGATTGGGTACTCAACCTCTTGGAGGCAAGGGAAACAGAAGGAAAGCAACCCAGTTCAACTGTTTACTTGAGAAGGGGAGATGGGAGGGGATTCCATCATCTGAGCCCAAAATATTTTGATAATGTAAACTTGTAGAAAGTGCCCAGAAGATTGGGGTGAAGGACAGGAGTCCAGGGGATATCCTGGTGCAAAAGAATAGCTAGAGAGAATGTTTCTGTAAAGTAGAAAATGGATCTGTACCAAGCAATAAACTGGAGAGTTTGGCATAAAGAGCAGGAAACATTAAGGAGTGTGATAAATTCTTTTCTTTTACTTTGTCCTTGATTAAGTCTGACTTTTAATGCACAAAAAAAGGAGCAGCAATTTCTTTCCCTTTTAAGCTCTTTTACTCTTTGATCCATCCATGTTCCATCTGCCTAAATAGTCTATGAACAATTACTTAATATACTAGCTTCACCTAAAGAGATAATTTCAGTTTTCAGGGAGATTTAGGAAAAATATTACCGCCAGAAGCCTTGTAAGCTGTTTTGGTAACAGCAGTCACTAAGAATGTGGTCGAAAATGTGGCATGAGACTTTCTTCCCTCTCCAAAGCTCAAGTAATCTAAAAAGGGAAAAACCCCAACACTGTTCTGCTAAACCAGCTGACAGAAATGCAACCCCACTTTAGCCAGGGAAGCAGTGCTACAGTATGAAGCCTCTGTGCAAACACTCTATTTATATTGCCTTTACCATATTTTTCCTTCTACTGTCCTCTTATGTCTTCCTTAAATTATTCTGATATCCCAGCTTTCAATCCTTAGGAATGATACTTACATGAAAAGTGACAGCAACAAGAATATGGACATCTTGCAAGGAATCGCAGCTCCTCAGCGGGGGATATGTTTTTCAAAGAGGACAAGAAAATCAGGAAGAAGTCAACAGCAAACTCCCGTCAGTACTGCAGTCTGAGCTGTGAAGTAGATTTTCTCTTACTGCTAGATCCCACCAGAGTCAGTTCACCACCTCCTCTCACCCCTGGGTTGTAGGGCTTTAATAGAAAAAGTTTAAAAAAATACAGGTATTTTTCAGTATTGTTTGAGCTTCCCTCTCTGACAGCTTGTATTTCATACCAGTCCTATCATTTAATTACAATGTCTTAATGTCCTATCCTGGAGGTTTAGCAGTACCAGCTGGAAGGTTCTTCAAGCTCCTTCTAGACAATTTTATTCATTAATTAAACAAAGCATGTCCAGTTATGAATGTTGGCTTCCCTTGACCATTTCACTTACATATGCATGGTGACAAAAGTTCAAAAAGAGGATATTTCTTCATAGGAGGCTGGGCACAGGTAATCATGAGGCCCCTAACCCTGCATCACCACTAAGAATCCAAGGGGACTGGCATGAAGCAGGAATTACAGGCAGTACAAGGGCTGAACAAGCACAAAGAAAGCAAATGGATGGTTCTTTCAGTGCAGCAGTTGTCTTCCCTGCAAGAGCTAAGGAGACAGAGGTGGCTTTAGGTCACCTTTGCAATTCCTCAGTCTTTGACTAGCACAGGAATGGGCAGTTTCCCAAATCAGATTAAAGAAGCTATACATAAAACTCTGCTAAATTTTAGCTTGGGTTCAGCAGTCATGGAAGCAATTGCTGACTACACCCCAAGTACAAGTCAAAAAACCTCTCATCTGAATCCAAATTTCCCTGAAGCTTAAAGGTGCTTAGATCCGGCTTTCTGGGTCACTTCCAACACTCAACTCCCGTGTTTATCTTCTGTAGGCTATTAAGGCTCTGTTAGACAAGGAATTTAGTACAACAAGTAACAGCACAGCCTTCTCCAGAGTACTGTGTGTAATGGCCACGTCATGCAAATAAGACATCTCTTAACTAGAAGAAACTCAGAATAGCAATCAAAATGAGCAACTGCTTAGGGAAAAAACCCTATCATCCATTAAAAATAGAAAATACTTGGATTGGGAAACCAGTGAATAAAAGGAAAAGAGTTGTAGAACAGGGCCCTCACTGAAGAAAAAGGCCTGGGAGCATCCAGTCTCCCTGTCTCACAGGGTTTGGACGAAGGAAGCTGAAAGGTGGAAAAAGAGAAAGGAGCAACCAGTCATCTATTGTGAAATCAGGCTGAGGAGGTCACTGCCAACATGCCAAGATTCACACTGCTTTCAAAGGGGAAATTTAGTATAGAAAAAATTACCCAGGATTATGACAGCTGATTTTTTTAAGGAAATGTGGAAGGAGGAAGGGAGAAACAATTGCAAAAGATTAAATCTGTTGCTTTCAGGCTAAAGTTGGTTTCTAAACATTCAGGAAAGCACAAGATTATATCATATTTCCATTGTTTCTGGGAAATTTCCCAAAATTCTTGGTGCTGCCCAGCATCAGAGCAGACACGCTGGAACACCTGGATGCTACACTCCACCTACTGAAAATCTGCAACTGATCAGAAAGATCAGGGAAAACAAGAAATGTCTTCCAACATAAGTTTAGAAGCTTGCAGAATGTTGCAGTATAAGCATGATTTTATTAAACTTAGAGGCTTTGTCCTCACCTGCTTGCATCTTGCAGTGTTGTTTCCTTTTACATTGACAGCTGCCTGTGGGGACCAGTTTACACAGCCACTGAAAAAGCTTGGCATCTTAGCACGGCCAGAAAGTCCTGCACACAGCTGCCCATCTCAGGTAGCAATTAAAAACTGAATGAAGTGGAAGCAGAGCCTTTACAGGCAGTGCTCCACAGCCAATGGCAAAGACACTGTCAAATCTCTCTGGAAAGAGATGCCCAGACATCTCCTGAGGAACACCCAGCCAAAACCCAGCCAAGAGCTACAACCTCTGACATACAGCTCCTTGAAACACTTTAGAAGCAGTCTTCTGCATCTTTTTAGTATTTACCTGACATATTCAGACGCAAATTTACAACTACTTGGAAGCCTTTGCCCCCACATAGCTACCTCTGAGTTGCTCAGGCAAATTTGCATTTACACTGCTGACCTCAGGTCTCTTCAACTCACCTCTGTGTTCTACCAGACCTCTGTCACATATAAGATTGCTCTACCTTTACCTCAGTGTTAGTGAGATACAAACTGAACAGGACAGGCACTTAAGACCCACATTAGCGGGTCAAAGCTACTTTACAACATTTTTTCCCAGTAAACCATTTTATGGTTTACATATTTGAATGGTGTTTTTACACATTTGCATTATAGTTTTTATGAAATAATTAGCTATTCTTGAACCTATTGAATTTCATTTCAAATACTGGTACAAAAAGTTATCTAATTCTAAAAAAAGTCCTCACTAACCACACTTTTTTCATTGTAAAATATTTCTTTTTTTTTTTTCCGAAGTTGCTGGTTTTGGTCATGTCCAGATAAGAGATGGTAACACATGACAGATACTAGCAAAAGGTTTGCATAGCATCAATACCACAAATTTCTCCCACACAATGATTCTGATTTTCTTTCCTAAAAATGACTTGAACAGATGAAATCAGATTCATTTCTGGGACAGCCTCACCAGATTCATTGTGACCCTTATGCTGAATCTGACTGAATTGCCTCGGGATGCTGGATCCCTGGGCATTTCATCAAAACTCTGCTTGTGCAAAAACTTGCCAAGGAATGGATATAGATGAAGTTTGCAGATGCCCAAGACAACACTGGCATTTGAATCATTTCAGTTATATACCCGTCCACATAAGACCTTTCTGACCACACTAATACAGTTTAGTTCTCCTTTGAAAATTCCCTAGATTATTTAATTTTTTTTTGCCTAAACCATTCAATCATCAATTTCAATGAATGGCCTCTTTCAATCACGGGCCACCCTGAAAAAAATATTTTACTGTGTTTTTGATCAAAAGGCTGGTGCTTTAAGTCACTTTCATGAGCAGCACTCATTTAGAAAGATCCACCAGCAACTCAGCAGCACAGTAAAGACAGATAGCAGAGACAAAGTGTCCTGGACATAGCTCTTGGATGTCTCCTCATAGTTTACATGCTGCTGAATCTTCAGAGACCATAGTTATGAGAGGTCCCAAAAATAGGTTAGAATAACCACTGTGCTGCTATACTACAGGACACATGGAGGGAGGGCATTGGCCCAGACAGCCCCAAGAATATTTTATTACAAATAACAACCAAGGAATTATCAGGACATAGCATTCTTTTTCAACCACATCTGGCAATGTATTGGTTCCTAAACATCAGTGACATCAGATGAACCCAGATATATAGAGTAGATTGTCACGTTTATTTCTGTATTTTATTTCCTGTAACAAGGGGACTGGCAAACCCTGTCTGCTACCAGTACTTACTGCAGGCTCACTGGCAAACTTGGCAGGTGTAAGCAAGGGTAAAATAACACAAAGAGGCAGTGTGTTCAGAATATCTCTTTCACCTAACATCTGTCACAGAAAGGGGAACTGGTTTGTGTTTATTCAGCTAGAGATGAAGGTCAAAAGCGCCACAAGGCACTAAGACATTTAGTGAAGAAGTATTTTCTCTCTATCTATTTTTTTAAAGACAATTCTCCTGCAGAAGGTAGAATGGCACCTGGTCTTTCTGCATCTTTGATAAGCATGAAAGATTTTTTTCTCTTCTCTTTTCTTTCTGCAGTGACAACTTTGGCTCCGGCCAAATATTTTCCTATCCTGCCTACAGTGTCTGCTCCAACACTGTGCCTTCCAGATAAATGAGCTCTTCCTTCACATTAATCATCCCTAATGAGGCAGATATTCTTTCCATAAATTCACTCCCTCCTTAGAGCTTTTTGGATCCCAATATGGAGGCCTTTCATTGCAACCCCTTAGATAGAGGGAGGCAGTTTGGTCAGATCATGAATTTTATTCCATACTTTGTTTAATATGACTCAGCAAGAGGACTAGAAAGATGTCGTAGTGCCCGGGGGGAGTAAAAGATTTCTTTATGCTTTCAGGAATTACAATACCAAATCACATCTATTCTTGCTTTAGGACATATGCAATGAACTGAGTAGTAGTGTTGTTGCACATCTTCCTTTAGAGGGAAAAAAGGTTACTTCCCATCACTTCACTATTTGTACTCATAAAGACACTTTCCCACAATGGTTACCTTTCACAAATGTAGGCATCCACCTTCTTCAGTTATTATTTGGTACCCTATACTTGACCTCCTGACCGTAAATAAAGAAGGCTGACAGCTCCTGAGCAGGTACTCTGCCTGGCAGCTCCCAAAAACTTGTGCCTGCTCAGGCAAGACAGGAGGGAAGCAGGGAACTCAAGTCCTGCACACATATGTGAATGGCCATACATCATGTTGTCATCTCAATCAAAATTATGAGAGTTTTGTCCTTAACCATCCTGCACCTGCAAATGTCTGTGATCTCAAATAGTCCTACCCAGCCAACATCCCATGCAGATGTGTTTAGCTTTCATCTCTTTGTGATGCTGGACTTTTCAAGGTCCTTTATAAGGAAGAATAAACAATTTAAAAAAAACCAAAACCACATTAATTTGAAATTCTGAGTGTTCTTAAGGAAAAGAAACAGTCATAGAACCATTGAAAGACCTCTAAGACCATTAAGTCCAGCCTTTGGCCAAATAAGGCCCGCTAAGTTGTCGCTGTTGTGGCGGCAACGGCACACACATGGACGGCGCCTCCGTTAAGGGCCAAAAGCGTTTATTCTATTCAAAATGGACAGCTTCTTTTATACACCTCTGGTATGTTATCATTTGTGCTACGTATCCGTTGGCCACTAAATTACTACAGTAGATTCATTGGCTATATTAACTATATATTAACTACAATATTCTACTATTGGACACCTATAGCGTAGGCACTCAAGCATTCAGAAAAATAACAGGTGCAGAAATGTTGCTGTTTTTCTCCTTCTATTGTTTAGATTTCTTGCTTCTGTTGATACTACATTTTCAAGGGTAGGAACTAATGGTTTTTCTTCTCACAAGCTTTCCTCACGAATAGAAGCTAACCATCTCCAACTTAAGATCTGTGAAGCCTTCAGACTAGTGGTCAGCCTCAGCACTAAGCCATATCACAAAGTACCACTTCTATTCATTTTTCAACATTTCCAGGGATAGCAAATCCTTCACTTCCCTGGGGAGAGTGTTCCAACATTTAAACACTCTTTCAATGAAGAATTTTTTCCTAATATCCAACCTGAACTCAACTGGCACAATTTGAGGACATTTCCCCTTGTCCTACCACTAGCTGCCTAGGAGAAGAAGCTGAACCCCATCTGTCACAATCTCCTGTCAGGCAGTTGCAGAGAGCATTAAGGTCTCCCCTAAGCTTCCTTTTTCCAGGCTAAACAACCCCAGATCCCTCATCCACTCCTCATAATACTTGGGTACTAAACTTTCAGCAGCTCAGTTGTCCTTCTCTGGACATGCTCTACCACCTCAATTTCTTTATTGTAGTGAGTGGCCCAGAACTGGGCACAGGATTTGAGGTGAGGCCTCATCAGTGCCAAGTACAGGGGGGCAATCACTGCCCTGGTCCTGCTGGCCACACTATTGCTGATACAGGCCAGGATGCCACCAGCCATCTTTGCCACCTGGACACACACTGGCTCATGTTCAGCCACTGTTGACCAGCACCCCCAGGTCCTTTTCCCTGGGCAGTTTGTTTAGCCTCATCTTCATGTTACTAAGGGCCACCTCTTCATGTGGGTAATGTGCTGCTATGAAATTCCTGAACCTGGCTCTGTAGGGTTTTAGATAACTGGAACTTCATTAAAGTTCTCCGGTGAAAGCTTTTTCTACACTAGAATCATGAATCTTAGGTCCACCTGGGAACAACTCCACTGGCTTCAATAGTAAATCTGTCCCAGGTCTTCAGAAAATAATTTTCTGATTTTATATTATAGCTATTCCTGGGGGACAGAGAGGAGGGAAGAGGACCTGAAGTTATGTATAGAAATTATTTTTTTCCCTAAGTCTCAAACCAATAGGCACGTCCACTTCAATAATTTAACAATTCTTTTCCACTTTCTTTTAAGTAGGATCTCTGAGCCAAAGTAACAGAATCCGGAAGAGATTCCTAGCATTTTTAGAAGCTCTCAAAATATGAAAAAATAGCCCTTGGAGACCATAACCTTGAAGGAGAAACATCAAATGCTTTATCTAACTTTCCACAGGTCCTGGTATAACAACATGTACAGATTGCCTCGCTCTATGAAAGAGGAAAGTTAAATCTCCATCTGGAGTACCATGAAGACTTTGGGAATTCTAATACCCGGGGGTTTACCAACCTCACTGACTTTGGGTGTAAAAAAGTCCATAGAGAAAAGAGTTCATGAAAGGAACTCAACACAACAAAATCAAGGTCACAAATGGCAGGCAGCCAGATGCATGAATGCAATCAACTTTTTGAATGCTGTTCCCACAGACCTGTGATACAAAAACATCTTTTGCAATCCACCTTTAACACAAAAGTTCTGACTATATCATCAGCCTGTGTAAGTTGGCAGTATTATCTAATGGAGGTGAGTATTCAGAATTCAGGTTGAATTCTGCATATGAAAATGACCAGAGAACCTCCATTATAATTTCCAGATGACACTATGTATTGTAAATGTATGAAGTCTACATATATAAGGTGCTCTCTAGGAATTCCTTACACTGTGCCGTAACCTCACTTTTAATAGAACAGGGCTTCTGATCAAGTCTAGGCTTAAAATACTTCTGTAATTTTGGACGTAACAACAGATAGGTTACAAGATAGGGGAGATTTTCCTCCTGCACTCTGAGTCTGCATGCAGCAGAGACCACACTCTTAATCCTTGCAGGGTGAAAGTATTTTCTGTGCAGCACAGACATGGGGATTGCTATCCTTCCCTGCATGGTTTTTACCATAGCATGAAATTCTGATTTAGGTGGGTGTATGTGAAACGATAACTGAGCCTCTATTGTCTCTAAACATAGAGTCACTGCTACATTAATTTAACCAGCAGTGCTTCCTGACAAATGGCTCACACTTCTACAGGAACACTTAGGAATTATTTCACTCTAAAAAAAATTAGGTTAATTAGACATCTGCTCTTCCCCCTGTTTATGCTGCTTTGTTGCTCTGCTTTCTCATTCTTTCCCAAAGTATTGGCAGACACAAATAATTTAACTTCCCTCTCCTGTTTTCTGCAATAACTTCCGTCCTGGTTCAGCCCTGGTTTGCTCACCGTCCAGTGCTCCTCCCTAATCCCTCTGCTTCGTTTCTCTCTTCCCTTTTCATCCGTAATAGCTCATCATCCATGCATTTCTCTTGTCTCCACTCACCCAGGTAAGAAGCATGACAGCAGTGTAGAGCACTATGTAAATGTTACAGGGCTATATAAATGTTTTGAAATAAGTCCTTTTGGGGAAAAGAGGAAAATTTTTCTCTGGCTGAATTTAATAATAAGATCTCGCAAACAAGACGAGATAAATTTGTTTGAATTTATATCCTAATATTATGTCCTAAATTTATTCCCAGCACTCTCATCCTTTTAAAGGAGTACAATAACAGCAGATGAGCGTGATTCCACCTCTTTTTTAACAGAAAATAACAGAAAATCATCCATGTCTCTTCTGTATCCATCCCAGCAGACCAGAGCACAACCTTAGGCTCACTTAAGCTTTGTCATGGTAAGAGAAGATCAGAAAGCAGTGCTCCAAGGCAATTTTGTTTCAAAAACGAGGTTGAGAGACTATTCCACCTCAAGCTGAGCTTAAAAACGAGCCTCCTTGAATTAAGAAAAATATTGTAGAATCATTGAATGGTTTGGGTTGGAAGAGAACTTAAGGTTATCTAGTTCCAACACCCCTGCCATAGGCAGGGACACCTTCCACCACATGAGGCTGGTCAGAGCCCCATCCAACCTGGCCTTGAACACTGCCAGGGATGCTGCATCCAGAACTTCTCTGGGCAACCTGCTCTAGTAATATCTAAGCTAAACCTACAGTTTTTAGGTTTAAAGCCATTACCCCTTATCTTAACACTACATGCTCTTGTGAAAAGTCCCTCTCCATCTCTCTTGTAGTCCCATTTATGTAGGGAAAGGTGCTATAAGGTCTCCCTGGAGCCTTCTGTTCTCCAGTAGGAAGAGTCCCAGATCTCTCAGCCTGTCTTCCCAGCAGATGTGCTCCAGCTGTCTGATCATCTTTGTGGCCCTTCTCCATACCCACTAAAATAGGTCTACATCCTTCTTATGTGGGATGCAAAATTTTAAGTGAGGTCTCACAAGGGCAGAATAGAGGGGCAAAACAAATCCCCTCCCTCAACCTGCTCATCACACTGCTTTTGATGCAGCCCAGGATATGGTTGGTTTTCTGTGCTGCAGGTGCACTCTGATGGGCCATGCTGAACTTCTTGTCAACCAACACCTCCAAGTATTCATCCTCAGGGCTATTCTCAATCCATTCTTCACCAAGCCTGTATTCGTGCTTGGGATTGCCCTGACCCATGTGCAGAACTTTGAAATATAACAAAACATTTTAATATTCTGGAATAATAAACACATAAAATAATAATAAGACAAATGTAATATGATAAGTAGGATTCAAAGGCTTAGGAAGTCTCTTGAAGTGTCAGTAATGAAAGAGAAAGCCTTGTACTACAGCCTCATATTCCTCTCTATAAATTAATCCACCTTGCATACCCTCCTGCATATGTGCTGTTCTGTGGATCAGCTAGCTTTGTTAGGAACCACAAAGCTAAAATAAGGGAGAACAATTCCAATCACCTGTTCAGCATCCCCAGCATCTGACCATTTTCTCAAGCCTGAGGCAACAGTTTTTGATACAATGAAGATACTACCAACAGAGGAAGAATCGAGGGTTCCCAGATATTTTCTAGAAATTAAGCATGGGATGAAGGCAGACCATGTGCTTGAATTAGAAACAAACATCATATGTTAACGTGAAGAAAATTTGAAAATTGTATGATAAAATGGGGTGTAAATTTCTAGGGAGGAAAATGCAGAAGTTTTCTACCTGACAATTTACTCAGCAGCCTGTGTGAACTGAGGGGAAAACATAGGTTGTTCTCTTTCACCTCTGGAGATTGATTCAACTCTCATGAAATGGATCAGCAATACTGCCTTGAATATGTCCAGTTAATGCGTATCTCAGCTGAACATGCCAACAGGTGTGTTAAAAACAATCTCAAATACCAGTGGATTGATAGTACTTGGGTATAAAATACAAACCTGCAAACAGTCAGCTGTTCTGGGCTCATTTAACTTTTTCCAGACTGAAAAGAATTGAAATATAGGGATGTTGCATTCACTGCTAGTACAGAAAATGCCAAAGTGTTTGAACAGGAATGCCAAAAGCTTCCTGGCGTTTTGTGAGAGTTCACTGTCTGGGATGCTATTCCTTGTGGGAATATGTGACAACAGATATTAGTCACTGCTGCAGATATTAACACAGCAAGCCAACACAGGATTGCACGCACTGATTCTTCCTTTCTTTTCAGTGAAAACATGAAGCAAGCCTAAACAAAGACCAGAAGCACAGCATATCCCTTGGGATAGGATTATGTTTTGTTCTCAGGTTCTCTTTTGGAAGAATGACTGTCAAAGTAGAGTTTTGCACAGTGCATTTCAGTTTCTCAAAGGCATTTAGCAGAACATAAGTATACATGATTCTTTCACCTCTTAAAAACATTGACCAGCTCTTAGCTATTACAACATATCAATTTCTGGCTTTGTTAATGGCAGCATGGAGGGCTCAGTGTGACTCTAGAAGTGAGAATACAAGGCTGTAGAGCTCCATTAAATAGGAGGATATCTCTTGAGGTACAGATCTTAGATTGTCAGATGGCTGTACAAGGGAAGAATTTGGACAAGCGAATCCAGAAATTTTGCAAGTCTTTTCAAAATTCCCCCTTTGGGAAATGACAGACACATTGGTGGTCTTATAGGGTTAGAGAAACAAAGGTGGATCACCGTAGGGAACACTGTGTATCATCGCTCATGTCTGCCTCATTTTTTTCCACTCAAACTAATAAAAATTGAAAGGCATCTGCAAAATTCAGATTATTTAGATCCACTGTTAGAGTACTGGCCAAATTGAGGAAAGGCTGCGACAGAAGTACATATAGATATTGAAGCAACTGCCTAAGTAGGAGTATGAGTGGATTTCCCTACACAGGAAGAGAATGTGGTTTAGCATGGACTGGACTACTGAGATATTATGGCATTACTGCTTATATATGCATCCTGAAAATACACAGTATCTCCAAACATCACCAGGCAGAGATTTCTCTTGGGTCTTCATATGTAAGGGTATAATCTAGCAGGCTGATAATAAACATTCTAGTGTATTAAACTATAACAATGACTTAGCCTTTCTTTTGTTTCTAAAATGTGCACCCAAACTCAATCCACGGAAATCTCAACTTCACTTAAAAGCTGTCCTCATAAACCTGCTTTCGCCTACATTCCAAGGAGATTCTGTACAAGTACGGCTCCTAATAGGCATTGTATTAAGACATGAGATTGTGCTGCAAAACACCTTCATGTGAAAAACCAGCAGTGTTCAGCAAGAAACCAAATGACAGCTATGACACATTGTTGTTTTAGGTGAACTTGGAACTAACTGCAGAGCTGCATGCAACTGTTTACTGTTCATCAAAATCTGAAATTCTGTTTCAGAAAGCCATATTCTCATGTTTGAACCGTGAAATCAAAAATCTCCTCCCAAGCACACTACAGAAGAGAGAATTCTTGCTCTAACCATACTAAGCATCATATTGGACATGCATTCTTTATATCTTCACCTTTGTCCTGCCATGAGTCATATTTGGTTTTTTTTCCCAAAGGAGATGCACATAAACAAACAGCCCGACCACTGGAACCTAGATCAGATATTGATATTGACATTGGTCAGAAAGATGTCTTTTTCTTGTCCTGTTGCTATGTTTTTTATATTAGAGTGAGAATTTGAGAGCTTGCAAGAGGCTACAGAGGGGCTTCATACAGAAAACTGCAAGCAAGTCTAGAAAGTAATATGTTGCAATATTAATTGATACATTTCTGATCAGGTGAAATGGACAGAAACCCCAGACTATTCGTGTCTGTGATGAAGGGAACATGGAGTACTGTTAAACTTGTAGTCCAGAAAGTGAGGAAAGGAATGATACTGAAGCTTGGCAGAAGACAAGGGAAAGAAACTGAAGACTCCCTTATAAAAAGCTTTCACCAGGCACATATCCTAGTTAGACAGCATAAAAAGACTTGGAGAAGGGAAGTCATAAGAGAATATATTGGCCTGAGATATTTTGTGGAGGCTCTAACCTCTTACCTATACTATTGCAAAAGGAGGGGAAGAGGAAGGATCTTATACTGCTTTTTGAAAAATATCACTTTCACTTAATAAAAATGAGTTCCAGGAGGAGGCTGGGAATAAGGCTATGATTTTTTACCTGCTAAATAATCAGGAACCTTATAATTCACAAGAAAGGGTCAAAGATAAACCTTTTCTTATCACTCCAAATATTCCATGATATCCTATTTTCTGGATTTGAGAACAATATTGAAATTGTTTGCTATGCCTGGAGTCATGTTTACTAGGGTCAAAAAGGAAAAGGATGCACAAGACTGAATTGTCTTCTTGCAGGACTACCAGAGCATATTTTATCTGTTGTGTATGCATACAAGAGTGAGCAAATCTGCTGGTCTATTGTCAGCCTGGCTGGGCTGCTCGCAGAGCTGCCAGCAAAAGATACATTGGAGGTTCCCTCCAGTCCCCAGTAGGCTGCCTTGTCTGGGGCTTGATTTAGCAAGATATGCATTGCTAGTTACAGTTAAGCAAACTGGCAGCATTCTAGGAGTAGCTAAAAGAGCTGAAGCATCCAAGAAGCTTATTTTGCATGAATTATGGTTCTGGCCACCTTCAACTCCATGCTGCCTAAGATGCTGCCTTCAGGATGGGTGTTTTGCACTTGGCAGTCCATCTGCCCCTCCAGCGATGGCCAAGCCCAATTTATCAAGTGCAAACAAAGAAATGGAAGATTTATGAGCATTGTATAACCCCTTAATCAGTGTAATAGTGCTTTCTCAAAAGAGGATTACATGATAGATAAAATATATGGAGAGAGATTTGACCTTGGCATTTCACCATGGCTAATGGCGCACAGTGAATTTGACAGAAAACAGATCTTGCCTGAAACAAACACCAAGTATAAGCCAGTGATGAGAGATGCTAGGTCTCAGCCACTCTGAATAAGAAGCAGGCAGAAATGAGGCTGGATATAACAACAGAATCAAAAGCCAAACAGGACCCAGTCCTTGGGCAAAGCAATGAGTGCTTCAAGCCTCAAAATGTGTATTTAAAATGAAAAGCAATGTAAAAGATTCACTGTGAGACCAGGCAAAATCCTTTTCAAAAAAAAGCTTTGACATACAGTAGTTTCTGTGGACAAGCAGCACTGGGTAAGTTCAGACTGTTACTGAGCTTTTCACTTTGAGTATGAGAGAGAATGTAAAGCTCATTAGGAGATGACGTCTCCAAGAACCCACACAGTAACAGTGTATTTCTTAGTGGTGATAATTTGAAGAGATTATAACCCTTATCCCTTAGTACTAGTGCAGTGAAGGGTACTAAAGTAGGATGGTGAAGCCTTCCCTCTGGACTGCTTGCCGTGTGGAGGAAGTGTCTTGTCTCAGGCAAGGGATTTTAAAATCCCACTGAGCATCTTTAGATCTCAGATAATTTACCTTCTGGACATCATTCTCAAATTTTACAAGTGAAAGAGCAGACTAAATAAAAGAGCCAGACTCTTTTTTCAGTGGTGCTCAGGGACACAACAGAAAAACAATGGGCACGAGCTGAAACACTGGAGGCTCCATCTGAACATCAGGAAACGCTTTCACTGTGAAGATGTCCAGGTAGTAGTACAGGTTGACCAGAAATGCCATAGGGACTCCCACCCCTGGAGATGTTCCAGAAAGCCATCCGGACATGGTCCTGGGCAGTGCACTGTTGGTGGCCCCATTTGAGCAGATGATGTCCAGAACCAATCTCAGCTACTTTGTGCAGTCCCAACAAGCGGCAAAATGTTGGGTGAGAAGGTGTTATTTTCACAACCATATTTCAAAGTAGAGTCATATTTTAGCTCTTTAGCTTTCAGATTTCCCTTAGCCTTTGGCGCTGGCTCATACCTGGGACATTTCAAACAGTTGCTCTCAGAGTGAGTAACTCCAGACACAACTCTCTCACATCCCACAAGTTACATTTCTCTGCAGTGCCAGGTACTGGCATTCCTCCTGATTGGTATCAGCCAGAGATTGTATCCTCATCCATTGCTCTGTCTCACTTCTTCCATCTTTACTTTCATCTTCGTTTAATCCTCCTGCTCTTATCCCACATAATAGGGGAGAAAAACTGTTGTTCAGAAACACTAGCAGTGTTTTCACAGGGCAAATTGAGAAAATGAGCAGATTATTCCCTGGCAGCTGGAATAAAATGTGGGTGAAATTGCTTACAATTATATTCTGCAAGGTGTTTGAGCAGAGACGAAGGAGAAGACTGAAGAATTCTAATATTGTAAGCCAACACTTTGAAAGACATTTCATTTTGAAATAATATAGGAAGCCATCAGAACTGTGAGTTATCCACTGAAGATTTGCTGCAAGCCTTCAGCAGCCTGGTGGGAAAGGCATAAAGAAAGTGCACTTGGATGTAGGAAAGTGAGAGACAGAGAGATTGGTTACTCGTATCACCTTCTAAATGAAAGCATGGTTATCTACTCCTCTACTTCTTCCTCAAAGCATTAACTGTCTCACTTTCCCTTATAACTAAGGTAAATCTCTAAAGGTATAGCTATTCTAAGAATAATTTGGCCTGTGGCTAGCCTACTTTGGGAAGAGGACTAGGGAAAATTGCTCCTTTGGCTAGCAAAAGAGTAAACCAATGACTATCCTCCTCCCCGCATGCATCTTTATTAGGAGAACCTAAAACTCCAAGAAGATGCCAAAATAGAAAGTTTCAGTACTAACTGACCTGAAAAAATGCCTCTCTACCTTGCTTTCTTATAAAATCCAAAGTTATTGCAGTTCAGTCTCCAACAATTGTTCACTGAACAGGCACGTAAGTCATCCCAGGGGCATGCAAAGGCAGGGCTCTTTCAGCCTGCTGCACTGCATAGGATTCTTGTGTCCCTGGTGCCAGCTCTGTTAGGAGGATTCTACATATGTGTGTTTGTGTGACACACCATGGGAATTAGCAGCATGAATGTTGTCTCTTCCACCTGGATTTTGGAGCTGAGAAAGCCCCCACAAATTCTTTTTTTATTTAAAATTTCACTTCAGTGCCTTGAGCCTACTCCCCACCACACTTACTCACCAGTCCCTAGAGAGTGGAAGTCACATAGGGGAACTGAGCTCACATTTAGAACATTAAGTCTTGTTTCCTTAAAAAGGCAAAAACTTGCAATTTACAAGTCAATGTCACATGTTCAGCTGTAAAGGATAATGCTCTTCACCTCCTGTTAACAAGCTAATTAATCTATCTAACAATTTTTTAGAAATTCCTAGAAAATGTAATAATGTTCCCCTGTCGCTGGGAGCTTGCAGCACTCCTCCAGCTAAACACAGTAACTAGGCACAGGCAGACAATACCAGCTACTTCATGAGCCTCTGCCACATGTCCTAAGCCAGACCAATAACACAAGGCATAAACACAGAAACATCACTGCACCCCTTGTGACCAGATGGCTGCCCAGAAAAAGTGTTACTAAAGGTACTACTTACTGAGAGTCTGCTTTCCTGCAGCACTATCTGATTACTGCACTCCCAGACCCAGCAGTCAGAGGCATACTTGAGCTAAAGGTTCATTATATTCCCTGGCTCTCTTGGCTGCTGCTGAGAGCTGATTTCAGTGAAGCTGCTCAACTGACTCCTGCATGGAACTCAGCCTAATGAATTCCTGGAAAAATGTCAATGCCCCAGAACTTTACCCAAGCCTGAACATAAACCTTATCCAATACTCCCAACAGCTAAAATTGATCTTTCCTTGTTTATTATCTGGTTGACCCACTATAAGCTATAATAAGACAGATTGTAAGTGCATTGGGTTGTTTTATAGCTTCCCTGTAGAATGTCTTAATTAGTATTCTTGATATGCTTCGAACACAAGTAAAGTGATAAAAATATTGGCAGTATTTTGCCTTATGCAATATGATCATTCATGTTCTCATGTGGCTCCAAAAAGCATTTTATGACTAAGTGTAGAAGAGGAGGAAGCACCTGTGGCAAAAAGTTCCCTGATTCTATAAAATGAAACTGGTGGAAGGTCAAAAAATGTTTCAACTCTAGTGAACTCCTGTGGACATCTTTGCAATATTGTCTTCTGTGTCCAACAAGAGCAACAGCACATATGTCTCAACCAAACAAATTACCACTCTTCTGTTTTAAACTGATCCTGTTGCAGTATGAGCTGTCACATGAGCTCCTGCTATGGCCAAGCCACCTCTTTGTTCTGTTCAGGAGTAAAGCTTCACAGCAAGTAATAATGGTGCTGCCTCCATCACTTTTATCTCTGTTATTCTTTCTACGGTGATTTGACAGTGCTATTAATATTGACAATTTTCTGGTTTTGCCAGATGGTAGAAATTCAATGTAGACCTATTTTGCTTTTCAAAAGAATGTACACAGAGTTCCACACATACCCTGACTTACTTTAATTAATGGTCTGTATAGCCTTACCACGGCAGAAAAATATCAGCTTTGTCTAGGACTGTCCATCCTAGATTACTTCAGACAGCAATAATTTCTAATGAACTGTGCATAATATCCTGTCCATTGTTCTTCAGTAATACTTGATGACTTAAAATATAACTCACAAAAACTATTGAGCAGCTTCATAATGAATTTTGCCTCAGTAAACACCAAAATGGCAACATTTTCTCCTCTATGATCAGTATGCACACGTGGGAAAAAGGAGAGGAAGAGGGATAAATATGACTGGGCATAAGTAAGAAAGATACCAATCAGTGCACTTACCTGATCACAACAGTCTGTCCTGTTGTCTCCTTAAGCTCTATTTCCATTTTGTTGACTTTGTTCCATTTTCTGGACATGAATATGGCAACATGTATGTGATTTGCTACCAAACTTCAAGTTGGATTACCAGTGATTTGGAGACCAAAAACTGAAAAACCCAGGACTGGATCTGGAATAAACAGGGATCATGGGATAGTGGATGGACTTAATGTCTGGTTTGTGTGTCTTTAAATCAATAAAGCTGGGGTGTCTGCATGTCCATTTGGAAAGCACAGTCTTGGTGAGCTGGCAAGGAGGAGCAGGATCAGCTGTGGTTGATTCAAGCTCTGTGTGCTTGTGTGGGTGCTGATAAAGGCATCTACTGTGTCCGCACTGGTGAGTGCTTGGCACTGACTGTATTGTGTGGTGGCTTTTCTCATTTTTGGAGTTCACACTCAGCCTTGCTATTGGATGAATCTGCCAAAGGGAACAGCAGCAAACAAGACAGGGGAGGACAAGCCCCCCAGATCTTAAGTCATCCGTGTTTGGTTTCTCTTAACAAGGTCCTGCCATTCCTGCTTTTTTCATGCCAAATCTGTAAATACTATGGCACCCATTGTAGTGTAATGTAACAGTACCTGTGTACAGTTTCCTGCTCTATGCAGGACTTTCAATTCTGTTTTCCTGTTTTCCCTTACATATATATTTCCCTTCCATATTTCTCCAGGAGCTGACCCATTTCCTCATCTTAACTCCCAATGCTCCCCATTCTGGAAGGATTTGTGTCAAGCACAGTGACTGACCTAAACGTGCAGTGACTGACACAGCACTGTACCTAAATGTTGGCAGAGGAGATCTGAAGAGTGGAGGGTATAACCATCCACGAAATATTTATACTGGGAAATAATAAAGATCATTGAGTATCCAAACTCTGCCTGATTGCCACCTTGTCATCTAGACGATGGCACTAAGTGCTTTGCCCAGAGGTTTCTTGAACACCTCCAGAGATGGTGATGGTATCACCTCTCTGGGCAGCCTGTTCCAATGCTTAACAACCCTTTTCCTGAAGAAATTCCTCCTGATGTTCAATCTGAATCCCCCCTGACGCAGCTTGAGTTGATAATACAACCCTATTCCTTTAGGAACCTGAACCCTGAACCTGAATCCTACTGAAACTGAGCTAACTCTGCATATAGTCATCACGTGTATCTTTGTATCTGTAGTATAATTAGTCCAAAACCTAAAAATCCAGCCATCAGGGGAAAGTTACCTGGACCCTATTTGCCAGTGGCTATAAATAATTCTGTTTGAGCTCCATCAGTGCCAATCAGTGCTTTGTCGGGAGAAGGACAGTCCAAGTCTTGTCGTTGCCCTTGCAATTGACTTCTGGAGGCTGCTGTTGTGCAGCTACTTGCAACCACAAAACCTGCATAGTTTACACTTTCCTCAGAGAATATATAAGCTCTGCAAAATCATTAGTTAATTACAGACATCAGTTTCAAAATTACAGGTATAAATCCTTGAGTTAACACCCTTGATCATTAAACCTGAAACAGGATTTTAAGAGTCTAATTTAGTTTTTGCCATTTCTCCCATCATGTCTTTTCCTCTGGCTGTCTTCTCAAGCAGTGAAAGGAGGCCAAGAGATTGACTCTTTATTTTTCCTGCTCCAGCATGGTTTTGGCTTATTGGGATTGTGACATTTAAATCCTAACAAGCCATCTTCAAAATAGAGCATAGAAACTGTTGCAAATATTATTTGCAAAACATTGCTTAGACTGCAAGCGCTTTGGGTACAAACAGCTCCATTGGGGGTTTTAGGTGATATTATAATAAGAACAATAAAATATATCTTGTGGCCAAATTTAAAGTTTTCTTCAGACTTTTTGATTTCTCTCCATCTTTGACAGAGGTGAATGAAGAGGGATGTAAAAATTGGTAATTTTTTCCATGTTTGTTTTTTCATGCTGCTTCCCAGCACAAGACTCCAATGCTGAGTAGTTGTTTTTGTTGCTTTGCTTAGGCCAGTGTGTATTAGTTAGATATCTAGCTTTGGTTTTCTTCACTGTGTCACTTTGCTGTGAAGGTGTATGAATATTTCATTGTCACATTTTAATTGGAAAGCTGACTCTTGTCAATAAACACCACAGATTTAAAGCATTGAATGTATTTAAAAGACTGCTGACAAAAATCTATATATTTAAGTCCTTGAAATGATCTTATGTTTAGCTCATCACTTATGGTATCATGGTGATATCAGTGGAACTGCTCCATGAGCATCAAGCACATGTCAGTCCTACAAACAGTTCTTTTCATTACTAGTGTTTCAGCAATGATATCACTATTTTAAAAATGGGAAAATATGGCAACAGAGCCACAAAAAAACCAGCAGGAGACCTGGGTTTCAGTCCCAGAAATGCTGTCCAATTACATTAAATTTTTTTCTTCCATCTCTTTCCCATTACCTCTTCTAGTGTATTGCCTCAGCAAAGTACACGAGCACTCATTTTTAGGGAGCAAGTGCTGGCATGCTGATAATAAGCCTCCTTTTATATTAAACTTTTAATTTGACAAAAGTGTTATTTAATGACTTCAACACTGAAACATGAGCAATTACCAGGACAAGACTCTTATTTGAGGTACAGCAAACTATAAACAAAAATGCTTATACTATTAGGAACAGTAGTTACACTTAACTGAAAAAAAGTAAGTTGCATAGCCAGTTAATCATAGAAATATATTCAATGCGTCTATTATTTTAAACCTTTACTTATGTTAAAATACGTTTTTTTTTTTAAATTTATTAAGAATTAGGCTTTCTTTCTCTCCTACAAAATTGAAGAATTGGACTGGTCCACTCTTAGCCTGCTTTTCCTATTTCTTTCATGCTCGAAATAATTTCCTGCCATATTATGTTCATTTAAATGAGGAATGTAATGAGACAGTGATACTTCCCTTTGATATTTTTAATTATCTGCTTTGAAAGTAATTAAGCAGGGGGAAGGGAAAGTGGAAATCTTTTTCCTATGGGACCGCAGACCAGGTAGAGTAGTTTCTGTTCCGCTTGCTGGAGTAAACTGTCTGCATGTTGAATTATCACCAATGTGCCCTGGATGCACTGCCCAGAGATGCAAAGACATCTATTCACACCCAATAAAATCTCAGGTAGAGAAACAAGCCTCCACTAGCAGTGAATAAATGTGATTTTACGTGAGGAGAAAACATTGCTGTTCCTTCATCATTAACAATCACACTGCATGCCAGGGAAGGCGCAAAGACGAAGCTCAGGGTCAAGGTCACAGGGAGTCATCTCCATTTTGGGCAGCAAAAGCCCTCATCAGTCACAGTGCTCAGGCTGCTGGCCCCTGCCACTGAGCCGAAGTGTCACCCTTCTCCTGCGGGTCAGGTGAATGAAGATTCCCAGTGGCTCTGTCTTCACACCATAGGGAAGGAGAGTTGTGCTTGGTTTACAGCCAGGAGAGTGCTCCTTGTGCAGTCTCCATGGGGTGCTCAGTGCCCCAGCAAAAAGTGGGTGCTGGGTTGGTGAGTCTTTGCCCCTGCTCTGGAGCCTGTCAGGAGTAAGAGAGAAGACTATAACAGATAGGAGCAGTAGAAGGGGATTTGCCAGGATTGGTGGAAACACATGGCACTACATGGCAGTGTCAGTTTTCCTCTGTGATTGACGGGAAGAAAATGAAACCAGAAAATGATGAAAAGAAAACACTCACCTTGCTTTCCTTCCTCGTATTGGATTCTTAGAAAGAGGACTGTAGTTTTTTCTTCAGTGTTAGGAGATCTTATTAAATATTTAAACTCCAGAGGCACAGGGCCAAACCCCATCCACATTAACTCGCAGGGTTAGCAGAGCAAGAATCCAAAGGACTTTTTCATGTGGGAAATGTCTTCGTGCGGGTTGTTGCCTTTTTTGTTGGTAATTTCATCTGCCATTATATTGCAAATCACTCAGTCTTACTGAGCAACCTTATGCTGGTGAATGTCTGAGCAGAAGAAACTTGCTGTGGATGGAAGTCATCACCCACATCCAGGGAACAACACTCTCAAACTTCACCTGCAAAATGATGGGCACAATGCCTGATAGTTAGATTTCAGGCCTTGACTGTCACAACAGACATGTCTATGAAAACCCCAGCTCAGGGTATTGTAGCAGGCAAAAAGCACACAAAATACTAGGAAAACAGAGAGGAGCAGAGAAAGTTTTTCTTTCCACAGTATGAATCCAAGGTTTAGCCATGTGTTGAGATTGTTCTTCAAGTTCTTTTGTCCCTTAGGAGCACTGCAACAATATCACGAAAGGCATTAAACAGCAGCTCCCTTATGAGGAATACTTTACTATCCTGGGACTTTTTACTCTGGAAAAGAGACATTGAAAAGGAAATACATAACTGTCTATGAAAAGTGACACAGAGAGTGAGAAAGGGAAAGGTGCTTGCTGTCTCCACCAAAGCAAAAGTGAGAGGCATCCAATGGTACTAACGGCAGTCAGACTCAAAACGAGCAAAAGGCTTCACGTAACACAGAGTGGAGTCCTGGCACTCCTTTCTAGAGCATGGTCATGTGGCTTCAAGGGGAAATTATAAAGTGTTTGGAAAAGAAACCTACTGAGGATTAATAAATATGCAGATATTTCATTTGTCTTAGGTCAGGAATTCACTGACCTTAAAGTTTCAGTTGTAGAGTAGAGAAGGAGGAATTGCATATATTTTTATTCCTGTACTTGTTCTTCCCCAGGCTTCTACTCTTGGTCAATGTTTGAGCACGAATACCATGCTAGGTTGATTTTTGCCCTGACCCAGTTAAGTCTGCTCTTATGTTCTTAACCTTTCTTACAGATGCCAAATTACTAAAATCCCCATAATACTTTTAGCGGCACATTCTGCAATTTTAGGTGAAGAGCTGCTGCCTCCCTGGCTGTGGGATTCTGCACATCAGGCATGGCTGCTCCTGCGGCAATAGAAGTAAAGGGAAGGCAAAGGACAGGATACAAGTTGAAAGAAGACTGAGTCTCATGACTGGGGTGTCAACCTGACCTTTATACCTGGATACAGCCTGGCTGGCTTTTGAGTCTTAATGGAGGAAAAAACAATTCATTTGGGGACTTGAGCTACCCATAGTCTTTCCTGTCCAGTCCATCTCACACATATACAGTGAGTTTTAAGTGGAGACTCAAATATAAACAAACTGGTACCTTAGATGGTGAGGTAAGATTGGAAACAAATTTCTGTGCATGAGAACTCTGAATAGAATCTGCGCTCATGTAGCCTCTGAGAGAAGCTGCCACAACCAAGGAGCCTCTCATAGATTTGTAGAATTATAGAATGGTTTGGGTTGGAAAAGACCCTAAAGACATGGGCAGGGACACCTTCTACTGCACCAGCTTGCTCAAAGTCCCATCCTCATAAGCTGGCTTGAACACTGCTAGTTATGAGGTATCCACAGGTTCTCTGGACAACCTGTTCCTGAGTGTCACCACACTCACAGTAAAGAATTTCTTCCTTACATCAAATCTAAACTGGCCCTCAACAGTCTAAAGCCACTACCCCTTGTCCTCCCTCTGTAGATCTCTCGTAGCCCCCTTTAGGTGCTGGAAGGTGCTATAAGGTCACCCCAAAGCCTTCACCTTTCCAGGCTGAACAATTCCATCTCTCTCAGCCTATCTTCATAGCAGAGAGTCTCCAGGCTCTGGTCATCTTCTGGGCCCTCCTCTGGACTCACTTCAACTGGTCCACAGAATCACAGAATGGGTAAGGTTGGAAAGCACCACAGTGGGTCACCTGATCCAAGCTCTCTGCTCAAGCAAGGTCACTCTAGAGCACATGGCACAGGATTGCATACAGGCAGTTCTTGAATATCTCCAGTATAGTAGATTACCTCTCTGGGTAGTCTGTTCTTCACATCCTCATGTTGTGAGCCCTAGTGTTGGACACAACAGTCCATTTGGGGTGTCACAGTAGTGGAGTAGAGGGGCAGAATCACCTCACTCAACCTGCTGGTCACACTTCTTTTGGTGTAACTCAGGATACAATTGGTTTTCTGGGCTGTGAGTGCACATTGCCAGGTCATGCCGAGCTTCATATCTACCAGTAACCTCAAGTCCTTCTTCTCAGGGCTGCTCTGAATCCATCTTCCACTCAGCCTGTGTTTGTGCATGGGATTGCCCCGACCCGTGTGAAAGAGCTTGCACTTGGCCTTGTTGAATTTCATGAAGTTTGCACAGACCTACCTCTCAAGCCTGTCAAGGTCCTTTCTCACATCTGTGTATGAGTGTGACCTCACTCAGGATTATTCCCAGATGGTCCTTGGCAGATGTACATAAGCACTAGGTTAATTACCTGTGCCGCTCCTTTCGTTATGTGCAAGAAAGGAGGGATGAATTCACCTCTCTCAAAATAACTCAATCCATTCTCTGGGGTTTTGACATTCCTCAGAGCCAGCTAAAGTGGACTGTGGGAAACAGCTATGCTGGTGAGACTTTTTACCATCTTAGATGACTAAGGGATTCATCATTAGGCATGTCCTGTCATTATGAATTTTGAGATAAAGCATTGGTATGTGAGACTAAGGACTCTCAGACTTCCTCTTCCCCTGGGCATTTATTCTCCACACACTTTCTAAAGCCTGTTCTATCAGGCAGTGGGATCTGCCCCTGGTCATGGCTAAATGCCTCCTCATGATGAGCAGAGATAGAAGCAAAAAGAAGTGAACTTTTCCACAGCTTGCTGCATCTGCATCCAATTCCCAGTGCACTGCTGCTATTATATCTAAGTGGTCAAATTTTAATCTTGTTTTCCGTAGCTCTAAACAGCAAATATATTTGAAAACTGCATTATGATTACCTTGATTCAGCCCTGCAATTTGACTTCTGCTATTTCATTTTATTCCTCAAATAATGCCTTTAACTCATTTCTGTTTATTTGTGGATCTCTCACAATACTGTTTCCTGCAGGATTATTTACATTCACTTACTCATTTATTCAGTTATTTAGGGCATAGCTCTGAAAATGATCTAGCTATGGCTAAATGCAGCTTTTTTCTTTCAGGTCCCCCACATCTCAGCCTGTGATTTCTTGTCAGCACTCCCAAATTGAACTGGATGGATGCTCACTTGAGAGAAACCTGAAAGCACCAGGGGGTGGTAGGTTTGGGGACTCAGTAAGTAGCAATGCTCCCATTGAATTAGCACCAAACCACTGTTTCCAGGCAATGCTGAACGTGCCATGTTGTTAAGGGTGCTTAAAAGAGTCAGCTTCTATTTGCATTTTTTTTTTCTTAAGTAGAGCTGGTTTATTTGCACTGTGTAGACTAGGAAAGGATGTGTACAGAGGTCATGAACAGAATGAATTTATTGGGATGTTCTCTATTACTAATAACACAGTAACAGTTATAGAATTTGATCATATTCTTAAAAAATATTAAGACAGCATAATGAATCACTTCAGAACTGGGAAAGGTCAGAATTAATCTTGCACCCTTTATCTTCATCCAGTTTATATGTGGGTTCAACACTGTATTATCTTTCCCCAGATTCAGCCAAAATTGCCTCAGGAAGCTCTAACCAGGTGGTCTGGAAAAATATTCAGAGATGATCCAGTTGCACATACCTGAAAAGCCAGTAGGAAAAGAAATGAGAGATATCAAAGTCCTTTGCCGTCCCCATTATTATTAGTGTGGTAAAGTGTGTCCACCAACACTGTATGGTCTACCAGCAGCCCAGGGAGCACTCCTTTGGTCCTCAGAAGTCTAATTTTTTTTTTGGTTCATAGTACTACAAGCAAGGTGTAGCAGCTAGGTGATGGCTAGGGCTGCAACCAGGACCAGAGCATCCTCTGATGGGTGTGGAGACGGTCTTCAGCTGGGGAAGAGGGATTCCAACTCACTGGTCTTGTGCTCTGATTGATTTGACCCTCAGTGTGACAATCCAGTGTGTGAGAAGCCAGCTCTTGTTGAGAGTGACAAACAGAAACTCTCCAGGCAGAGAGAGAGTAAGCATCTTGCTGGTGCCTGATTTTGTCTCTGTGTAGGAGCTAAGCTGATCTAGGACTCTCAGCAGTTTGGAGGAGTGACCACAGTTAATAGCTGGTCATCTCTGTTCTGCTGCTTCTCTGAGCTTGCTCATAATGATTTCACCTAAAGAGATGCTTCTTTTGCACAGTAGGTAGCCCTGCTGCTCCGAGATGAAGAGGTCCCTGAGCTGTCTCCTTGCTCCTTGGCAAGACTCATTTAGTGCCTTCCCACTCGCCTACTTTCCTGTGCTCTCTACTGCTCATACTCATCTTGTTTTGATGTGTCCTTACTGACAGCATGCTGCTTTGGGGAAACTGTCCAGTTTAGTGGTGAGAACAGAAACCTGGAACAGAATGGCACAGGTACTAATCTAGCTCTGGCAAGACCTTGTTCTTGGGTGAATCATTAAATGTCATTGTGCTATTTTTTCCTTCCAAGTGTTACAAGAAAATGACAAATTGCTGACATAACTATTACAGGTATTGTGAGGCTTATTACACAACAGATTTTTAAAGTGCTCTGAGATTGGGAAGTGGAAAAAACATCTTAAAGAATCAATTAGTGGTACCAACTTTGCTGTTTATTATTAATATTAGTTAATAATTAACACTCGTATAAATTCACTGAGACATGTCAACTTCATTTACTAGCATTAAAGAACATTAGACATGTAATGCAGGAAGGTATCACAGTAAAAAATGTCCTTTCCAATGAAGCATTATATTGTTCATGAAAGCAAGCTACTGTTTACCCCAAAAGGGCTAGGGTATTACACCATGTGTGTGAGACCCCCACAAGGAATTACCAGATTCTGTATAAAGGTTAACAGCAGGCTCAACTAAGAATCTTTAATGTAAGGGAATTACATTATTCACACAAATTTATTATCAATAAATTTGTATGAACCACTATTAACTATCATCAGTCTGCATTTTTTTGGTTTTGTTTTTTTCATAAAATTTATATGATAAAAATAATGGCCAAACTTCTTCAACATAAGTGCTCTTGGGTAAAGAGCTGAGGTTAATGATATCAATCTTTGATTCAACATGTTACACCCAATTCTTTATTTATGGAATGAAGAGAGGAACAAAATCATGCAGAGGGAAAAATATTATAAATCTGATATTTTCTGAGGATTTAAATTTAGCCTTCCTCCTTAAAAGTAACCTTCAGGTTTATTTTTTTCTTATTTTTACTTAAATCTGTTTATAAATGCTTGAGATTTGAACAAGTATTTCATTTGATGCCAATAAACTTTTAAAAATTATATTGTAGAATTGATAGTGGGTCAGGTTGCAGGTTGCACAGCTTTATAATAAAAAAGATTATATTTTAGGTTATAGAGATTTCAAAGCCTTTCCTATTATAACTGCAGAAAGATACGTTTGGAATTTTCTGAAGAATTGTACTGATGAACTGCTTTGTTTCCAGCAAGATCCATCCTGCCATTTCAGAAGCCTCCACAGGAGTCTCCATGAAACAGAGAAGAGACAGTTTAAAACCATACTCAATCCCTTTTTTCTTCACACAGGGTTGACATTAGGTGCCTGTAAAAATGTGCTACTGAACAGCACTTAGCAAGGAGTAGTACTTTCCTATTTGTTGATAAGGTAGGTGATTAGAGAGCCATCCGCTACTATGAGGGCCAGAACTGAATGTCCATGGAGAGCAACTAGACCTTACAAGGGAACTCGCTGTGCTCAACACAAGCATAAGATTTACATATCATTCAAATGCTCAGTTAAGCCTTATCTCTGCTACTATAAATAATCTGAAGACTTTGAACTGATGGACTAAAGAGGGATGAATTTCACCCAGAGTGAATGAAGAAATCAGGATCAGCAGAAGCCATGTACATCTAAGCAGCAATACCAAATTGAACTTATCCTTTCCCACTGCCTTTCTGAGTCCACCTACACCTAGCTTCCATCTTTGCGTAGTATTAACTCTTTCAAAATAAAGAGGTGGAACAAACTCTTGGTTTCTCTCACTGCCTGTGTAAGTGTCCTTGGGGGTTTGGATCATCATGATTAATATATTGATTACCATTTTTAATCTTTCATGACAATCAATTACAAATCCCTTTGCTTCCCTTGTTAAATGAGACATGCACATGCATCCCTTTGAAGCAGGATTTCCTTTAATTGATTTTTTTATTAAATGTTGGATAGTCTGCGGAATAACCCCTCTAAAATAAATATCCTTTAAAGATTGTGTCTCCCTTAATCCATACAAATTACATGAAGTGAGAATCTTCTTCCCAGTCCTGCACAACAGAGACAGGTTGATTTTAGTAACCTTAGCTTGTCATAGCTTTGAAGACTAATGCCTGCTGAAGAAGGATGATTTCCACAGGGCTGCCTACAACGTCCGTGCCAGCATCAAAAAAGAGTTCACCACAATTATTGTCGCTACACTGATTATCAAGAAACAACAATTAATATGACAGCTTTTCAAAGTACTGCCCAACTTCCACAGGTTATATAAATACAGATAGCAGGAGCATCTGCTGATAAATTATCTCTGTTCAACACTAAGCATTAACTGAGCAGGTGCATATTTACTCTTTGCTGAAGTTACAAAGCAGAGTGGTGATTTTGTTTTATACCACAATGCAGCAACAGGTTTGTAATTTGTGTCTGGATACAAAAACAGAAGGGCAGAGCCCTGTCTGCTGCAAACGGGGCTCTTCCTGTTTCCAGAGAAGCCACACAGGGGATCTAATCCCTGGCCTCCTGTCCAGCATACAGAAGCTGCATTTCATCAGTAAATGAAAGGAGGTTGGGTCTTGACTCCCGAGTTTAGTAGGCTGGTTTGGTTGTTTGTTTGGTTGTTTGGGGTTTTTTTCTATAGATATCCATTAGTGACATTCTGTACTTGTAAGGCTGAATTCAGTTTCTGGAAATTCTGCATCCCAGGCACAATGTGCTTCAGGGTCTCAGTCTAACGTGTGGCTATTTCAGACTGTAGACCAAAGTCATGTCTCAGAGGAGACTTTTGATGATTACGGATTCCAATAGCAAACAACTGGCTTGAACTTTTTGACTTTATTTAAACACATTTTGGTAAAATATCTAAACCTAAGGTATCTCAGTGGACAGGGTGAGCACAAGAATAATGTTAGACAAGAGAAAAAAAAAACAGTTGTTTTTCTTCTTTCAAAGTTTTTTTACAAAAACAGCAGCAGATTAAAATGAGTTGTTTTCTCTTCTTTCATATTTGTTTTTTGAACGTGCTTTCTTCTACTTTCAAATTATAATTTGTAACCCTTTGACTTGCTGTCATAGAGATGTGTGCCATTCATTTGGTGGAGAAGCCCAGATCAATGAATTTGACCTTGTCAGCAGCCTCTGGTAGGTTGGTGCTCCATCAAAGAGCAGATTTAAGCGAAAGAGATAGCTGGGTACCAGAGACAGACATCTGATCAGACTCAGCCATGAACTAAATGAATGGATTGGGAGAAGCTGGGGTGACCTACCCAGCTTTGTAGCAGTGCAAAAATACAGGAAAAAATACAGCCTACAACCCATATTGTGAAACAGAACAGGAAGCCATCAGAGAGGGCTGGTTTCGGCATTGCCCTTAAACCTTTCCCCTCTGTCACCAGCTCTGCTAAAGTTAGTTTTCTACCTCAGGGAAGAAATTTTTTCTCATTCTAATAATGGCAATGGAAATAGAAAAATGACAAGAATAAATAGTGAATGCAAAAAAGATTGCAGGCCTAACCCAGTTATGGAAAAAGCAGTGTTGCTTGAATCACAGAACTGTATAGATTTTCATGAACTATCAGCCTTCTTCCATCAGTATAAACTCCAGAAGGAAATGTTTGGCATTTGACTCCCTGTTGTATGTGTGCTTGTGTGTGTGTGATGGAGAAAGAAAGGAGGAAAAATAATCCAGTAAAACACTTATTTTTCAGGAATGCATATTTTCCTCTTCTTTGAAAAAGAGTTCCAATCTCTGTGAGCTCTGATAGAAAACAGGTGTCAGCAGAGCAGGGATGAGGTTCCTCATCCAGCAGCCATCACTGGCACCCCCACAACCCCCTGCAGCACCCTTCACCCCACATCAGTACTATCTTTCTCATCTTCCTTCAAATGGCTCAGAGAGGCAGGCACACACTAGACCCCAGGCTCCATCATGCGATACAGAAGCACACAGTCATGGATAGAAATCCAGTCTTTTTCTGAAATAAATTAGTTCATTTCTACTGCTGGTTCTTAGGAGGTTCAAAACTATTTCAAGGTGACATAAGTCACTTCCTCAACTCTATTTCTTCTCTTGGCCTGACTGCCTGACTTTCCTGTGATCTACATCTTGATTTTATCCCCAAAATGTCTCTGATGCATTATCGGAAGTGAATGTCAGCTAGTTCTCAGCTTCACCTAATGAGCCTGACTTATTATTTTTGTTTTATGAGACAAGACACAGCTTATAACAAACCTCACTTTTTTTTTCCTTTTATATTTCCTCTTGTAGCTTCTTTTTCTCTAACTGAATCCATTGGCAGTTCAATGAGCCACAATAACACCCCAGAAAGAAAAGTGTCCTCTGCAGCTGGATCACCACCAGCAGGACTTTCCTCCTGGAGTCTTCCCCTCTTCTGCACTGACAGGTAAAATCTAGAGTCAGGATCTTCCAAAGCACCATGAACTGAATGACAGGTATCACTGACAGATCCTCTTACCCGTCAAGACCTTTGCCACTGCAAAACATAGTTGCTATGACTGCCTGGGAGGGAAGTAACTAAGAAAAAAATCCTTACACTGACAAAACTTCTGTCTTATTTGTCTACTCACTTCCCTTGTTTTTCTGTTGTTCTCTGTTTTGTTTGCAATAAATATCAAAGTCATTTTGATATAAAATTTTGTCTGTATCTAGCCTCTTGTGGATTTCATAGCAATGCTTGTAGCTCTATTACCTAAACAGCTTTGAAAACCTCATCCTATGGACCAGTAGGATGTCAAAGTTTGACATGGCTATGAAAAACATACAAATAACTTTAGATTTCCCCCCAAAATTGCAGTGAGTGGGAGTGAGGAGTGCATGAAAACAACAGGCTGGTTTTTAAATTAATGACATTTTATCATTGCAAATGACAGCTCTTCCGCCCACAGTATTTGATGGCCTATGGCTTTTTTTCCTAAGTAAAGTGCCATATAAAGTCCTCTTTCTCCTAAATAAAAAAATCCCAAACACAAATACTAACTGGGTGGAGAATGGATTGTGAGCAGTCCTGGGGATGAGGACCTGGACTTCTCTGGGTAACCTGTTCTAGCGATGCCTGAAGACCCTAGAAATGAAACAACACACTTTCAAGATAATATCAGTATAGGACGTAATATAAAGGCTGATCTTTTTTGGAGGCCTCCAGGGGCAGATATGGAAAAATGCCCAAATGTCCACCCCGGCATGGGGTGAATACAGTTTTGTAAGTTTAGAAAATTAGCATAACTGACAAGAATTACCAATTAGAAGCATAGGTGATGAAGTAATTCCCCCTTTTCAGTTCTATGTCAGGTTACCCAGAGAAGTACACCATCCCTGGAAGAGTTTAAGATAAGTTTGGATGGGGCTTCAAGAAATCTGGTCTAGTGGAAGTTGTCCCTGCCTGTGGCACGGGGTTGGAATTAGATAATCTTCAGGGTCCCCTCCAACCCAAACCATTCAGCTATTCTAAGAAAAGAAGGATGTTCTTCAACTGAAAAAAAAGAAGAGTAAAGTCAGATTCATTTTTTAGAGGCTGGCACAGGACACAGAATTCAGATTCCTTTACTGGATATCGCTTCAGCTAGTACTGGTGCAATAGCTACAGCTTCAGGTAAGCAAAGGGAACTGAGTGCAGTTCAGATTCCAGATCTTACTACCCTATATGCCGAGGGTCATCATCTGCATGATGGTCTTCATCACATAGACTGGAATAACTAAGAGATGTTAGTTAAGACTGGAATAAATGGGGATGTTGCTAGAAGAAATCCCTTACTGATATCCCTCGTGCCCTTACTGAGGCTAACAATAAGTTGCGCCCATTAATTTTTAATATCCTAATCACTGACGCAGTACCATGATGCCCATGCTTTGCAATTACCTCATCCATCTTCTCCTTTGGAATGTCCCTTGCTCAAAAAATACCTCACACCCTTCCGAGGACCAGCACAAAAAGTGACAGGATGCACTGACAGAGATGAAAAGGGAGAATTACTCTGTGCTTGGCTGTCTGTGTCTTGTGTTTTGGGTCAAACATTTCCCAGCTATTGGAGACATGATGAAAATGACAAAATGCCCAGGAAATGTTGGTGTTACGGCTGACACTCCACATCCTGCCTGCTGCCACACAAACGCACACTGTCATTAGAGATGTGATCTCGGGAGCAAAAGCAGGGGTAAGGCATTTAGAATCTCTTGGCTTTTGTCAGTTTGCATCAAATCTTTTATTTCACTGCCAATATTTAAATGAAATGTAGATTTATCTATTTTTGCACTTGCTGGTTCCTAAAGCAAAATCAAACCATTCATGGAGGGTTATGAAACATGAAATGCTTTCCCAGGAGATAGCCCATTCTCTCTAGGAATATCTTGTTTTGGCTCCTGCAAATGCATATTTAAATCCACTTATACATGTATTTATGCATTTTTTAAAATCTTCCTTTTTGGTGTATTAAATACATTTTCTGGGTCAGGCTGTATCTTCATAGCCCCACTCTGCACCAATCAGGTAGGATCTCAAGTAGCATTTCATTCCTATATCTGTGTTTCCTAGCAATCTGTGATATCAAACATTCATCTTTGAGATGTCACAGCAGGACTGAGTCAACATTTGTTTAAAGCCACTGGAAGCAGTTCTGACAATTAGTAGAAACAGCAAAAGAAATTCCGTCAGGCACACACAGAGCCAGCAAGCAGGAAGCATACAGTAAATTTGTCATGCAAGCCTGGTGAACTTTAAAGCATTTCCCACTGAGAAAGCTCTGTCTTCTTTAGTTAAATTAGAGAGAATCAGCTTGACACTTTGATTAATATGAATGTGAAGGGGCTTTAAAATAATTAGCAACTCTGCACCTCATTCCACCTCTTGCATTCTAGGTCCTCAGAAAACTTCAGGAACAGTCACAAATGTCTGGTAGGGATGTTGCTACCAGTTCATCCTCATTTCCGAAGTGGGATTGTTGAGACACAATGGATGTAGTGTGACCAAGATTGCAGGAGCATAGGAGAGTCTCAGGGACCCAAGGATATATTACTAATTGGTTACTGCTCTTCAGACTCATTGCAAATGAATCCTTTTTTTTTTTTTTCAATATCATTTTTAAATAGGACTATTCACTTTAGGGACCAGAACATTCCTCCTTCTATCATTATTTGTCCAGATAATGTCAGAGAACTGCACCTCTTCACCTATTTCCCTTCATCTGTTGAATGATAATAAGTCACTTGGCTTTCCTCGAAAATTGTTGTTATCTCTGAAAAATTAGAGTTCATCACACCATCAGGATTCCATTTTTGCTTCTCTCCTACATAAAGACATGGTAGAATTTATTTAAAATTGCTGTTTCAGCATTCCTTTGTAATGGCAAGGGGCTCATAAAGTGTTGCCCTCACAAACAGAGCTGAGGAGAGGGAATGATGATATTGCACTGCCAAAATTCCGCTCCTCTGCAGCACTTCACAAGGCCACTGTGCCTTTTGTACTTTCTTCCATGTTACTTTCATAGCATGGGTTGCAGATGTTCTATTTACATAATGCCTGAGCAAGAACTTTAGTTGTCCTTCAGAAAGGAGGAGGCAGAAGCAAAGACAGAGGAGGGGCAGAGCTGAAGGATCACGGCTCTTTCTATGAGGAAATCAAACCTGGTGTCCTTCCATGCTGCACTGAGGGCATAACTTCCACTATCCTCATGTAGCTTCTAGCCTAGCACACCGCAGACACTCTTTTCCTTTCTTTGCTAGTGGTACCACTTCCAGCCAGATGTGGGAAAGACAGAGGGATCTGCAGCAGAGGCAGTAGCACCTCTGCACGGGCAGCTGCTGACCCTTACGAACAAGAAGGGTAGTGCAGTGCCTGTTGGAAAGTCAGACCTCAAAGGGATTTGGGGAGGCTGTGAAGGCACAGCTGATGGACTTAACTGCTCTGATGTCTGGCTCATAGGGTTGGGTTTTTTGCTTTGTATTGTACCCTGGGATCACTGAAGTACCTGCTGGCAGCCATTTCCTCCTCTGTGCCTGACAGAGAAGACACGCTGCTCTTTTGTGGTGGCTTGGCTTTCGTTCTCGGGTTTTTTGCTCTCCAAATCAAAAGTAAAAGCCTGTCTTATTCTTAAATAATCTCCTTATACTTTCCTTATTGAATATCTTACTACAGACAGAAGAAATTTTTCAGGAATTGCTTAAAAGCATCCTGGCAGTGAAATACAGCTTTGGCTTGCCTTGCTTTCTTCAGGCAAAGTGTTTTCCATTTTGTATGTTATACCTACAGATATAAATAAATATACAGACCATCCTGCAAAATTAAGACAGGCATTTGAAGCCTCATACTACTCACAGGTATCAGAATCCTTCATGATAATATCTGAGGAAGAAAAAAAAACATAGACAGAAAGGGGAAAAAATCCATGGTTACAGTATAGGTTAGCATCCCACGTCTGCAAGTAATCCTACTGAATTGCAACAGGGTCCCTATTCATAAAGAGTGAAAGTAGGGAAGTATGCCTTGAAAGAGTGGCAGAAGGGTGCAGACACACAAGACACAGAGTGGTCTGGAGTTGATCAGTGGCTGTGAAATGGATCCACCGAAGAAAAGATTTTGCTGGATGTTTTGTCGCAAGAAGTGATTTTAGTCTAAGACTCTCTTGCTGCCCTTGTAAATAAGAGGTCAGTATTGGTGGTCAGAACTTTCATTTTCAGATATATCTCCTGTCTGTTGTGCCAAGAAAATGACCATCTGGTCACACAGCAACTAACTTGTTATCATTTTCCCAAGATGTTAACTTTAACTTGTGGAAGTGTTTTGGTAGCCTTGGGATCATGTCTGATCTGCCTCAGGAAGAGATGAGATGACAGATAACACAAGAATGTAGTACACAGCTCACCAATATCTGTGTGAGCTCCAGATCAGAAGGGATTAAGAATCTCAGGAGAATACCCACCAAACCTGAAGGTTGTATGTCCTGAGACAGACTCCCTGCCTGCTGCCTCTTTACAATATCAGAAGGAAGCTGCATCCTGACATACAGGTGCAAGGACAATGCTGTTTGCACTCTTTGCTCCAGCTTGCCACTTCACCAGACTGAACCAGCCCACACTAATCCTGCCCAAAGTACTACATTCTCCCATATCCTCTTCCCTTAGTGGTGGACTCAGAAAAAAATATTTTATGAGCCTTCATCCTCCCCACTCTCTGTAGGTTGATGTGGATAACCTGATCAGCTCATGGAGCTCAGCAGGGCGGCTCAAATGGATGCTCGCAGGCAGGTGCTGTGGGAGACACCAATGCAGCGCTGTCCCGCAGTGTCCAACGTGCATTCATTTTATTATTTATCTCTAAGATGAAGAAATGTTCCCTCCTTGATTTCCTGTCCTCTCTCTCCCCATCCATTCAACTCATCAATGTGTGCATTAGAAATAAATCCAGAAATGCCCTGCTCTTGTGCAGGCTTGAGTCATGCTGCTCATGCTCATCCAGCCATCCCTCAGGAGGAGCATTTGTCCTGTAGGAGTGACAGCTGCCAAGTTTGCCAGTGTCACCAGGTTTACATGCTCAATGACAACCTACCTTCTGAAGATAAACAAGGTGGCTCACACCTGAGTCCGAGAGGGGCCAGGATCAGGGACAGACTCCAAAGCCCTGTGGGTTCTCACAGGACAGCGCTGCTGGCGTTGGGGTGTTCACTTCAGCATCTGTGTATTTTTCAGTACCCAGGATCACTATAAGCGAGCAGTCAGAGTGGCCAAGACTTCTGGCTTCATTTACTTTTTTCAATAAAGCACTTCAAATGCTACTGTAATGGAGCTTCCCTGAAGTTATTTAATTCCTTCTAAGGCAAATAGCCTCAATGGTCATCTCTCCTCATTGCTGAATAGTATCCAGAGCTGTTATAAGTGCCTGAAAGGCATTTTCCCATCGAAATAACTCAGCACAGATCTTGTGTATGTGGTGTCTAGAAGGCTCACAGAAACGGAGTCCCATGTTTGTCTTCTGTAGGACTGTGCATGCTTTTTCAAAACTTGTGTCTATAGATTTCTTCTGAAATCACTGCTATGGGCCAAAATAAAAGGGTGCCATTGGTTTGCTCAGGGAACCAGAGAACAAATGCCCATCTGTCATTTATATCACTTGCTGTCTGGATTTCAAACCTATATGAAAAGGATTGGGGGTTTGCAGGACTGTTTCTAGTGGAGCTGAGAGCCATGCTGGCACAAGCAGGCATCGGAGCTGACCCTTCCAGGTGGCAGCCTCGAGCACTGTCTATGAACCCTTGAGACCATATAGAGATCTCCCACTCAGATGGTTTTTTCCTAGAGCCACGTTCAAGCTCATCAGAGAAAGTCATTGCAGGGTTAGCTGACCTGCATCCACCTTTTCAGGTCTGGAAAGTAGGTGTCCATCTGCAAGGCCTGGCAATTATCAGTTTATGTATCAAGCTCAACTGCCAGTCCATGCATAAAACTTGCTGACTTATTTTCAGAGCAGTACATTGTCCAGATTCACTGCCTGGAAATCCCTGCTAGACTTTCAATTTCTTTATGTCTTTCAGTCCTGTTCTTTTTTTGTCCATTTTTTCTTTTCTCCTGCCTGGATCCTGTGATTCTGCAATTCATTAAGGCTACTTTTCCCATGATATTGCTTCTTTTAGCAGCTTTTATCAGAGAAGTCTGTGATTAACTTTTTTAGAATATCCTTTCTGAGTTTTCTTCTTTCATAGAAACATAGGCAGTCTTCTAGTGGAAGGTCACATATGATGGCAATGTTCAGTGGCACAGAAAGTATAAAATATTGAAAGGAAAAAAGAAAACAAAATGGAACCTTTCCATAAGAAATGCATGTCTCTTTAAACACACTATACCACTGCTGTACACTAACTAGACAGGAAAGAAGAGGGAGCCTTAGACCTTCCTTCAAATGAAAATAACTCCTTTTTGGTGACAAATTACCTTTTCTCCTAACCGTATGGTTTTGTTTTAAGCAGAAATTGAAGCAACAGTAAGCATCTATCAGAAACAGTTTAATTAAAATGTTAAATATCCTTCCATAGAGAAATCTTCTTTTCCAGCAATAAAAGCTCACTACAGAGTTAATTATTAAAAGTAATGTATTTGCTTCTCTATGTCTGTATATAAGAGATTAACATATTAATGGGAATGTAATTATGTTATAAAACTCCGGTTTTATTTGCACTGGGTTTCAAGATGCAATGTTTCAATGTCATCTGATATTTGTCTTCCTTTATAACCTCAAACTTGCAGGGCAAATCTTTTAATGATGATGATTATCATGGTAAAATAGGAGTTTTGAATATCACAAAAAGAAAATTTTCCTCTTCCTTCGTTTTCTCTAAAGGTATTGAGTTAATCTTTTTGAATACTTAAGAGCGTGTTTTCTTGTGATTCTTGCTCCATAAATATTTGTTTGCTGGCAAACCAGCTGAATAAGAGAATCTAAAGCTTTTTCCTTTCTCATTATAGGCGTAAAGCTTATTCCTGCCTTTACCAGAGGGTGTGCTATGAGTTTTGTGGTCTCAGTTCACACCACCCAAAACATTTGTCCACAGCACTGAAACCAACCCACGCAGCACATGCCTTAGCACTCATGTCACAGCCACAAAAAAACCCTGGTTCCTGCTGACAGAATGGCTTGGTACTTAATCATGATAATATCCCTGTAACACAGTGAGGGTTGGTGTGCAGCTTTCCCTGCTGCCACATCTCTTCCATGGTCAGCCAGCAGAGTCCATGGGCTGCCACCCCTGATCGGCACGGCCGTGCACGCGATATGTCCACATCACCAAGACACTCAGACTGTGCTGGCAATATGGTTCTGGTCTGTGGCCTCATGCAGAAACCAGAGATCACTGACCTGCAAAACAGTGGTATCTCACCTCTGTGGAGGACCTGCTGCTGGTTGATGCTTGCCTGATATAATGAACTGCTGGCTTGCCTCGAGGCAAGAAATTGATGCATAGAGGTATTTATTCTGTGTCAGAAGTACTTGGCCTCAATCGCTGCTGAGATCTAGGCTCAGCTGGATCAAGGAGGTGAACTGTCTCTGACAAAGGTAAATCAGTTGGTTTCCAAGAGGGACAGTGGTTCCCATTTCTGCACGTTGTGCAGGATTTGCAGGAATCCAGTGGAAGGTCTTGACCATTCTCCATGCCAGGCCTTTGGAAATGACAGCAAGAGATCTCCAGGCATCCCAAGGTGCAATGGAGTAGTACTGACCACATTCACACGTTGTTCATGTCTCTGGATGGCCTGTGGTGGAGAAACTCTTAATATTCATAATTCCCAAACCATCTTACTCATATTTTATTGGATCCCTGATGCCCAAGGGAAGATAATAAAACAGTGTTACTGAAAATTATTTGATAGTTATGACAGTAAATTTATCCATTAAAAATACCATATTTTCAGTTATCAACTGCTGAGCTGTGTAACAGCATCTCCACTCAGAAAATGCAGATGTAAAATTTCAAAAAGAATTATTAGGTTTCAGTGGTAATGTAAGAGCACAGGGAACTCTGTAACATATGTCTGAATATTTTTGGAGGAGAGATTCCTCTTCGCTCTTAAAGAAATTTTAAGTTCAGTCTGTTCTAACAACATCCTGGTGTCTTTCTCCCTTCTTGTCCTAAAACTTCCTTCCTCTCTAAGGCTTCCACTTTTTTCTCTAGATCTGCAGAAATATGTTCTCCCGTAAAGTTCTTGTTTCTAGTTGTAGATCCTGCTTTTCATGCCTGGCAAACCCATTAGGGTGTGCTATTCCTGCTAAGACAGAAGGATTGAACAAGAACAGTGTATTCTTCTTCAGTGCAAGTATAAAAGGGACTCGTTACTCTGTTCTGTGAAGGTGGATTTTCTTTCCTCTTACACGAAGAAAATTTTTAGAGCCTAAGTGCTTCAGGTGGGGAGGGTCAAATCCACTGGAACAAAACGCAGGAAGCCATCACATCTATGTGCAACATTTCTCTCTTCCACCCATCTCACTTGTCCTTCCAGTTTGGGTTTGATCAACTCATCCCATTCACTCTGAAATTATTTCTCTGTAATTATACACTTTCCAGAAATATCAGCAGTGATTTTCCTCCATGACCTGGCATCACTTCTGCATGCCTTCTGCTTCCCATTTCAGAAGGAGCTTTCTCATCTGTTTAAAATCCTTTCCTATGAAAACACCTTTTTTTTTCTCTCTCCTGGGAGCCCCAGGGCTGCCCATTCATCTTCCTCCAGATTAACTGATTTCCAAGTGAAGAAAGAGCATGTTGGATGGACTCAGCTGCAGGAGGAGCCCAGGAGCCACTTGCATGCCACGTGAGTGTGTCTGCATGCCTGGCAGGGGGCAATATTGAATCAGAAGGACTGAGTGGTGCACGTAAGGCTACAGCCCTTGGCGCAGTAAACCTGAGCTTTCTGGGCAAACACATATTTTAAACAGAGATCTTCATAAGTTGTGGGAAATCCTGTCAAAGTGTCTAAAATTGGTTTTAAACAGAATGAGAGCAGCAGATTAAATACCTAGAAGAAGGGGATCAGAGGGATGAGCAAGTGTATAACACATTGGTACATCACAGGGAACAAGCCATGGATTTGGGCAAAAGGCAAGCAGGAGGAAATCACAAGAAGCATATGCACCCTCTCAGTCAAAACTTCATCTCAGTCAATAGGAGAAACAGCTCCTCTTATTCAAGACAGATTTGGAGCCAGTCCAAGCCCTCTCAAATGTGAGTTTAGCAGAGCAAAGAAAAGATGGAAAATAGAAAGTAGAATAGTGTGAAGGGACTGAAATGAAACAGGATGTGCAGTGCAAATGATTCCTTCTGGCCTTCTCCCTATCCCACAGTGGGAGAGAAGCTTTGGAGGCAATCGCTGTTTCCACTTTCCCATAATACAGATCTTTTCTTGTAATTTTGTCTTCAAGGAAACCGGTTGCTCTAATCACCCTGCTGGGTACCATCATATCTCATTTCTCCCCTCAGAAGTAGGAGCACGGAAGCGTTGCACTGGAACACTGATGGACGAAGGCTGCAGCAGCACTCAGCCTTCCCCAGACAACCATTGGTTCTCTTATTTGATCTCTTTTTTTTGTTGTTGTTGAGCATGCAAATGAGTGGACATATCTCCCATCCTGCAGGCATCCTGGGTCTGGCTCTCTCTTTCAGTTCTTTTAGGCCTTGCTTGCCCTACGTCAAAAATTCCCTGGTATTGTTACCTTGCTTTGGTGGAGGAGAAGTTCATGGTGGGACAGAGATGCTGGGCAAGAGGAAGCCCTGTAGTTTGCTTCATTTTCAGCACTGCATTGCCCAGGCTCTTTAACATTTGAGGTGCAAAAAATAACCTTACTCACTGGAGCCCACTCTTTTCTTTTGGTTGACTTTGACTGGGGCCGAAACTCATTAAATGTGGAAAGAGTACAGCTAGGAGGTCCTAAGGAGGATGGAGACAGCCATGCAACTCTGAACTAAATTCAAATATCAGGTGGCTTTGGCATCATGCAAAAGTAGTCCATTAAACCTGTCAATCAGAAATATACATGAATTTTTAGGGGATAGAGGGAGCCATTGGCAGTTCAGAAGAAGCCTTGCATTTCAAAATGAACTCTCATCAGGAAAAATGATTGCTCCAAGATCCCCCTTGGGTGCAATAGCTTCTCATTTCTGTCTCCTAAAAACAGTCGTATTAATAGAACTTGTCATGGAATTGAGCATTCAACCTTCCCCACTGAATTATCACATCTTTAATCTGCTTTATTAATTTAATGGGGTTTTTTTATTAAAAATATTTTTAACTGTGTGTACACACAGCCTTCAGAGAGTTACATAAATTTTTACTGTGTATTTTTTAGAAGCTTCTTGCTTTTGGGGAAGGTGTTCCATTTATTTGTACTTTTGACTGTAATACTTGTGTGGTACAATCAGGTTTTTTCTCTCATGGTGCCTCCTTTGAGCTGCTTGAGACTCTTTGCAGCTTCTGTCCAGGCATCAAAGACCAGGTGGTCCTTGAAGCCATGCCAAATGATAGCTGCCTCTTAGATCTTAAGGGTATGTTCTCTGCAGAGAGACAATCGGGCTCCTCTGAGATCCAGGGCTCACTGGGCATGTGTGCTCCCTCTGCCTTCCATGGGGCGTTGGGAGAACATGTGCCAGGTGGTGTCTGTGGGGGCCAGTCACAACTCCTGTCAAGGTCCACTTTTTTTCTCCCTCTGTCTTCAAAGGACAAATCGCCCACCCTCCAAATGCCTTTCCACAAACTGTCCTGGGGAGCAGAGGGAGTGGCACCTGGGAAGGTCCCCCTTCTGCTCCAAAAGGCTTGTTTGTCTTCCCTCTGGTGCTACAGTCAAAAACATATTGTTCTGCATGGGCAAAAGTTCCTCTGGCAGCAAACGAGGCAATGACAATAAATTCTTGCAAGGCCCTACAGTGAACAATTAGTATTCCAAACATGAAATTAATTTGTCCTGCGAATGTAGGAACATTGTAATTTAGTTCACTTTTATTTTATTGTCAGATACAATTCATTTTCTACATGATTTTATGGTTGGATAGGATTCATTAGAAATTTTCCCCAAACTGCCTCTATTAAGCGAAAGAGTGGGGGCAAGATCCTTTCTGTTCTTTTCACTGCAAATGTTGTGCTGTCTTTTCTCCTGCAAATGAGCCTTAACTCTAATCTATCCACACACAATGCTTGGCTCTGTAGCCTTAGATTTTTTTCTTAAGTTTCATTTTAATTTTCACTGCTGAAGAAGATATTTCTCTAAAGATATTCAAATAAAGACTTAAAAAAAACAACAACAAAAAAAGAAAAAGTCTAGCCAAGACTGCTCAGCTATAGGGTGAACAGACAGTCTTTCTTCTTTTATGTCAGATTTTCAAAACTTGCCTTGAAGTTAGTTTTATTCAATTCTGTGTATTGTCCCTGTCTAAATACAGGGCAGTCCTTGAACACAAAATGTGTGAAGACTTCATCTATTTTGGAGGAGCTATATAAGCAAGAAAGTGCCAACAGTCGGACACCCTTCAAATGCTCAGCAATGACTTTCCTCAGCCAAATTCGATCCATATTGAGAAAGACAGTAAGAGTGCATCACTCTTTTCTATGGGAAGAACAAGAAGTGCTGTGGAAGACATATTTCAGCCCCCTGCTCAGGTGAGGTGTCTCAGCAATGTGTCTTTGTCATCAATCCCTCTTCAGCTACCATTGTCTCCCAGGACAAAGATCATCCCTTCAATTTGTATATTTGCTAATTCACTTTCATGCACTGTCGTAATTTTTTGATTTTTTTTCCTTTGTTTGCTTGCTCGCTTTAACTGTCAAAAAAGTCTTCTATTAATAATATATTAGTAATTTTCTCTCCAATCTCTTGCCAGAAAAGGAAGAAAAGAAAACATTCCACACACACAAGACACTGTGCCCAACAAATAAATAAATAAAAGAAAAATGACTGCGTCAACCATTTCTGAAAGTCAATGTGCCTTAAAGGCATTTGAAATTCTTTATTGCTTTCCTGCTTGAGCCAGGCAGCCAGAAGTGCAGCCCTGGCTGGGGTCTGTGCTTAGACTACCTTTGCAAAGTGAGGGTTTGAGGGGCAGGAGCAGGCAGGTACCAGTGCAGCAGTGGGGACAGGGACCCTCACATCAGGGACAGGGCTGGCTGCGGAGGGGCTGCCGCAGAGGTGTACACCCTCAGGGGTCTGCACTGGGCAGAGCGGGGGACTGAGCATCTCTGTTTAACAAGGAAGCATGACCCTGTGGTTAAAGCAAAATGAGCTTTGTGCTCCGTGATGCAAGTCCTCTGTGACTTTGAGAAAGCCATGTCAGCCTGCAACCATAAATATTTATAGATGTCCCAGATGTATTCAGGAGACTTAATGAATTGCAGCCAGGGGTGGGAGCAGTGGTGAAGGATGCTGCAAGCTGCATACCTCTCAGTTGTGGGATTTCCTGATGACAAAGTAGTGCAGGAATGTGGTAGGGCCATCTTGGCTCTGACTGCAGCCACCCAGCTCACTTCAAAGTCAGTGTCAGGTAGATGTCAAAATACCTTGAGGGATCTGAGCTTAGTCTGACTCCTTTTTGAGTCCCATGTGATAGTGATTTGATCTGTATAAATGTCACAGCAGGTCTGACCTCTCTGGTACAGTCAGTCTATGACAAGGCTGATGACATGGAAACGGCCAGCACCAGCATCACCTGAGACTTGCTGGGAAGCTCTGTGAGCAGTCTACAATCCCTGGAACTAATATTTATGTAGAAGGGTATTTTTAGCATATAAAGAAGAAAAAAGAATGGAGATGTCAATAGGTTTAGGTGTACACATCTGACCACGAACTGCTTAGTTCACATTTTGTGTATGTGTGTCCCTAGCAAGAAACTTGAGTAGTGCAAAATGCATGCTAAACTTCTTTTCTTCACTAACTCATTCAACTTCAGTGTCTTTCTCCAAAGTAAATGTTTGCTTATTTACAATCAAACATATAGAAATGAGCTGTAGTTGGCAAGTGAAATGTTATCCTGCCTTGCTTAGTGTCTTCCTATTCCAAAGAAAGTGAAGGACTTCAGTTACAGGGCACATGATAACCAGCAAAACAAAAGAGGATGATTTCCCATTTTTCAGGAGAAGACAAGAAGGACAACATTAATGCTGAGGATCCAAGTGAGTCTTCATCTTTTCCACAGCCAAATTCTGGCCCACTCCATTCCTTTGCCTACTCTTGAAAATTTTTACAGATCTGACACAGCCTATAATTAGTGCCTATCAACCCCACGGCCAAGGAGCTGCTTTCTTGGCCAGCATCATAGAGGCTGAAATAGAAATCCTGATAATTAAATGGCATAAACCTCTTCTAGGAAGTAGTGAATTTTTCTGCTGGGTGTTCTGGGCTACTAAACTCTGAACAGAGACATTCACCCAAAAAAAAAGAAAAATAAAAATAAACCAATAAATAAATAAAAATAGATAAGTTTAGGGTTTCTCTTGTTCTGTTATTTTGGATGATTTTTCCAAACCTGGACAATTTTCAGTGCATTTCCTGACAGACAGAGAACTATTGAGTCCTCATATGTATATTTGACTGGACTGCTGCGTTCAGATGTTGTCATGTCATGACTTCAACTCAATTATATTTGAAGAGGATGTGTGTATTAAAAACTCACAGGTGTTCTCCTAGGTTTTTGGTTTTTTTGAGAGCGTGTTCATTCAGTCGGCCTTGCTTTTGGAACACTCAGGCAGCTATCACTGATCAGTGGACCAAATCTATGCTACATGGAGACATAGCTTGACTATGAAATGACTCTATGGCGTGACTAGAAATGACAGAGTAAAAAGCAAAAAGGAAAATGACAGAGTAAAAGCAGAGTATAGATATGTCCTCTGGTTCTTCCCCAGATGTAAGAGAAGGCCTCATCTGGAGCTGTGGTGGCGGAAGTTTTTAATAATAATCCTTTTCACTCTGTAATGACACATCTATAGCTTCTACAGTCTGAAAGCTCATCTGCTTGCTGCTATCAATAGCTAACCAGCTCTGTGGTGTTAAAATTCTATCACTGACAGCAGCTGCAAAAAAACCCCCCAAACCTGTGCTGCCTGCAGAAATGTACAGTCTCATTGAGCCAGAAGACCAGACAATGTATAAGGTTTTATTTATGGGTAGGCACAATTACAGATCTCAAGTATATTGGGCGGGGACATAAGTGTGAATTGAGCATTTGTAATTTGTTGTTTGGACAAAACCCTGAAGTTTACCAAGTAAACAGGTATTTCAGCCTGCTAGAGTCATGCCAGCCTTGCCTTCTTTTTTACCTGAAGCAATCTAATTAATTAATGAAAATGGCACTGGTATTTATTCAGTCCATCTGCAATACTTAGCTTACCTGTTTCTTTCTGCCTTTTAGAAAACTATTTTGACAAGAATCTGTAGGAAAAGGGAATGATATTAGGATACTGAAGTTGCTGCATAGTGAGAATACAATGACCAGGATATTTACAGGGAGGAGAAATGGAGGAAGCTGCTGAAGTTGGACTCTGATAGGAAATACTTTCCCTGGTGCTGGTCATTAATGGTGTTACAGAGCTTCACTGCATGGGTGATGGGCAATGGGAAAGGCTTTTCCAGATCAGCTGGAGAAAATATTTAAAGAGAAATACATCAAATGCACCAAAGCATGAGCTCAGTGATAAACCAAGGTGTTATTTAAGGGATTTGGGGCATTTTTTTTTAAGTGTATTGGTGATTTTCAGCAACACAACTGGTTTTCTGTGCTTACATTCAGGCATACATATAAGACAACTTTATGTTGGTTTATATTTGGGTTTTAGTGTACCTGCATGTATTTTGACATTTGTATGCTTTGATTTTATTACCATACAGGAGAAAATGGACTAGATGAGGCCATTTCCATGAGCCATTTAATAAATCAGTGCGGAAAAGGTGGGCATTTTAATGACCAATTCGAGATACTGAGCCATGAGCTTAAACACATTAGCTGTGTCTCATTATACATGAAACAAACACATCAATTTAAACACCTTGAGTGGTAAATACACACATTCATATATTATTAACCAACAGTGAGAAAATACAAATCTTTTTGCAAAGCTCTGGAAAAGGAGGGAGGTGGAGCACTAAGGCAAGTTTTGTGTTGGGAAGGTCATTGATTTGCTGAGGACTGTGTACTTGGAACGAGGCAAGACAGTGAATTCTTGGTGCTCCAGAAGTCCCACCAAGGAGGCGCAGACAATGGTAGGGAGCTGTAGAGGGTCAGCAGAAGCTGCAGAGCAGCAGGTGTGAGGGGACAAAACTGAGCCCACAATGCACTTTTCAAGCCAGGAATCACTGGCTGGTTTTCCTTGGATTTTAATATTCCATTACAGTGGTCAGGCGATGGTGTTTGTGCCTTCTACCCTCCCACAGAGCAGGGAGCATTTCGAGTATGTGACAGAAATGTATAATTATCCCCAGCTGCACTACCTAAAGATGGACATCAAATTAGATTTTCCACTAGAGACAAAAGCCTGTATTGTTCCCCGGAATGCTTCATCCGTGTTGCAATGAACACAAATTTGCGTCAGATCAGAACTTACTTCCAAAGCTCAGAGAACACTCTGCTCAATGAGGCCTTTTTTAATAGATATTACAGAGTCCAGCATGTTTTAGGGTTTTCTTCAGCATTTCAGTGAAATAAATACTGCAGGTGTAACTTAACAAGCAAGCCTCTGTATTTTCTCCGGCTGCTTGCTTGTTCTGGTTTTGTTTTGGAGTATGCCACAATTCCTTTTTCTTTTATTCTTTATTCATATGGCAAATTGGGTAACTTGAATTTTATCCTAACATATATAAAGGCTGAATCATTTGTGTCTCCACCCATGTTTTTCTTTGCAGATCAGTGCATAGAGTAGAATTGTTTAGGATCTAGATATTCAACTCTGTGTAAAATATAGTAATATTTTTTCTCTTACAAAAGAAATATTATGTTTTGTAAAGATTGTACAAGGTTCTCAGGAATGCTCTTTTCTGATTTTCCTAAACTGACAAAACAGAGACAGATTTCAGTTTATGAATTTTAAATACTAATTTTGAAGGAAAAACCCAAATTATTCTATTATTGTCATTACCAACACTGCCATCATCCACCTTTCCAATGCTTCATGTCACATTTTTGAAAATGTTCCAAGACAGAAATGTACTGTTTTGGCACAAAAAAAAAAAAAAANTCTGACTTCAGTAAGCCTTAAAATAATTCTGCAAATTAAGAATCTAATTGATGTAATTGCTGGGGGTGGGGGGTGGGGCGAAACATATCTGGAAGGTTTGGAGTTTTCTTTCTTTTTTTCATGACAACTATAAAAGAAATTTTGCAAGATCATCCTCTCAACCAGGAATAAATCAACATGGGTCTGTAGAAAAGGGGTTGATGTTAAAATCTGGAAAGTTAATTTTTATTCTGAGTGACAGACTACTGTGTTGCATGTAGGTCTAGTGTGAAGGGGTCCAGGGTGCCCCAGGTTTATCAGTCAGCCTTTTCCTAGCATTCGTGCCTCAGGACTTAGGTGCAATCACATCTCAGGTTAGCAAGGAATGTACAGTAGCTGTACTTAGAAGCACTGGTTAGTTTTATAGGAGAGATTGAAGTTTCATGGTTTAAAAATACTAATAACTCAGCTGAAGAATTTTCAAAAGGTTAATCTTAAAACCATTCTTGTTTATGGAAGATTTAAGTAAAAAAAGCAACCTTCATACACTTGTTTGGCTGAGCATCTGTGTTGTGTATACCATGCAAACCACGTCATTCTCATTTGAGAGTCTCACCTAAATGCAGGTCGTAAGAGCTATGGTTTTGATAACTGGAATCAGGCTCTGAAATACATGAAATAGCAAGACAGGGCAAAATTATGGTGTCTTGTTGAGGACTGCATAACAAGGGTTCTTGAATGCTTCAGAGGGGTGAAGTGCTTTAGTACAAGAGAGAGCGAGGTGAGTCACTGCAGCTCATACCTGTTGCCCAGAAGAAGGCAACCGCAAGACAGACAAAGGTGAAGAGCGACACTGTTTCACATGCTCAGACCAGCAAACACACAAGCCATCTGTCATTCTCTCCCTCAGCTCCGGAGCCCTCACCTGTCTTTTGTCACCTGACCCAACAGAGATGCCTCCTCACCCCAGCAGCCCAGCCAGCACCCTCGCCCCTGCCTCCTCCCTCCTCAGCTCCGAGGCAGTGCCTACAGGCCGTGCACACACACACACCATCTCTCCTCTGATCCCTTATTGTTTTTCCGTGGGTCAGCAATAATGTCCCTGTGAAATATGAAAGCAGAGCAATGATTTCATAATGGCTGTTGATAAAAACTAATGAACCATCACAGGTACTCAGCCACAATAGGCACGGGATATCAATGAGCTGCTTAATGCAATTGAATTGCTAGACACTTAAAATGCATCCTTTGGCATTCTGGCCCACACCCAGCCCACCTAAACTAATTCCGCTACCTAAAGTTGTGACGCAGCCAGACATCATGTGAATGTTTTTGTACATTAGCTCTGCGTTTGTTTTTGATCAGCTTACATGGCAAAGGAAACCAAGACAGGATGTTTTGAGTCTGTTTACCCAGTTTTCATCTACTGCCAGTGGTACACTGAACTGATGGAAATTTGAACAAAGAGATTAGGCAAAGAAAGCAGGATGACATATGATTGTGCTATGATTTTCCCTTTCATAGCACATCTGAGATAATTTCTCACCTCCCTCTCACAAACATCATGCAGAGTGAAGATGAGCCCTGGCTTAAGACATAAAAACTGGTCCTTAGGGAGGAAAGAAGCGGTTTTGTGGAAGACCAGGGCAAATCATGGACATGAATAAAAAACAAGAGCATTTCAAAGGATCAGCACAAGCACTGGGGATGTTTATTACCCATTTTCTGTCCAAGGGTGTTGGTTTTTGCACCCATTATTATGTTTTTGGAGTGGCCTCTGTGGAAAATGAACAGCAATGGCAAAGCCACAAACAGACTGGAGAATCTAGGTTTCCCTTTTTATGACCCAAGCAGAGTTTAGGATCGGGTTTGCAAACCTGCTATTCAGTGGAAAGGGCCAATTAGATTGGAGACTGGAAATATTTTTTATTGGGGCAAAAATAAATTCCATACAGAACTTCCTGTTTATTTTTTTTTAATGGCTTTAGCCAAGAGACATTTCTGAAGTAAACGTATATTTTGTTTTAAAATGTTTCTGATAAATATCAACATAAAAGAATTTTGAAAATATCACTTGGTTTTCATCTTTCCTGGTCTCTTCAAAGTGAAGGCAATAAAATAAATAGTTGAAGTTATATTCTCTCCTTGTTTAATTTAATTGAAACCTTTCATTATCCTTTTTTTTTTCTGTGGACAAAATGAAAAATGAGATAATATGAGGAGAAACTTTGCAAATTAGATTTATTTCCAGAGGCCAACATGATTTTCAGAGCATAGCTTGAACAAAGTCACTGCACCCTGCTCTGTGTCTTCTTCTGGATTTGTGGATTGGAACTAGCAGTGTTTTCCTCAGCGAGGTGGCTGGGAGATGAAGAAGGGTTTGTGTCATGCCTCCAGATGCAGTGCAAAGCAGTTATTTTTAATACACTCCTCTCTTCCCTGCTTCCCCACAACTCTGGTGGTGATCAGTCTGAGGAGAATGGTGTAATGGTGTGTGTGGGCAAGACAGAGAGGGATTGCTGTGCTACGCTGGCAGAAATCAATTTTTTACAGGATGTGTGTCTGTGGCTCACAAGCTCCATCTGCTAGAAAGGGTTTTCCTCCCATTGAGAGTCCTAGGCCAGGGTACAGGCAGCTGAGGAGACCTGGACCTTCTTCACTGCCAGTCTCAGGCTAATTCCCAGAGCACCACCTGGCAAGAGATCTGTTACATGCTGCAGAGCTCTGGGACACATCCTCTTCTGCGGTCCTATTGCATGTTTGTCACTACTTTGCAAAATGCCCCTGTTCCTTTTAAGCCTCTGTCATCATGGGATGAGGTCTTTGGCTGCCCATTCCATCCTGAGCAATTTATCTCCATCAGCTCCTTGCTTGCCCATTCTTGCAATTCCTGCAAACTTTGTTCATCTCTCCTTGAAATCAAGAAAAATCAGTCTCTGAACAGCAGAGAGCTTTCAAGGATATATTTTTTGATGGATTTGGAAAAATATTGAGGCTTGCATGATCTTAGTGGCCTTTGAACAGCCATCAGTCTCCCACCTGCCACACAACATAATCATTTCCCTGTGTGAAATGCTTAGCCTACCGTTTGTGAGGTTTTGATCAATTGAAGGTGAAGCATTCACACAGAATTTTTAAGAAAATGAATGAAGAGTGAAGGGAGGCATGCAGCTGAGCAGCAGCTGATGGTAAGAGGGGCCACTGCCTTCCCTAGTGGCTGCAAAGTACAAACACCTTTGAATTTATGCTTCTTGGACACTTAAAATTAAGACGTAGCTACAAACTGATTAGGCAGCAGTCAAATTTCTCTTTAGAAGTCTAGGTCCTGGAGGACTTTTTGGTATTTTATTGAGTGAAGAAACACCCCATATATTCAACAGCAAGCATCTTCTCTGGCACCCACATTACACATGAAAGGATAGAACTTTGAACAGAAAAAGAATTTTTTTTTCTTTATCCACAAAGAATAAAATAGTAAATTAAGCATGAATCCAATTAAGATTTAAAAAAGAAAATTCACAAACAAGTTAAGTTTGAATGTCAGCAATTTTAAAAAATTCCAAAATATTTTTTTTTAGAATATGTGAAGAGAAAATTCTCAACTTTTCATTTCATGGGGCTATTTTAAAAAATAGCAGAATGG